>CM065377.1:66214182-66444182 GCA_033060915.1 Euryodendron excelsum | reverse complement strand
TTCAAAAAATCACGAAAATTCATACGGTCGTCAAACACATTTTTCTAAGACACATTGCACAAAAATTCAGCCAAAAAATGCAATGTCAGGCCTGTAGGAACAAATTCACTATTCCTGCAGAAAACCTTCTTCACATAATCACATAAAATCACTCAAATTCAATCATACAAGCACCAAAATGCCAAAAATAACATCACCATCAAAACATATCAAAACATCAATTTTCACTATTCACATGATTCAAACGAAGTTCTACACATGAAAATCAACAAAATTTGAAAACTCACTTTTTGAAAGTTTTCCGGTGAAATATTCTCTTTCGGCGATTTTTTCGACGACATAGTCTCCTTCCGGCAATCACCCGTGGTCTCCAAGAAGTGCTCCTTCAATGTTCAAGTCAGCTTCCTTGCAATGTCTCTTAGATTTACAAAAACTCTTCAAAATGCCGTAGCTGTTCAAACCAGAAATTTTCTGGTTTAACTCCAAGCCTGGCATCACTAGCAGAGGCGACAAGCAATTTCTGCCAAAGACGCCACTCCTAGTGGCGCCAGTTTCCAATTCTGGGTAGCTTTGCCCTTTTCCCGCCAAAACTCGTTTTCGATGGCCTTTTTGGCCCGCTATCCATCTTCGACCCCTGTTGTCAAAAAATTCTCAATGTCCGTCCCTTCGACTGTCTCGCGGTCAACGTGGGACACTTACATTTATCGTTTTTTGTCTTTGACAAGCAAAGATAGAAAAAGAGGGGCAACTGTAAGCACCCCATTTTTGACCGCTCGACAGTCTACACTCCGTCCAGACTTGTACTCAAGTCAATATGGATGTATTCCAATCGAACCCAACTCTCTAAGTCCAAATCCCGTCTGTCCAGTGCTTCGCGGGCCCGCTAGGCCCAAATAGTGGCAAAATGACCAAAATGCCCTTAGGGGCATTGTCCTTTCCAATTTCAACTCCAACCCCTCTCTCGAGACAGTTGATACCTCGAGACGGTAAATCATCCAAATCAGGCACGTCTTTCCAAAAACGGTAAGTCCCCTTTCCAATCCCTCTCTCGAGACAGTTTATTCCTCGAGACAGTTCCAAATCAGGCACATCTTTTCAGAGATGGTAAGACCCCTTTCCAATCCCTCTCTCGAGACGGTTTATCCCTCGAGACGGCTCCAAATTAGGCACGTCTTTTCGAAGACGGTAAGTCTCCTTTCCAATCCCTCTCTCTCGGGACAGTTTATTTCTCGAAACGATCCCAAATCAGGCACGTCTTTTCGAAAACGGTAAGTCTCCTTTCCAATCCCTCTCTTGAGAGAGTTTATTTCTCGAGACGGCTTCAAATCTGGCATATTTTTTCGGAGACGGTAAGACCCTTTTCATATCCCTCTCTCGAGACAGTTTATTCCTTGAGATGGCTCCAAATCAGGCACGTCTTTTTGGAGACGGTAAGACCCCTTTCCAAACCTTCTCTCGAGATAGTTTATTTCTCGAGACGGTTCCAAATCAGGCACATCCTTTTGGAGATGGTAAGACCCTTTTCTAAACCCTCTCTCAAGACAGTTTATTCCTCGAGACGGCTCCCAATAAGGCATGTCTTTTCAAAGACGGTGAGACCCCTTTCCAATCCCTCTCGCGAGACAGTTTATTCCTTACGACGATTCCAAATTAGGCACGTCTTTTCGGAGATGGTAAGACTCCTTTCCAAACCCTCTCTCGAGACAATTTATTCCTCGAGACAGTTTCCAAATCAGGCACGTCTTTTCGGAGATGGTAAGACCCCTTTCTAATCCCTCTCTCGAGACAGTTTATTCCTCGAGACGGTCTGAGTAGCGAAAATACTCGCAAACATCACAACCGTTTGAGTAGCGAAAATACTCGTAAACAGGTCGATATAGGGAATTGCCAACAAACCCCTGTGTCACGACGACCGCCGTCAGAGTGGCGGAAACACTCAAAACCCAGGTCAACACCAGTGCCTGCTAGCCCACTTTGGTGAAAAATGACATAACTGCCCCTTGGGCCTTTTTCGGGACTTTCTAGTCAAGATGACCAATTTGCCCCTAGGCATCCAAACGCCCCGAGAACCACACCGGCTCTGGGTATCAAATCGGTAACCTTATGAGATTGCTTTTTGTAGTGTTCTCAACCTCCCTTTACCTTTCCAGATCATTGCGAGTCAGTTCTAGCCAACCCGGTACGAAATGACCGTTTTGCCCCTGGTGCGCCGGTCTCCTTTTCCGACCACACCGGCTCTGGGTATCAGACCGGTAACCTCCCGAGAATACTTCTTATATTATTCTCAATCATTCTCTACATTTCTGGATCATTTCAAGTCAGTTCCAGCAAATCCGGTGCGAAATGACCGTTTTGCCCCTAGTGGGCCGGTCACCTTTTCCGACCACACCGGTTCTGGGTATCGAACCGACAACCTTTGGGAACATTCTGAATAAAGTTTTCAAATCCTACGTCTTCTTCCAGGTCAGTCCAAGTCCGTCCCGACAGCTTTCTAACCCGATTGACCATTTTGCCCCTAACGGCCCGATCAACCCTTCCGACACATCTTGTCCTCATTTTTCAAGTCAAATTCCTCCGGGACCTTATTTTAAGTGTTCCTGCTCTTTTCTGGCCTTCCGAGTCATTCCAACTATTGTGAGTTCTAACGAGAGAGTACAATATTTTTTCCGCTTGTGTGTGTATTCCTCGAGTGCAAAAAATCTGGGTGCGACAATTAGAGATAGCTTCATTATTATCCATATAACTTTTGATCCAACTATTGAATTGATCTGATTTTTCTAATATTAAAAATAAGACTCAAATTTCTATAAATAGTATTTTATGAAAAATTCATGAATAGAATGTCTTATGGGACAAAACTGAGCTGGAAGGTGACACATTAGAGTAGAAGTTCAAAATATGACAGTTGGGACATAGTTCGAGTAATTTTATTATTACTTTTGATCTAACCGTTGGATATCTATGATTCTTGTGGATATAAGAAGACAACTTCCATGGCTACAACTTGTATTTTATATCCATTTTTAAATTCGAACATTATAAGGGACAAAATCGAGATGAAAATAAAGGCAACTCTACAAAATTCAAATATGCCAACTGGGAGATAATTTTAGTAGTTTGATCATAATATTTAATTAGTCATTGGATTAATCTGATTCTTAAGGTTTTGAAAAGCTGACTTCCATGTATACAACTTTTCTCTCATAACCATTTTCAAATTCGAACGTTATAAGGGATAAAATTGAGATAAAAGTGAAGGTAACTTTGCAAAAATTCAAATATGCCAACTGGAAGATATTTTGAGTATTTTGATCATAACTTTTGATCTGACCATTGGATTGACTTAATTCTTGAGATTCTGAAAATTTGATTTCAATGGTTACAACTTTTCTCTTATCGATATTTTTAAATTTGAACATTATTAAGGCAAAAATCGAGGTGGAAGTAAAGGCATCTGATCAAAAATTTAAAAATCTGTTTGGCTGCAAGTACCTCAACGGGAAGAATCTTCAATACTTTCTCAAATGGCTAAAAGTTGATTTTAAGGTGCAAATAATTTACCATCCTTTTATAAATAGAGATACATAAGAGAAGCAAGATATATTTAAGAGATTACAAAGATTGAGCATAGAAAGTGATATTCATCAAGATCTTCAAGTTTTAAGTTTTACTTCTTTATCATATTATTTCATCTTTGAGCTTCATTGTTGTATTCAACTCTTGAGAGTTTTGTATTTATAATTATGAGCTTCAACTTCCCTATATAATTTGTAAAAGGGTTATTAAACCGTTGTGATTTATTTCTTGAGTGGTTGAGAGGAACACTCGGAGAAAAAGATTCTCTTAGTGGTTTCTTTTGGAGAGCAAAACAATGGGTTATTTTTTGAGTGTTTTTGAAACAAAACACTTGGTGTAAAGGTTTGCTAGCAACCGGGTAAGCTAGTGGTGTAAAGCTATTTGAAGAATAGTAGATTTGGCTAAGGAAGGAGCCTTGCAGGTGGATGTAGGTTTGGCATAAGAGAAGCTAACTGAACCACTTTAAATCATTGTGTTTGATCTCTTCTCTTTTCTCTCTTTATATCTCGCTTAATATATTTCTTATATATATTATTTTGATATACTTGAAACTCACACACACATACTTGAATCCATTATACTAATCTCATGCCGAAAATGGCCCAAGGGGCAGTTTGGTTATTTTTCACCAGAGTGGACTAGCAAGCACTGGTGTTGACTCAGGTTTTGAGTGTTTCCATCACTCTGATGGTTTGTAAAGAGTGGGTTTCCAAAGGTATCTCGTCTTTTGGAAAATGTGTCATGGCCAAGAGGCGAGTTCGATCTCGTGACATAGAGAATTTGTGGGCAATTCCCAATATCAACCTTTTTATAAGTGTTTCCGCCACTCTAACGGTTGCGATGTTTACGAGTGTTTTTGTCACTCTAACGATTTGCATTCATTCCGAAGACTGCCTAATCTCGGGAAGCTGCTAAGTGGACTTATCGTCTGAGAAATTAACTTTCTCAAAGAATGTGCCAAAAAACGGACATTTCTTCATTGGTGGGCTAGCAGGCACCAAAGGTGGACCGTTCTACCATCTCGGGAACTTCGGGTCTCTTCTTGGTCGACGGGTTTGAAGGGACTTACTGTTCTGAAGAGTTTTCTTGAGAAACGTGCCAAATTAGATGGTCTTATTGCCTGAGGGATCAACTTTCTCAAAAGGCGTGCCGAATTTGATTGAAATTGAAATTGGACTTGAAGTTGAATTTGAGATTAAAACAGGGATTTACCGTCTCTAAAAAGACATGCTAACTGGAATAGGACCAAACAATGCCATAAGGACATTTTGGCGCTGGGCCCGCAAAGTGATTGATTGATTGGATTGAGTTCGAAAAGTTAATTTGGACTTGAATATAGCTGTGTTGGCTTGAAGTAAGTCTGGACAGACTGGAGATTGCCGAATGGGCAAAAATAGGGTGCTTACAATTTTCCGTATGTATGTCATACTCTACACACCAAATCATCTACTATATAGTATAAGAGACACACATGCATAATCATTAAATAAATAATGCCATGCAAACATTGCTCACATAGATTCTCATTAAAATAGAATAACTAATTTATTAATAAATACTAAAGCCATTGTACAAAGCATGTCTTTTAGTATAACTTCCTAACACTAGCAAAATGCAAGTTGGAGGGTCTGATTACACCATAAAAGGTGTAATTATAAGCCTTTAATTCACACCTTGTTAGACTTAGATTATTGTTAATTTTCTTATTTTAGTTAGATATTTATTTGATTATATTTTGTGTGTGTTTTGTAAATTATAAGTGCTAATAAAGGCAAATAGATGCAAAGAATGATCAAAGCGGGTTCAAAATGAGCAAACCGGTGATGAGAAATCCAACTCGTCTCAGTGTTTTTGCCAAAATTTTTTACTCTGATATCCAATTGAGCTGATTTTTGCATCATTGGAAAGAATACTTTAAGAGTTACAATATTTCCTCCAATGTGCATCGACTGAATTGAGCTCTAAAGGAGCTAAAATCAAACTGTAAGATTGCTGGGTTGAATAGTGCACAGTGTACAACCCGAATGGTCTGTAAACAGTGCATTTGAACAGTTACTGTATTTGAACGGTGAATAGTGACCGTCCGAATGGTGAAGAGTACCGTTTGAATGGTGAATAGTGCATTTGGACAGTGAACAACAACTGTTTAGACGTGCGTCAAACACACCATCCAAAGACAGTTCGGACGCTATTTCGACCTCCAAATTGCATTTTTTTACATTCGATGCTACGTTTTAGAAGAGTTTTGAAGGTTTTTTTTTGTGTGTAGTTAGGGTTAGTTTTAGCTATGGGGCGGTGGGAGAAGCTCTCCAAGGTTAGTTTTCTATTTTGTCTTTATTTTTAGCTTAGATTTAACTTTGTAAGAGTAGTATAGAGTTAAAACTTATAATTTTTCTTCATTGTAATGTATTTTTCTTCACTTTGTTGTACTTTCTAACATTTTTTTTTTGCAACCAAACACTTTTAATATTCAAGTAAGTTTTAGCTTTAAATCTCTACATACTTTATTTATATTTTTACATACTTTTAGGATGAATTTAATTAGCTAGTTTCTTAAATTGGGTTCAAATGTGAAAATTATTCAATTAATCCAAGGATTTCAATGGAGGTATCTCATGAATTAATTGCTATATTTTTCTAGACTTCTAATTCTTAGTAATTGCATGTGGAATCTTAGAACACTTAAATTATTGACTAAATTTAGAGATTTTAATCATCCAAATCAATGGTATTAATTTATGACTCTCCACTAGATCATTACTCCATAATTGCTGAGAATTCATTCCCATCAATTGATTGAAAAATGCCTTACAACACCTAGGTTATTAACTATGTTTAACAAATTCAATGCACAAACTCCAAATTTAGTATTGACCCTAGTTAAATCGATGACATTAACCTTTGATTTTTTTCATTGGCCATGTATCTAATTTCAATTTCTTGAGAATTATTAATTTTCAAAGTTAAATCCTCCGAATTAAACACTCTAAAATGTTGTGTTTGATTTGAGTTATAAACCCCATTAAAAGCCTTAGATGAATTGAGTGATTGGATCAATTGAGCCAAATTTTCTTTTTATTACTTTAAATCTAATTTCAATTTGCTTTAATTTAATTGCATAGTATTAATTACTTGTATTTTCATTGCAATAGTTTGGTAATTGAAAACATTCATCAAAAACCCAAAATATTTTCGGTGTCTTTTCTTTTCTATTTTATTTTAGATTTGATTCACATAACTTTTTAGTCAATCCAAGTTAGCTTAGTGAGTTTAGTGTTAATAGCCTATATTGGGCAAGGTCCTTGAAGAAATGCGATGCCGGACTTCCCATATAAAGCTACAACCGTCAAAGTGCACTTGTGGAAAAAAGAGCACCTTTGGGGGTGAACCAGGCTGAAGCCGTTAATACCGCTTGTTATATTATAAATCGTGCTATGATTAGGTGTATTACTAAGAAAACCTCATATAAACTTTGGAAATGAAGAAAACCTAATATTAGTTATTTTCATACTTTTGGATGTAAATGTTTTGTTTTGAATAATAATAAAGATAATTTGGGTAAATTTGATGCTAAATCCGATAAGGCCATATTTCTTGAGCATTCTATATCTAGTAAAGTTTATAGAGTTTTTAACAAAAGAACCTTAATGGTGGAAGAATCTATTCATGTAGCATTTGATGAATCTAACAATGTTTCTTCCAAGAAAATTGCAAGTGACGATGATATGAATATTGAACAAAGTATGGAAGATCACACTATTATGAAAAAAGAAGATGGATCCTTAAAGCAATCTTTTATAGAAAAGAATCAAGTAGAAAGTTCAATTGAGTTTTCCCCAAGTGAAGAAGGATACAGATAAATCCCTTGAGACTAAGCAAAGCAATAACACATAAGTCGAGACTAAGCACATAAATCCCTCAACCCCGACTCACCAACACCTCACTTTCATAATGGAAAAGCGAAACTAAACTCTAGAGCAAGGTCCTAACGCAAACTGAGAACACAAGGTTAAGGGTGAAGTATGAAACCCAGAACATTGATTCTTTCAATGCATCCCAACCACCCCGAACAAAAGATACACACTCTAGGCTAGTTCCATATGAAAATAAGCTTAAAGGTCTTTAATTTGATAGGTCATGGGTCAAAAACACATTTCAGTTGAAGAAGTTGGATCTCTTGAAAAACGGACTAACATTTTGGAAAACAAGGTTGTCGGCATGAATTTGGGTCAACTTCAAACTCCAACAACTCACAATCCACAAGGAACTAGGGTGCAAACTTTATATGGATGAAAAGGTATGTGTCTACTATTTAACACTTCAAACGACGCCCAAAATCGAGTTTTCTAGGGCAAGTTATGACCATATTGCAAAAAGTGGTAAAAAATGGATATACCGTTCTAACGCTTAAGGGACCGTTCGAACGCCTAGGCTGAAATGGCCAAATAGCCCTCTGTCCATTTGAATGCCCCCTGGGCTGTTCGAACACCAAGGCAAAAAAAAAGGGGGTGGCCCTTCTCTGGCCGTTCGAATGCCATATCGGGCGTTCGAACGCCCTGCTGCGCATCAGTAGAAATTCAAGCCAAACTCTCCAAAAACCCCTCCAAACTGAGACAAACCTTTCCATTGCTCTTAGGGCTTAAAGATTAGTCCACAAGGATGACAATAACTCAAAATAGAGGAGGAAGAACAACCAAAACAAAGGGATCTAGAGAAAGAATTTAAAATCCTAACATTTCACATATTTGAAGATTTTTAACCCACTACTCCCAATCTTCAACAAATGAGCTTCAAACTCTCTAAATCAAGTAATTGGGACCCAAGGGGTCCCCCAAACTCAACAACAACACCCTTAGATGCATATATACAAATACCCAACACATACCACCAAGATAGATACATATACATATACAATTATAGAGAGAGAATGGAACTTACCTTCCTCAAACTTCTTCAAGTCTTCAAATGACCTCTCTTAGCTTGGGTTGAGGCTCTCCAAGCTCCCCTTCTCCTTCTCCTTTCTCTTCTTCTTCTCCTCCCTCTCTCTCTCTCTCTCTCTATTGGTTGGGTGAGAGTTCTTGAGAGAGAGTGTGTGTGTATGGTGTAGATAAGCATGATACACATGGAACAATCCCATGTGTCTCACCCCATAGGCTTATGTTACAATATGACTTTTAATTGGTCAACTTGATTCAAATGCACGTTAGAATGATATAAAATTTGGAGAAACACATAAATAGGAAAATTAATGGGTTTAGGGTACTACATCCTTCCCCCCTTAAATAAGTTTAGTCCCTAAACTTAATACAAGCTATCATTTAAACAAAAAGGGATGACGCTCCCATATCTTGTCTTTACATTCCCAAGTAGATTCCTCCCAAGTGTGGTTCTGCCATAAAACTCGTACCAATGGAATGACCTTGTTGCTAAGAACTTGGTCGCGATGATCAAAAATCTCAATCGATCTCTCAATATAGCTTAAATCTGGATTTACGGCCGAAGGACAATAATCAATCACGTGCGTTGGGTTTAAACATACCTCCTCAGCATCGAAACATGAAAAACATTGTGAACTTGTAAAATTTTTGCAGGAAGAGCAATACGATAAGCAATGGGTCCAACCCGTTTAAGAACTTCAAATGATCCGATGTACCTTGAATTAAGCTTTCCCTTCTTGCCGAAGAGATTTATCCCCTTAGAAGGAGATTCCTTTAAGAACACGTGGCTCCCTTCATCAAACTCTAAGTCCCATCTTTGCACGTCCGCATAGCTCTTCTGGCAACTTTAAGCGGTTTGTAATTGTTACTGAATGATCTTGATCTTGTAGGTGGTTAGTTGCACAATCTCTAGCCCAAGAATCTTCCTCTCTTCAACCTCAGTCCAACAAACTAGAGATCTACAATTCCTCCCGTAAAGTGCTTCATAAGGGGTCATTTCAATGCTTGCATGAAAACTGTTGTTGTAGGCGAATTCCACTAATGGTAGGTGATCCTCCCAGCTTCCTTGAAAGTCAAGAATACATAACCGCAACATTTCTTTTAGGGTCTGAATGGTCCTTTCTCATTGCCCATCGGTTTGTGGATGGAAAGCCCTGTTGAACTTCAATTCGGTGCCTAATGCCCTTTGCAAACTCTTCCAAATTTTGACACAAATCTTAGGTCTTGATCGAACACTATCGAAATTGGCGTGCTGTGCAATCTAACAATCTCCATAATGTATAGGGTTACATGCTTTGATAAAAAGTACGTGGTCTTTATTGGTAAGAAATGTGCGGATTTGGTGAGGCGATTGGTTCCCCCCCAAATGCGGTTTCCTACAAATGGAGTTAGTAACCCGCAAGAGCACGGGGGTCGCGATGAAGTATAAACCGGAAATCCGGTATCGTTCTCTCCCAAGGGACCTAGCCAAATATAGGCTCTAGCACTCAACTCACACTAACCTTAACCAGGGTTGAATTGCAATACAAAGGGGAATTGGATCTAAAATAAAAATGGAAAATAAAAGGACCGAAAATGTTTTGGGTTTTGACGGTTGTTTTGAGTTCCTAAACTAATGCAATGAAAATAAAGATAATTAACACTAGACAATTAAATTAAAGCAATTGAAATTAGACTTAAAGCAATAAAAAGGGAATTGGGTTCAAATGATCCAATTACTCAATTTCATCCAAGGCTTCCAATGAGCTTTATAACTCAAATGAAACACAACATTTAAATGTGTTTGATTCGGAGGATTTAGCTTTGAAAATCGATTATTCTCAAGCAATTGAAATTAGATACATATTCAATGAGGAATCAAAGGTTAATACTATCGATTCAACTTAGTCAATACTAAATTTGTGATTTGTGCATTGATTAGCCAAACATAGTCAATAACCTAGGTTTTCTAAGGCATCTTCAATCAATTTGTGGGAATGAATTTATAGTAATTGTGGAGTATTTGTATAGTCAAGGGTCCTAAATTAATACCATCGATTTGGGTGATAAAAATCTCCAAACTTAGTCAATAATTCAAGTTTTCTAAAATTCCACATCTAATTACAAGAAATTCGAATTTTAAGAAAATATGGCAATTAATTCATAAGATACCTCCATTGAATTCCTTGGATTATTTGATTGAATTTCACATTTGAACCCAATCTAAAAACTAACTAATTAAACTCATAATAAAAGCATGGAAAATGGAAACAAAGCATGTAGAGATTTAAACTAAAATTTACTTGAAGATTAAGAGTGTTTGGATACAAGAAAAATACAAGAAAGTGCAACAAAAGTGAAAGAAAATTCAAAACAATGAAAGGAAATTATAAGTTCTACTCCTATATTACTATTACAAAACTAAATCTAAGCTAAAAATGAAGAAAAATAGAAAAAACTAACCTTTGAGAGCTTCTCCCGCCGCCCCCTTGGCTCTAACTAAACCTAACTACTCAAAAACTATACCAAAAAAAAACTAAAAACGCAACTTCGGACGCAAAAAATGCATTCTGGATGAACAGTAACCATCCGAATACCGTTCGAATGGTGCGTGAACAGTACCTGTCCGGACGGTGAACAGTAACAGTTCGGACGGGTACTATTCATCACTATTCGACCTTAGAAATTTCAAGGCTTGATTTGGCCACTCTAGAGTTCGATTCACCCGATGCACATTAGACGCAAAGTTTTAGAGCTTGAAGTTTTCTTTCCAATGACATAAAAATCAGCTCAATCGGACGAGTCAAAAGTTATGGCTAGAATACCGAGATAGGTCTGAATTTTCATAAACAAATTATTTGTCTTGAACCCGCTTTAATTATTCTTGCTTTCTTTTTGCCTTTATTAGCTTATATAACCTACAAAACATACTCAAATAAATATCTAACTAAAATAAGATAATTAATTACAATATAAGTCTAACAAAGTACAAATGAATGGCTTATGATTACACTTTTAAGGTGTAATCAGTGATCAATAATAACCCATATAGCGTCACTACCTCGCGGCGATCTCGATAATCCTATGATGAAATCCATGGTGATATGCTCCCACTTCCATTCTGGTATGGGTAAAAGTTGAAGTAGTCCCGTCAGTCTTTGATGTTCTACTTTAATCTGTTGGCATTATAGGCATCGTGATATGAACTTGGCTATTTCCTCCTTCATTCCTAGCCACCAAAATGTGTCCTTCAAATCCCGATACATCTTTGTGCCTCTTGGATGCATAGTGAACTTTGTATTGTGGGCTTCTTCCAAAACTTGTCTCTTGATCTCGGGTATATTTGGAACACATAATCGACTTCTAAGATTCAAAGCTCCATCATGCAAGGTGAAGTCAGGCCTCAGGTTCGTTCCCATCTCTTCGTAGATCTTCCATAAGTAAGGATCTTGAGGTTGTCGTTGCTTCATAACTTCTATCAATGTCGATTAGGCGATCATCGTGGTAAGCATCATATTGGTACCCGGTATGACAATTTTAATCTCTTATCTCTCCAAGTCAAGGAGAAAGAGCTGCTAAAAAGTGACAAGGCACGCAAGGTTGGCAGTAGATTTCTGGCTCAAGGCGTCGGCCACCACATTAGCCTTGCTTGGATGGTATTAAATGAGAATGTCGTGGTCCTTAATCAACTCGAGCTATCTTCTCTGTCTCATGTTCAGCTCCTATGTGAAAATGTATTTCAAACTCTTGTGGTCGGTGAAGATCTCACTTGTGACTCCATATAAGTAGTAGCGCCAAATCTTCGAAGCAAATACCACTGCTACCAATTCAAGATCATGGGTTGGGTAGTTCTTCTCGTGTGGTCTCAGCTGTCTCGAGGCATATGCAATCACCTTACCTTGTTGTATCAATATGCATCCCAGTCCTCTATATGAAGCGTCACTATAGATAGAGAACCCGTCAGTCTTGGTAGATAAGGCTAGAATTGGTGCGAACACCAATCAGTTTTTCAATTCTTGGAAATTTCGATCCCTCTTCTCATTACATTCAAATGGAGTGTTCTTTCGGGTGAGCTGTGTTAGCAGCATCGCAATCTTGGAGAAGTTCTTCACAAATCTTCGATAATACCCTACTAAGCCTATAAAACTTTAGACTTCAGTTACATTCGTCGGTCTCGACCAATTCACAATGGCTTCAACCTTCGAAGGATCAATGGACACTCCATCCATATTGATGATGTGTCCCAGAAATACCACACTCAGTAGCTAAAATTCACATTTCTTCAGTTTGGCATACAATCTTCTGTATTGCAGAGTTTGAAGAACCATCCCTAAGTGGTACTTATGATCTGTAAGACTCTTAGAGTACACCACAATGTCATCAATAAACACAATAACAAAATCATTAAAGAAGGGTTTGAAAACCTGATTCATCAAATCCATGAATGCAGCATGTGCATTAGTAACTCCAAACGGCATAACCAGAAATTCATAGTGACCATATCTGGTTCGAAAAGCCATTTTCTCTACATCGCTTGCCTTGACCTTTAGTTGGTGATAACCCGACCTTAGGTCAATCTTCGAAATTACTTGTGCGACCTGTAGTTGATCAAACAAATCATCCACTCTCGGTAATGGATACTTATTCTTAATGGTGACATCTTTCAATTCCCAGTAGTTAATGCATAACCTCATGGTTCCATTCTTCTTTTTCACAAATAACACCGGAGCACCCCATGGTGAGACACTAGGACAAATGAATCTCTTTTCTAACAAGTCTTGGAGTTGAACCTTCAACTCTTTTAACTCTAAAGGGGACATACGGTAAGGAGTTTTAGAAATGGGTTTAGTACTCAGATTAAGGTCAATGTGAAACTTAATCTCCCGGTCTACTAAGGAACTTGGTAGCTCATCGGGAAAGACATTGAAAAATTTTCAGACAACAGGGATGTCTTCCAAGGGTGGCGGGTAAACGTGTGTGTCAAAAACGCTACACAAGAATGCATGATTCCCTTTTTGAATTAAACAACGTGCTTGCATAGATGAAATGAGATAGGGTGGAGGCACGACACCAATTCCCTCAAATACAAGTCTCGAATGGTTAGAAGAATGAAACACGACTCGTTTAAGCTCATAATCAATTGTAGCACAATGAGAGGACAACCAATCCATTCCTAAGATAACATCAAAGCCGTGTATTTCTAGGGGAATGAGGTTTACAAACATGGGCACGTCGTTAACAAAAATTTCACACGAATTATAAATCCTATCACATACCATGGAATCCTCGGATGGCAACGATACTACCAAAACATAATCAAAAGGTACCGGAGATGTATATGTAACCACCCCATTTTTGACCGCTCGGCAGTTTATAGTCCGTCCAGACTTGAATTTAAGTCAATGTGGATATATTCTAAGTCAAATCAACTTCCCAAGTCTAATCCTGTCAATCAATGGCTTCGCGGGCCCTATAGGCCTAAATAGAGGAAAAATGACCAAAATGCCCTTGGGGGCATTGATTGGTCCAATTCTAATTGGCATGTTTTTTCGAAGACGATAAGTCCTCTTTCTAATTTCAATTAAATCCGGCACACCTTTTGAGAAAGTTAATTCCTCAAGGTGGTAAGACCCTCCAATCTGGCACATTTTCGAGTGAACTCTTCGGAACGGTAAGTCCCTTTAAACCCGTCGACCGGGACAAGACCCCAAGTCCCCTAGATGGTAGAACGGTCCACCTTTGGCGCCTGCTAGCCCGCCAATGCAGAAATGTCCATTTTGGCACGCCTTTTAAGAAAGTTGATTCCTCAGGCGCTAAGTCCATTTAGTAGCTTCCCAAGATTAGGCAGTCTCAGGAATGATCGGGAACCGTCAGAGTAGCGGAAGTACTCGCAAACAACGCAACCGTCAGAGTAGCGAAAATACTTGCAAAATGGTCGATATAGGGAATTGCCAACAAATTCCTATATCATAGGACCGCCGTCAGAGTGGTGGAAACACTCAAAACCTAGGTCAACATCAGTGCCTGCTAGCCCACTTCAGTAAAAAAATGACCAAACTGCCTCTAGAGCCATTTTCGACTCGTTTCTCGAGAAAGTAACTAAGTCCTTAAAACGGTAAGTTCACCTTTTCAAGATTATCTTAAAAGAAATTCGGCATAATTAGGTGCCTTCTAGTCAGTTTCGGGCCAATTCTGAGACTTTCCGGTCAATATGACCATTTTGCCCCTAGGCATCCGAGCGCCCTGAGAACCACACCGACTCTGGGCATCAAACCGGTAACCTCCTGAGAATAATTTTTATAGTATTCCCGACCTTTTATTATCTTTCCGGATCATTTTGAGTCAATTCCGGCAAACCCAGTGTAAAATGACCGTTTTGCCCATAGTAGGTCGGTCGCCTTTTCCGACCACATTGGCTTTGAGTATCAAACCGGTAACCTCCTGGGAATATTCTAAATAATGTTTCCAAATCTTGAGTTTTCTTCCGAGACATTCTGAGTCTGTCTCGGTAGTTTTTCGGCACAGTTGACTGTTTTGCCCCTAATGGCCCGGTCGACCTCTCTAACAAACCCTGACATCCTTTTTCAAGTCTATTACCTCCAGGACCCTATTCTAAGGATTCCTGCCCTTTTCCGGCCTTCTGGGCCATTCCTGGCCCCTTCAAATCAGTCTCGAACCTTCCGGAGTCACTCTTAGTGAAGTCATGTTAAAAATTGCATGGTAGTCACTAGTACAGACGTCCAAATCTTCTGAAGATACATTGCTTGCCAACCTAAAAACTTTCCTAAGTGGTTGGGGGCGCCAAGCTAAAATTTGGCTTGACGCCACTCTTAGTGGCGCCAGAAAGTTTTTTGGCCTGGCGCCACTGTAACAGGTGCCAGGTCATTCCTCTGTCTATAAATATAGAACCTCCTCCAGCGTGAAAGAGGTCTGTAAACTCAGTCTAAAATCCCTACGTTTTGATACACAGAGCTCGTAGCCTCCCAAAACCCTAGTCTCCTTTAGGTTTTTCCAACCCTAGTTCTCATATACTCTTATACACTCATACACACTCTCATATACTCATACACTAGGCTCCAAAGCCTCCATTGAAGACTTGAAGTGCTGCACTTCGAAGCTCCCAAAGATCGAAGACAAGTTCTTGAAGACTGAAGCGAAGCAAGGATTGAAGCAAGAAAACCAAGCAAAAAAAACAAAACGCGCAAAACAAAATAAACAAGACATAAGGTAGGATCTCTATTTAAGTTTACGCAACTTCCCCCTCTCTCTTCTCTCTCCAAACCCACTTGGGTTTTCTTCTATTTTAATTTCCCATCTTCTTCCCCCCTTTCTTGCATGCTTGAAACAATGGACCTCTCGATCCATGTGTAGGATTAAGCTATTGGAGGTCATCGTGTTGGGGGCTTTCTCTTAGTCTAACCGGAGACAACGTGGGTTCGGCCCCCTTGATTATATGGTGAAGCCTTTAACCTTGTATCTTCACGACCCGAACTTGCATTGTGCATATCATGATCTTGCATTCTTCCAAAATTCGTTTTCAAACTTGTATCAAAATTTTCTTTTTCAAAACTTGTTTTCAAAACCACAACCCTAAGGTGGTTCTAGCCTTTTCATGGCTAAGGTTGCTTTAGGAAAATGTTACATTTAAAGTCACCAATACGGTCCATATTTTTAAATCCTTGTTTTCAAAACTACTATCTTAAAGTGGTTCTAATCTTTTTATGGTTAGAACCGCTTTAGGAAAGTGAGATATTTTATATACTTTCTAAAAACTCTCTTTTCAAATCTCTCCCTCTAAAAATTCCTTTTTTCAATATGCTTTCTAAAAACTCTCTCCAATCTCCTTCTCAAAATTCCTTTACAAAATTATTTTCTAAAACATTCCCTTCAAAGATTTATTTTTCAAAAACTCACTTTTCAAAATTCACTTTCCAAAAACTCCTTAAAATCTCCTCCTAACTACTCTTTCTAAAAACTCTTTCCAAAAAAACTTTTTCCAAAAGACTCTTTCTTAAAAAACTCTTTCCTAAAAGCTTCTTCCAAAATCTTCTTTCTAAAACTCCTTTCAAGTTTACTTTCTAAAAACTTCCTTCTAGGATTTCCTTCCAAAAACTTTTCCTTTCCAAAAACTCATTTTCCAAAATCTCTTTCCTTAGAGTCTAAGTCAAGCCTTAAAGCCAACAATTAGGAAACCCTAATTTTCTTCCCAAAAACATGATTTTCAATCTAGCCTTAAAACCTAGGTTTCCAAAATCTTCCCTTTTACATCAAAATCATAAGTTTCCAAAACCTATTTTCTACGTCAAAACTATAGTCTTCCAAATCTAGGGTTTCGAAAACTTTCCCTTCCAATTCCATGTCAAATCCAATCTTCCCTTTAGGAAACCAAATCCGATCTTCCCGTTTAAGAAACTAGATACAATCCTCCGTTTTTGAAAACAAAATCAAATCACCTCTTTAGAAACAAAATCCAATCCATTGTTTTAGGAAATAGGAATCTCAATCATTCCTAGTCTAAACCTTTCCTAATTCACTATTTCCTAATCTCATACTTTCCTAAACCTTAGGTTTCCAAAACTTAAACTTTCTAATCTTTCCTAAATCTAAAGCTTCCCTAATTCCACTCTTTCCTAATTCCATACCTTTCCAAATTTTAACTTTCCAAATATAAGTTTTCAAATCTTTCTTAAACTCAAACCTTTCCTAATTTCAAGAATTTCTAAAACTCAAACATTTTCTAAATTCTAAACTTTCCTAAACTTCAAATCTTTCAAAATCTAAAACTTTTTAAACTCAAAACTTTCTTACTTTCAAAACTTCCCTATTTCAAAACATTCCAAATTCAAAACTTTCTTAAGACGAAACCTTTCTTAAAACAAAACCTTTCCTATTTCAAAACCTTTCCTAAATTGAAACTTTTCTAATTCGAAACCATTCTTAAACCAAAACTTTCCTAAAATGACACTTTCCTATTTTGAAACTTTCCTAATTCAAATCTTTCCTAAATTCCAATTTTTCTTAATCTTCCAAGTTCAATACTCGAGTAAAATCTTTCCTAAGTTTCATGTCTTTCTTAAGTCTAGGTTTCCTAAAACCAAGCTTTCCAAAATCAAATCTTTTCAAATCTTCCAATCAAAGTTCAATCTCTCAATCTTCCAATCCAAATTCCAATTCAATTTCTTTTTCCAATCAAACCTTCTATTTTCTATCAGACTCTTATTTGAATTACAACTGACTTGATTCCTCAAAAAGGATTCGTAGGCAATCTTCATCGGTGCAGTCACAACCTTTTTCAAATTTTCAATTCCACAACCTTTTCAAATCTTAAATTCCCTAATCTATTTCCAAACTTCCAATTCCAAATTTCTATTTCCAAATCTCTATTTCCAATCTCCAAAACTTTCTTTCAAAATCAAATCTATCTTTTCAAATCCATTCCAATCTCTTTTCAAATCAAATCAAGTTTTTTTCAAATATATTTTCAAATCAAATCTTTTCTTGCACTTGCATATTATGTATCATTCTTTTTAAACATTCTTTTCTAAAGTGGATAGTTTAGTCGTTTGTTATGTGAAGGCTTTATTAGGTGAATCTAGGGTGAATAGACATGTAGGTATCGCAAGGGCAGGGTAGGGTGATGGCTTAGTGTGGCTTCTCTACACGTAACCAACCTCCAAACCTAGGATCATAGTTTTCGAAAGACCAAAATGGAGTTTATTTTCAAAAGAGGGCTTAGATGTTTCCTAAAGGTTGCCAAACAACCTGTTTCCTTAAAAACTCTCTCTTGAGGAAGTATTTTCAAAATCGTTTTCTAAAAACCCTAAATGTAGTCTTCGGATTGTGTTTAGTTTTTAGGTGACCTAACTCACCCTAATCAAGTTAGGTGGTGACTCCAAATGTTTTTCAAAATTCCTTTATTCAAATCTATTTTCAATGCAAACCTAGTCGCACTCATTCTTCTAGGAGGGTGAGTTCTAACGAGAGAGTACAACATTTTTTCTGCTTGTGTGTGTATTCATCGAGTGCAAAAAATCTGGGTGCGACAGTATACAAGTATTGAGCAAAGAGATATAAAGTAAATGAGTGCGTGGAATCGAAATCAATAAGGACGTGTGAAGGTTGATCACAAATAGGAAGTATACCTAAAATTACAGAGTCAATAACTGGGGTGTTTCTCGATGTAAGTGCAAAAGCTCGGCCTTACCGTGGTTAATTCTCCCTCCTATTAGCTGTGGATTGCTGAACTGAGGCTGATGCCGATGCCTCAGATCCCTCTGCTCTATTCTTCTTTGGACAGTCCTTCACTTAGTGATCCTCCTGGCCACACTCGTAACAAGCCTTCCTTCCAAAACGACATACGCCCCAATGATTCTTCTAACAATTGGAGCATGTTGGTGTTTCAGTAGCCGTGTTGCCTCCTCGGTTAAAGGTATTCCCCTGTGGGGTAGACGAATTCCCACTAGAAGATCCAAAAATTTGCCGCTTTGAACTTTATCCCTTACCTTGGTCACTTCCCGATCTCTTCTTGTTCTTCTCTCGGTATCGAGATATTTCATTATTTGCCTTTTCGGCAATCATTGCCTGTTGTACCACTTCTTGATGGGTCTCTAGTCGTAGTATGTCCACTTTACTGTGAATGTTCCCTCGTAATCCTATCTCAAACTTCCTTACCTTGCGAGTCTTTGATGACATAATATGTGGTGCATATCGTGATAGCTCTATGAATTTGGCATTGTACTCCACCACAATCATATTCCCTTGTGTCAACCCAAGGAACTCCGTAGTCTTCTTATTTCTTATAGTCTCATGAAAGTATTCCTCATTGAACACCTCCAGAAACCTAGGCCACAACTATAGTGGCTCCGTTGCTTTCTTTAATTTTCACCAAACAAGTGCAGCTCCTTCAAAGGTAAAGGTGGCAAAGGTCACTTTCTGTTTATCCGTGTAAGGCAGCACTTCGAACACCCTCTCAATTCCCAAAAGCCAAGACTCCACGACCATTGGGTCAGGAGTCCCTTGAAAAATTGGGGGCTTTAACTATTGAAACTGCTTAATAGTAGTACATGCCACTACCTCTCCTCTAAGCGCCTGTGCTGTCGGCTGTTACAACGCATTGAAGGTATTGCTATAAGTACCCTGGACCACTTGAACAAGTCTAGCTAAAATCCTTTCTATGCGATCAATCCGATCTTCGGGCTCTCCGGTCCCCCCATGACCACCTCTTCTCGGCAGCATGTTTAACTATACACGCATAACCAAAACGTTAAGCATTTAACATAGCACTACATGTATTACACCTTCGCATGTCATTATACACCTAGCATATATCCTATTTAGACATGACTCAATCTTACTGTCGCGCCCTGGTTTTTGGGTCCAAAGTCCTTTCGGTTCGAAGACAAAAGCATGAAACTCTGTCACTAGAACTCATCCTTCTAGAAGGATAAGTGCGACTAGGTTTGAATTAAAAATTGATTTGATTAAGGGCTTTCTAAAAAAATAGAAGTCGCCACCTAACTTGATTAAGGCGAGTTAGGTCACCTAAAACTAAGTATTAATCTGCAGATTAAACTTAGGGTTTTAAAAAAAAGATTTGAAAACTTCCCTCAAGAGAGGGTTTTTAAGAAAATAGGTTGTTTGACAGCCTTTGGCAAGACTTAAGCCCTTTTTGAAAATAATTCTATTTTAGTCTTTTGAAAACAGAAATCTATGGTCCGGGAGTTGGTTACGTGTAAGGAAGATATCCTAAGATCATCACTCTACCCTGCCCTTTCAGTACCTACATATCTAATCACCCTTTTATTCACTCACTAGAATAATCGGTTACCATTATCCACTTAATATCAGCTTTAAAATTTTGAAAACGGGGTTTAGTCATCACTTTTTGGATGAATGATGCATGATGCAAGTTTTAAGAAAAATATTTGAAAACATGGAAGTCTTTAAAGGAATTTGAAATGAAACTTTGAATTGATTGAAATTTTTGAAAAGGGGATTGGAGTTGAAATAGAAGTCATGATTGCATTATTTTAGGTTGCCTATGTATTTCATTTGGCGAGAATCAGGTCATTCGTAGTTCGGGCAAGAGCCTGATGGAGAATAGGCACGTTAGGGCCTTTGAAAAGTTTGAAGACACTTTGAGGTCTTTGGAAAAGTTGAAGATACTTTATGGTCTTAAAAGCTTTGATTTGAAATTGGATAGTGGAGTGTTTTGAAATAGAGCTTTGGAACTCTAATATGGACAACCTTGGAGGTTGTTCTTGATGTACCATGTTCTTTTGGAATCTCTAACCATAAAAAGGGTAGGGACACCTTAGGCTTGTGAGTTTTTGGGAACATTTTTGGAAATACTTTAAAGATGGAGTATGGGAACATTTGAAGAGGTTATGGAGTTGGTTTTTGAAATCTCAAGAGAGCAGGAAGTTTTGAAAAAGTGAGTCTTGAGAATAGCTTTAAATAGAAAGATCATTTAAAAGGGGTCCATGAGTTGGAGCCTTGAAGTACACTAACCTGGATTAGGTTGGCCTAAGGTTAGGGATGACCTAAAGTTAACTAACTTGGATTAGGTTAACCTAGGGTTAACTAACTAAGGTTTGGCTAACCCATGGTTAAGGTGCCCTAGGGTTAAGGTGAACTAGGGTTAACTAACTTGGGTTTGGTTAACCTAGGGTTGGGTAACTAGGGTCAAGTTAACCTAGGGTTGGTCAACTAGGGTCAAGTTAACCTAGGGTTGGACAATTAGGGTCAAGTTAACCTAGGATTCGACAACTAGGGTCAAGTTAACCTAGGGTTGGTCAACTAGGGTTAAGTTAAACTAGGGTTAGGAAATTAGGGTTAAGTTAACCTAGGGTTGAATTGGAAGATGGTTTTGAAATGTGGTTTAATGCACTTTGGAAAGAGTTTTGAAAAGCAAATCATGTTATGCAAAAGGACTTTGGTAGACAACCTTTTTAAAGACTATTTCCATGAAAATTTGACTCTAGAGATATATATAGAAATTCAAGGTTCTGGAGCAGTTTCAACAGAGCTTCGCATTAATTTTCGATTCTGAAATATGCAAAGGGGCGTGGTTATATTTATAGGCAACTTGGGAGGAGGCTGGCGCATGTGCTACTTGCGCCTTGCCTTGTATTGGCTAAATCCTGACGGTTGATCGAATTTTGGTCGATTTGATCAAAATCTGGGTGCATGTAGCATACGCTCCGTCACCGGGAGTGTTCGTTTAAATTTTGCCTCGATAATTGAGCTAACCGGAAATGTTTTGAAGGAATCGATTGCACCCGGGGTGTTCTCCTAGGGTTTCTTGTGAACTTTCGTGTTTTCAAAAAATTTAAATGATGTTTGGAAGTGTGAGATATCACCTTAAAAAATGTGCATAAAATCACATTTATGCAGAGTGTCTGTGATATGCTCTGTGGGGGTTTGAAAGTAGCTGTTTTTGTGTCATGTGATCGAGGCCTTCGGGAAGCGATCTCCCCGATCGGATCTTACCGATGGAAAGTACTCTAGAAATATTTTTGAAAATTCTCTAATTTATGCATTTCTAAAGTCATTTGACTGTGTGTTATAATCTGGGAATTGGGACAAAAGTCAATCTTAGCAGAGCGTCTGTGAGATGCTCCAAGGGTTGCTAAAAGTTATAGTTTTCGCACCATACGATGAAAAGTTTCAAAAAGCAATCTATTAGATTGAGCTGTATCGATAGAGAGACCTATGAATGAGCTTTCAGAAATTTCCTGGTTTACGCATTTCTCAAGTCATTTGACGGTGCGTTGTAACCAGGGAATCAAGAGAAAAGACAATTCAGGCAGAGCGTCTGTGAGACGCTTCGGGAAACTTTTATCGAGTGGTGGATGTTTAGCGTCGTAAGGTCCTTGTTAGGTTAAAGAAGGGTGTGTGACGAGACCCGCTGTTCAATATCCTAAGACCGGTGTTGTTTTATGGCGCGTTCGGGTTGTCAGGGGCAAGATGGTCATTTTAGTTAATTTTGATTAAAAATGGTCTAGAATGGATCGGAGTGTCATGTTAAGCGTGCCGGGTCTTTCAAGGATGGTTTCAAGGGAGTCTTTTACCGTTTGGTGGCATTTGTGCAGTGCTGGGGGGTTCAAGGGCAAAATGGTCATTTCGATCGGAGTTAATCGGAATGGGACTGGAGTTGAACCAGATGGCGTGCAAAGTATGCCTAACAGTTTTGTAACATTTTGAAAGGCTGAACTTACCATTTTGAACTTTCTCAAAACGTGCTTGAAAACCCAAAGGGTAGGTTTGGTCATTTTTCACTGAGTCGGGCTAATAGGCACCAATGTTGACCTAGGTGTTGGTTCCCGAGATTGCCCGGTCTTGAAAAACTACCTGTGCGGTGTTGGTCCCTGAGATTGCCCAGCCTTAGAGAGCTACCTGTAGGGTGGTGTTGTTCTCCGAGAACGCCTAGTCCCAAAGAACTACCGAATGACGAATATTCTATATTGGCGGGTTAGCAGATGTCAGAAGTGAACCATCTGAAATTTGATAAGGTGTTGGTCCCGGATATCGCTTGATCTCGAGAAGCTACCTAGATTGTGTTGGTCTCCGAGATCGCCCGGTCCCTAAAAGCTACCTTGAATGATGTTTATGGCTTCATTTGGACTTTGTGTGCCTGGGAAGTGACTAGTTGACTGGATTAGAGTTTGGAAGGCTCGTCTTGAGCTTGCATATGTTGTGATATTTATAAACTGAGTCCTGTCAGGCCAAAGATTGCCGAGCGGGCAAAAATGGGGTGCTTACAGCTCCCCCTCTTTTTCTGTCTTTGCTTATCGAAGGCAGAAAAATAACAAAGTAAGAATCCCCTTTTTGGTCCCGAGGCGATCGGAAGGGCAATAAGCCGGTAAGTTTGAGATGTTCCGGGATCCCCAGTGGGTCGCTGGTCTGGAAGATTTTGAAATTCGAAAAGCTTTGCATTTTAAAAATTTAGATCAGGATTTGAGTTGCTGGTTTGACACGGTTCGGTTCAGAACATTTGATTTTTTGAAAATAAATGTTAAAAGCTTGATTGTCGGCTTTTGAAAAGCCCTGAAAATAATTTCGGGCTCTTAGGGATTTGAAAGCTGGTTTTGGTAGAAAGCTGAAGAGTCAGGCGCATGTACTACATGCGCATGGCCTCTTTTGACCCTGACGCATGTAGTACATGCACCAGTTGGAATTTCCTTCTGGCGCATCTGCTACATGCGTTAGCCCGTGGGTATTAAAACAAAGTAGTTCACATTTTCTTCATTTACGCGTTTGAGTTTTGAAGGCGATTCGAGATTTTCTCTAGTGGTTTTCGAAGGATTTCGACCAAGGATTGCTAAAAGAATGTTAGGTGATGTCAGGTGTTTGCCGGAAAACCTCATTGTTGTCGGATTTTCGCCCGAAAGCTTGTTTTTTGCCGGAGAACTCAAATGTTAGTTTTCTAGAGATTTCTTCGATTTTGATGTGTATGTTTCCGTCTTTTGCAAATTATCAGTGTAAACCTACGTCTTAGAACGTTTAGAACATAATGGATGGATTGGTTTTGTGATTTGGTGAAGATTTGAGTGTATTCGGAGTGATTTTGCATGTTTATGAAAATGGGTTTCTTGCAGTGTTAGAAAAATCACCTCTATAGGCTCAGGTTTTGTGTGTTTGTATGTGATTTTTTGTATGAAGTTCATAATTTTCTAAAAAAATTTGAATTTTTAAATTTTAAGAAATTACAAAAAATAAGAAAAATTAGAAAATGGACCTTGTTGGAGGCTAAAAAAAATTGTAGAACATTTTTGAAAAATTTTGGCGACATTCTCGAATGTTTTAGAAATTTTCGTGGAATTTTTGGAAGCAAAGACGCAATCGAAAAATTTGGTAAGATTGAAAAACCGATTTAAAAATTGTGTTTGAGAATGGGGCGTGTGTTTCGGAGGATGGGGTTGTTTTGGTTGACATGATTGAAGGTTTGAGATGTTTCGGACTGTGTTTGTGACTCGTTGAATTTCGAGGTAGTGACTTTTTAAGACTAAACTCTGTCAAAATTTTCAAAAGTTTTAACACCTAACTTTAAAACTTCTCGGAAAAGCAATTCAAAAGCCCCATTTTCAAAAGTTTGAGATTTTCTTTTGACATGCATCTCAATTAATTTCATAAGAGGGGCCCCAATCCCTCTATACTCACGGAGATAGGATTGCCATGAAGATAAGGGGCAACCAATCAGCAAGGTCTCTCAGCGACCTTCTCGACATCAAATCCAAGGAAGGCGAATCCGAAGACTCAAGAGTAGTTTAGGTATTTCCTTTGTAAAACTAGATAGGTGGAAGTCCAAAGGAAAATGTTCCCCCTCCCTCTAGTAAACTGTATTTCAATTCTTTTGTACCATAAATCCAAAATTCAATGTACTTTTTTACTTTTGCGAATGAGTGCATGAATGGTTAACGGTTCCCGCTTGACAGTAAGGTATCTGCATACAGGGAAAAATTCCCTATCTCCAAAAGTGAACCAATGCATCATGTATAGTCTCTCTTCTGAGTAGGGGCACCTCTAAGACATGCATTGCATAAAAATTTTCAAATCAAAGCACTAACTTTGCTTTTGTTTCGTGTCTTCTGCCCTCCCCCTCCCTATCTCCAAATACCAAGAGAATTGAAGGCAAAAGCAAGACAAGAAAGGGGGTCTTTTCAATCACTCACTTATTATCATCACATTGCTTACATGTTCACTTCTTTTATTGCTCATGCATCCACATCCATTCCAAGACAAGAGTTCCAAGAAACTCAAATCATTTCATTCTCATGCATCTAATCAACCGTAGAGAGACAGGAGCAATCTAATCTCGTGTTAATTGAACCTACCAAAACTCCTAAGGGTTCCTCAATCCTAAGGATTCATGGCATGCATAGAATCATATCTCGAGAGAGGCACAAATCTCTCTCAGTCCATAGAGGCGGGATTGCCCAAATAAGGAAACATCAACTAGCCTATGCCGAAAAGGTATTGTATTGCATAATAAGGGCAAAACCCCACCTCCTAAATGGACTTGTCATCATGCCTAGATTCCCTCAAATAAGGGACCTCCATAGGACATGCATCGCATAGAACTTCCAACTCCACATGCTAATTACATTTCATTTTTCTTTTTCTTTTTCTTTTTCAAGTCAAAGAGCACAACCGAATGCATGACAACCCCTCTAGCATTATGCCCAATTCAAAGGATAAGCAAAGGCCAAACCTACATTAAGGAGTAAGAAGAACTGATCATCCACCTATAAAACGCTACCTCCATGCCATGCCGTGACAACCACCATCCAAGTAGAGGAGGACTTCACTATTTGCGAAGTCTTGTCAGACCTGTGCATTGCAACAACATAATCCTTTAACTTCCAAATACATGTCAAATGTCGTGAACTCGCTGTTCGTTGATACACCCGGTGAATGAAGCACCAAAGAGTTTGGCATAGTCCCAAAACCCTATTAAGGGTTAAGGGTTCTCACCAAAAAGTCCACTAAAAAAGGGAGGTTTTCATGAAATTCGTTTATTTTCTTTTTTCTTTCTAGTTCTCGTATATCTTCTTTAAATGAACATTACATGCCATGTAATCATGTTTTTAAATGAAAATAAGTAGTTCTCAGTTTATCTCTTTTGTCTCATACTCTGGTGAACGATGATCACATTTAAGGATTCTTTCCCATTCAGTAATGACTTGATTTAAAGAATGGGATAGCATGGGCAACCCACTCAAAAGGGGTTAAAACCTTTGAGAGACTGAGAGATAGGAGGAAGGCAATCTCAACAAAGAAGTGCGAATTTTATTGAAGAGGCGACATTTGCATGATATCCTAGTAAAGCGATGGGCAGCCGAGTGCTCAAAATAATGAGAAACCATTGTTCTGTTTATCTTAAATAAATACTATCCTTTGCTTAGCCCACTAGAGCCGTCAGTGATCTCTTTTCAGATATCCCCAAACCTATAACCATCCCCCATATTGGGGCAAGCACAAAATAGTTGATTCAGTAGAATTTGTAGGGATTCACGGGCAAAAGCACACTATCCATAGGAACATTGTCTAAATTTTGTATAAAGGCTTTATGGACTAAGCAATTTAATTTGAAGTGATGAAAGGCCCTCATTTCTTCTACCATACACAAATAAATCCCATTGTAAAGCCCACTTGAGCCAGTTACTTTTCTCAAGAAAATTGACCAGATGATCACCGCCCACATTGGGTTTAGGCAAAAGTCATAAGTAAGAATTAAGGAGCAATGATGAAAAGGGGTGATTTTCAAGAAGATATAATGAGCAATGATGAAAGGGTTGATTTACAAGAAGATATAATGAACAACAATAAAAATGGTAATCTTCAAGAAGTTATGGTGTCAAAGGCATCTCTAAAGAAGATATTATGTTCGTGGGGATCTTCAAAAGAAGATACTGTCATCCCAAAATATAAATGAAAAAGTTGGCATCTCTAAAAGTTGACTTAGCAACAAATTTCTTGATGGAAAAAAAAATCTTAAATTAGAAGGCAGATAGTGAACTAGAAGAATAATAAGAGTATGAAGGAAAGAAGAAAGCAGTGAATGGAAGTTAAGTTGTCAAAGGTGATCATTGGTTTTTTTAAAAACCCCACAAGTGATAATGTTTGAGCCTTTCTACCCTTTTCATTCATAAACCCCTCAACCTAGCCTACATTATGGTCCAAATTAAAGTCCTCTCTTATCAAAGAAAATTGCTTAGTCCAAATAAGCCTGAACAATACCAAGACAATTAGGGTGAGAAAGGAGGATTGGAAGGGAATGCAAGGGGCAATCTCATGCTCCAAGATGTGCTCAGATGGTTTCCGTTTAAACCACCCACTAAAAGAAGATCTTTGAGCCCAAATATCCCTTTATTTCTAACAACCCCTAAACCCAGCCTATATTACGGTCCTAAAAGAAGTCTTCTCATATTGAGGGCTTAGCTGTTTATCGCTCTGCAAAGGGCGTGTGAGTTGTCGCTCGAGTCATAGTGGCATTTCAGAGATTTGAGAGAGAAACCCAAGTGAGTTTAGAAACACCCCAAACAGTAACCCTGTAGAAAGTAGGGATATGATAGCAAACCAATGTAAGCACCCCATTTTTGACCGCGCGGTAGTCTACACTCCGTTCAGACTTGTTTTCAAGTCATTGTGGGCATATTCCAATCGAAACCAATTTTCTAAGTCAAAATCCCGTTTGTCCATTGCCTCGCGGGCCCACCAGGCCCAAATAGAGGCAAAATGACCAAAATGCCCTTAGGGGCATTGTCCTTTCCTTTCCGACTCCAACCCCTCTCTCGAGAAAATTGATTCCTCGAGATGGTAAATCTATTCCAAATTAGGCACATCTTTTCGAAGACGGTAAGTCCCATTTCCAACCCCTCTCTCGAG
The DNA here is from genome assembly GCA_033060915.1 of Euryodendron excelsum. Taxonomy (NCBI): domain Eukaryota; kingdom Viridiplantae; phylum Streptophyta; class Magnoliopsida; order Ericales; family Pentaphylacaceae; genus Euryodendron; species Euryodendron excelsum. The sequence continues at coordinate 66,416,301 of CM065377.1, read as the reverse complement.
ACAGTTTATTCCTCGAGACCGTTCCAATCCAGGCGCGTCTTTTCAAAGACAGTAAGTCCCCTTTCCAATCCCTCTCTCGAGACAGTTTATTCCTCGAGACGGTTCCAATCCAGGCACGTCTTTTTGAAGACGGTAAGTCCCCTTTCCAATCCCTCTCTCGAGACAGTTTATTCCTCGAGATGGTTCCAATCCAGGCGCGTCTTTTCGAAGATGGTAAGTCCCTTTTCCAATCCCTCTTTCGAGACAGTTTATTCCTCGAGACGGTTCCAACTCAAGCACGTCTTTTCGAAGACGGTAAGTCCGTTTTCCAACCCCTCTCTCGAGACAGTTTATTCCTCGAGACGGTTCCAACTCAGGCACGTCTTCTCGGAGACGGTAAGTCCCCTTTCCAATCCCTCTTTTGAGACAGTTTATTCCTCGAGACGGTCCGAGTAGCGAAAATACTCGCAAACATCACAACCGTTTGAGTAGCGAAAATACTCACAAAATAGATCGATATAGGGAATTGCCAACAAACCCCTATGCTATGACGACCGCCGTTAGAGTGGCGGAAACACTCAAAACCCAGGTCAACACTAGTGTCTGTTAGCCCACTTCGGTGAAAAATGACCAAACTGCCCTTTGGACCTTTTCCGAGACTTTCTGGTTAGGATGATCATTTTACCCCTAGGTATCCGAACGCCCCGGGAACCACACCGGCTGTGGGTATCAAATCGGTAATTTTTCGAAAATACTTTTTATAGTGTTGTAAACATTTCTTTGTCTTTCAGGATCATTCTGAGTCAGTTCCGGCTAACTCGGTACAAAATGACCGTTTTGTCCCTGGTGGGCCAGTTTTCTTTTTCGACCATACCGGCTCTAGGTATCAAACCAGTAACCTCCTGAGAATGCTTCTTATAGTATTCTTAACCTTCCTCTATCCTTTCAGATCATTCTGAGTCAGTTCCGACAAACCCGGTACGAAATGACCGTTTTGCCCCTAGTCGGCCGATCACCTTTTCTGACCACACCGGCTCTGGGTATCAAACCGGCAACCTTTGGGAACATTTTGAATAATGTTTCCAAATCTCAAGTCTTCTTCTAGGACAGTCCGAGTCCGTCCCGGCAACTTCCCGATCCGATTGACCGTTTTGCCTTTAAAGGCTCGATCAACCTTTTCGACCCATTTTATCCTCATTTTTTTAAGCCAAATACCTCTGGGACACTGTTTTAAGTGTTCTTGCTCTTTTCCGGCCTTCCAGGTCATTCCCGGTCTTCCAAAATCATTCCCGAACTTTCCGGAGTCACTCCTAGTAAAGCCAAGCTAAAAATTGCATGGTAGTCACTAGTACAAGCGCCCAAATCTAGTCAAAGATACAGTGCTTGCCGACCTTAAACATTTCTTAAATGGCTAGCGCCACTAGTAGTGGCACCAAGCCAAAAAATGGCCTGGCGCCAGTGTTGTCCAACCTCTATAAATATAGAGCTTCTTCCAACATGAAAGGGATCCGCAAACTCAGTCTAAAAAACATATATTTCAATATACAGAGCTCGTGCACTCCCTAAACCCTAGCTTTCTTAGGTTCACCAAACCCTAGCCACCATACACTAAACCCTAGCCTTCTATACACTCCTATCCACCCCCATACACTCATACACTAGTCTTCAACCCTCCTTTGAAGACTCGAAGAGCTGCACTCTAAAGTTTGAAGACAACTCTTGAAGATTGAAGACCAAGACCAAGACGAAGACCGAAAAAAGCAAGGCGCGCAAAATAAACAAGATACGAGGTAGGTTCTCCATTTAAATTTTCGTACTTCCCCCTCTCTCTTCTCTCTCCTAACCCACCTGGGTTTTCTCTATTTTAATCCATCATCTCTTTACTCCCCTTTCTTTGCATGCTTGAAACAAGGGGACTCCTGGTCCATGTGTAGGATTAGACTATCGGAGGGTCACCGTGTCGGGGGCTTTCCTTTAGGCTAACCGGAGACCACGTGGGTCCGGCCCCCTTGATTATATGGTGAAACCTTAGCCTTGTATGTTTAAGACCCCAAAATTGCATTGTGCATATCGTGATCTTGCATCTTCAAAAAATCGTTTTTAAACTTGTTTTCAAAATTGCTTCAAATTTCTCTTTTTCAAAACATATTTTCAAAATCACAATCCTAGGGTGATTCTAGATTTTCCATGGCTAGGGTTACTTTAGGAAAGTGTTACATTCAAAGTGACCATTATGGTTCATATTTTCAAATCTTGTTGTTTTCAAAACCGCTTTCCTAAAGTGGTTCTAGCTCTCTTATGGTTAGAATTGCTTTAGGAAAGTGAGATGTTTTTACACCTTCTAAAAACTCTCTTTTCAAAAGTCTTTCTTTCTAAAACCCTCTTTTCCAACGTGCTTCCTAAAAACTCTTCTTTTCAAAATTATTTTCAAAAACTCCCTCCAAAAATCTATTTTTCCAAACCTCCTTTTTCAACTCCTTTCCAAAATGCTCTCCCCAAAATTCACTTTCCAAAAACGCTCCCTAAAAATCTTTCTAAAAACTCTCTTCCCAAAATCTTCCTTCTAGAAATTCCACTCTAAGATTTTCCTTCTAAAATCTTCGTTTCCAAAAACACATTTTTCAAAAACTCCTTCTCTTTAAAATATTTTTCCAAAAACTCTATCTTCAGATTCACTTTCCAAAAACTCCTCCGTAGGATTCCTTTCTAGAAAACCTTCGTTTTCAAAAACGCACTTTCCAAAAATCCTCTCTTTTTAGAGTCCAAATCAAACCCTAGAACTCATAATTAAGAAACCTTAATTTTCTTTCCAAAAACATGATTTTTAAACTTTGCCTCGAACCTAGGTTTCCAAAATCTCTTGTTTTCTATATCCAAACTATACGCATTTCCAAAACCTCTTTTCTATGTTAAAATTCTACATTTTCGAAATCTAGGGTTTCTAGAATCTTCCCTTTCCAAATCCTTGACCAAATCCAATCTTCCCGTTTAGAAAACTAGATCCCGTCCTCCATTTTTGGAAACAAAATCAAACATTTTTCTTTTAGAAACCAAATTTAATCCCTTCCTAATCCAAAGCTTTCCTAATTCAACTTCTTCCTTATTTCCTACCTTCCTAAACCATAAGTTTCCTAAACGTAAACTTCAAATCTTTCCTTAAAATTCAAAATTCAAATCTTTCCTAATTTAACTCCTTCCTAACCTTCTACCTTCCTAAATCTAAAATGTCCTAAGACTTTCAAATCTTTCCTTAAACATTAAGTTTCCAAATCTTCCCTAATTCAATCCTCTCCTAATTCCAGCCCTTTCCAAATCTCAACTTTTCAAACCTAAATTTTCAAATCTTTCTTAAACTCAAACCTTTCCTAAATCTCAAGATTTTCTAAAACTCAAACTTTAAAACTTTCTAAATCCTAAGCTTTCTAAATTCAAAACCTTGTTAAGTTAAATCTTTCTAAACTTCGAATCTTTCCAAAATTCTAAACTTTCCTAAACTTGAAATCTTTCCAAATTTCAAAACTTTATAAACTCAAAACTTTCTTATTTTCAAAACTTCCTTGTTTTATAAACGTTCCAATTTTAAAAAAATTTTCCTATTTCAAAACTTTCCTAAGTTGAAATTTTCCTAATTCAAAACTTTCCTAAGTTGAAAACTTTCCTAATTCAAAACTTTTCTAAGTAAGACCTTTCCTTTTTCAAAACTTTCCTAATTCCAAAACTTTCCTAAGTTGGAATTTTCTTAATTTTGAAACTTTCCTAATTTCGAAACTTTCCTAATTCGAAAACTTTTCAAAAATGAAACTTTCCTAATTCGCAACTTTCCTAAATTGGACCTTTCCTAAATCGAATCTTTCCTAAATTCAATCCTTTCTTAAATCTTCCTAGTCCAGCATTCGAGTCAATTTTTTTTTTAAAAACTTTCCAAGTCGAGTTCAATCCTTCTTTTCTAAAGTTCCTAAGTTTAGGTTTCCTAAACCTTCGTCTTTTCAAAATAAGTCTAAATTTCTCTTCCAAGTTCTATCTTTTCAAATCAAAATTCAATCTTTTCAATTTCAAAATTTCAAATTCCAATTTTCAATCCTCTATTCAAAGTTTAATCTCCCAATCTTCCAATTCAATCTCATTCTTCAAATCAATTCTTCTATTTTCAATTGGACTCCGGTCCGAACTACGACTAACCTGATTCCTCCAAAAGGATACGTAGACAACCTTCATAGGTGCGGTCACAATTTCTTTCAAATTTCAAATTCCACTATTTCTTTCAAATTTCAAATTCCACTATTTCTTTCAAATTTCAAATTCCTCAATTTCTTTCAAATTTCAAACTCCACAACATTTTTCAAATCTCAAATTCCAATCTATTTTCAAAATTTCAATTTCAAATTTCTATTTTCCAAATTTCTATTTCTAATTTCTCAAACTTTCCAATTTCAAATCTATTTTCAAATCAAATCAATTTCAAATCAGTCTCTTTCCAAATCTATCTTCCAATTTCTCTCTTCTATTGCACTTGCATATCATGCATCATGATAATTTTTAAACATTGTTTTATAAAGTGAATAGGGTTGAACAATAGTTAGTTAAAGACTCTCATAGGTGAATCTAGGATAGATTGACATGTAGGTACCGAAAGGGCGGGGTAGGGTGATAGCTTAGTGCGTCTCCCTTACACGTAACCAACCTCCGAATCTAGATCATTGATTTCAAAGACCAAAATAGAGTTATTTTTTCGAAAAGGGCTAAATGTTTTTCAAAGGTTGCCAAATAACCCGTTTTTCCTAAAAAACCCTCTCTTGAGGATGTTTTCCAAAATCGTTTTCCAAAAACCCTAAGTGTAGTCTTCAGATTATTCTTAGTTTTTAGGTGACCTAACTCACCTTAATTCAGTTAGGTGGCGACTCTGAATCTTTTTCCAAAAGCCCTTTATTCAAATCAATTTTCAACTCAAACTTAGTCGCACTCATTCTTCTAAGAGGGTGAGTTCTAACGAGAGAGTACATCATTTTTTCCGCTTGTGTGAGTATTCCTCAAGTGCGAAAAATCTGGGCGCGACAACCAAAAGGTCAAGATCCTTGGAGAAAAGAGCAAAGGCTATCACACCCCGATGAGAATGGGACAAAACTAAATAGGGCAGAATCCTGGAAAGGAACAGAATCCTGAGAGTATGGGCCTAAGGGGCAATCCTAGGGTTTTCTTTGTGAATAGTTTATATACATGTAGTACTGATGCATCCATGACATATATAACCTGTAAATCCATTTAGATTCTTGTAAAGTTTGTATCTATTCGTGTATTCAACTGCATTCCTGTATGAACCTGTTCATTTGTATGGAAGTAGGTCATGCATTTAATTCAATTCTTACATAAATCTGTGCATTCATCACAAAAAATAGGGGACATTGCATTTAATTCTATTCCTGTATGTGCATTATCCAAAGTATAACATGCATTCATTTCCACTTCTGTGTGAACCTGTGCATTCATAAAATAAAAAAAAGTAGGATATGCATTCGATTCAATTCTTATATAAACATGTGCATTCATAAAAAATGGATCATGTATTTAATCCCATGTGCAATGATGACACCCTTTACTAGGGCATTTTTAAACTATTTTTGCACAAAAACTCACTCTATGTCTTTCTCTCTCTCTCTCAAATAGGAAACAGTGAACAACGCAAAACATAAAAAGGTACCGGCACACACCTTCGAAAACTCAGATCTCCATGACCGATAAGAAACAGAGAATGGGGCAATGGCCCACCCTCGACCTCCCCAATCAAATGACTCCTAACTCAAGATACCATGGATGCTGAAAAAGGGGAGTAACGAATAAGTATCTGATCGCTCAAAGCTGGAATAATGAAGCATATTCCCGAAAATGAGCGTCAACAGTCTGTTGGAATCTCATAAGATTCACAAAGGTCTCCTCTACAACTATAGGAGCACATGGGTGCCCCTCATGAATCCTGGCAAGCAGTACATATAATCGGCAGTCAATCACGTCATTCCCTCGAGGAGAAACACCCAAAATCTTAAAAAGAGCAAAGCTGGGGCCACCATATGAGAGGCTGACCTATTTTGAGAAGTATGTCAATCCCCTATCCGTTGCAAACTCAAAATGAGAGAAACAAGAAATTCATTGGGACATAAGGAAACTGGGGCAGCAAATTAGAAGAAAAGGCTGCAAGATGGAGCCCAAGCTGAAAAGTGACAATTGTGATGCAGCCATCAGGAAATGTAGGTCCCACGATATCAGTTAAACCATCCTGAAGACCTAGGAGGGAGGCATACTCATGAGGAGTAGGGGCAAGCTCACATTCCTCAAAATGGAAGACAGACAAGTCAGGCCGCTAGAAGGGAACCACTGCCAAAAATAAGCTGCACTAATAGGAAAGAAACAGTACAACCAAAGGACTAGCAAAAAATATCTTGCTCATCTGGAGGATACCTGGCATACCAAATCCGCAGTCGACTCAAAATAATGTCGGCCATCCTAAAGGACAAAAGTGAAAAACCTCGACATCCATTTCCTCTTCAAATGTTCGCTTGATTGAAGGGAAGGGGCCGACTGGAGGCCTACTCCCCCCTTCCATTCTGGCTAGAGGATGCCATGCTAGTTGGTTTACGACTACCCTAGGAGCAACTGGAGTTGCCAGCAAGATTCTGTTCGGGCCATCTTCCCGGAGCGGCATCTTTTTTCAGAACCATCATCACCTACGTCCGCCATCTTGAAAGGTAAGTTAAGGTAAGAGATACTAGTATTCGGTATATACAGTTCAAAAGATAAGAAATAAAAGCAAGAAAGGAATAATAATGATAATAACCAAAGGTAAGACATAAATAAAAATGAATGACACAACTTTCATATAAATTCTACTCAAACCAACTTAAAGGGTTTCTTAAACTTTTCATTCAAAGGTTCTTTTCTAAAATCAACTTTCAAAAGTCTCTTAAACAGTTATTTTTTCCAAAAACAATTCTCGAAAAGTTTCTTAACTTCTTCCCTTTAAAGGTTTCGTTTTCAAAATCAGTTTCCTAGGGGTTTCCTATTATTTTCCTCCAAAAGTTTTCAAAAAAAAAAAAAAAAATCTTTCTTCTAAAAGTTCCTTTCCAAAATCGATTTTGAAAAGGTTTTCCAATCCTATCTTCTAAAAGTTCATCTTCAAAATCACTTCTTAAAATCAAATTCTAAGGTTGCTAATTGTTTCCTTCCCAAATCTACTTCAAAAATCAGGGTAAAAAATCATTATCAAAATCAAATCTCAATTTTTTTTTTTCAATCCATCTTTAAGCTTTTCGGATTCAGTTCTTTAAGAAAATTTCTTTTCTAATGAGGTTTAAGATTCTCCCAAACTCTTCAAATTGCGCAACATCGTCAAACTAGCAGTTTGCTGGTTTTGATCCTAAGCCTGGTCCCACTGCTAGTGGCGCCAAGCTAGATTTGCCCAAGGCGCCACTCCTAGTGGCGCCAGTTTACACATTCTAGGCAGTTTTGTCCTTTTCCCGTCAAAACTTGTTTTTAAAGGCCTTTTGGGCCCAATATCCATTTCCAAACCCCTGTTTTCAAAAAATTTCAAAATCCATCCCTCCGACCACCTCACGGTCAACATGAGGCTCTTACTTTATCGTTTTTTTGTCTTTGACAAGCAAAGACAGAAAAAGAAGGGCAGCTGTAAGCACCCTATTTTTGACCGCTCAGCGAAATCCACGCCGTCCAAACTTGTGTTCAAGTCATTGGGGGCATATTTTAATCTAAATTAGCTTTCTAAGTCTAATCTCGTCAATTCATAGCTTTGCGGGCCCCACCGGGCCCAAATAAAGGCAAAATGACCAAAATGCCCCTGGGGGCATCATTCGTTCTAATTACAATAGGCGCGTCTTTCCGAATACGGTAAGTCCCCTTTCCAATTCCGAATCAGGCACGTCTTTCCAAAGACGGTAAGTCCATTTCCAATTCCAAATCAGGCGTGTCTTTTCGAAGATGGTAAGTCTCCTTTCCAATTCCAAATCAGGCGCATCCTTCCAAAGATGGTAAGTCCCCTTTTCAATTTCAAATTAGGCACGTATTTCTGAAGACGGTAAGTCTTCTTTCCAATACCAATTCCAATCCCTCTCTCAAGGCAGTTTATTCCTCGAGACGGTCCAGCGCGTTTTTTGAAGAAAATCTCTTTGAAATGGTAAGTCCCTTTAAATCTGTCGACCGGGACGAGACCTTAAGTCCCCTAGATGGTAGAACGGTCCACTTTTGGCGCCTGCTAGCCTGCTAATGCAGAAATGTCTATTTAGGCACGCCTTTCGAGAAAGTTGCTTCTCAGGCGCTAAGTCCCTTTAGCAGCTTCCCGAGATCAGGCAATCTCGAGAATGATAGCGAACCGTCATAGTAGCGAAAATACTTATAAACATCGCAACTGTTAGAGTAGCGGAAATACTCGCAAAAATGTTGATATAGGGAATTACCAACAAACCTCTGTATCAAGCGACCGCCGTCAAAGTGGTGGAAACACTCAAAACCCAGGTCAACACCAGTGCCTGCTAGCCCACTTCGGTGAAAAATGACTAAACTGCCCCTAGGGCCATTTTCTAGCACGTTTCTCTAGAGCACATCTGAATCCTCAGAACGGTAAGTCCAACCTTCCAATATTATCTTAAAGGTAATCCGGCATGATTAAGTGCCTTCTAGTCAGTTTTGGGCCAATTCTGAAACTTTCTAGTCAAGATGATCATTTTGCCCCTAAGCATTCGAATGCCCCAAGAACCACACCGGCTCTGGGTATCAAACCGGTAACCTCCCGAGAATATTTCTTATAGTATTCTTAGCCTTCCGTTACCTTTCCGGATCATTCCGAGTCAGTTCCGGCAAACCTAGTGCAAAATGACCGTTCTGCCCCTAGAGGGCCGGTCGCCATTTCTAGCCACACCGACTCTAGGTATCAAACCGGTAACCTCTTGAGATTGCTTTTTATCATATTCTCAACTTTTTGTTATCTTTCTGAATCATTCCGAGTCAGTTCCGGTAAACCCGGGGCAAAATGACTGTTTTGCCCTTGGTGGGCCGGTTGCCTTTTCCGACCACACCGACTTTGGGTATCAAATCGGTAGCCTTTGGGAACATTCTAAATAATGTTTCTAAATCTTGAGTCTTCTTCCGAGACATTCTGAGTCCGTCCTAGCAGCTTTCCAATCTAGTTTACCGTTTTGCCCTTAACGGCCCGGTCAACCCTTTCGACAAATCTTGTAATCCTTTTTCAAGCCCATTACTTCTGGGACTCTATTCTAAGGGTTCATGTCCCTTTCCAGCCTTCTGAGCCATTCCCGGCCTCTTCAAATCATTCCCGGACTTTTCGGAGTCACTCCCAGTGAAGCCAGGCTAAAAATTGTATGGTAGTCATTAGTACAGGCGCCCAAATCTTCTCAAGATACATTGCTTGCTGACTTAACAAAATTTCCTAACTGGATGGCGCCACTAGTAGTGGCGCCAAGCCAAGAAATGGCCTGGCACCACTCTTAGTGGCGCCAAGAGGAATTTTGGCCTGGCGCCACTACAACAGGCGCCAGTTCTATCTCACTTCTATAAATACAGAGCCTCTTCCAGCGTGAAGGAGGTCTGCAAACTCAGTCTAAAAAACCTAGTATTCGATATACAGAGCTCGTAGTTCCCCCTAAACCCTAGCTTCCTTAGGTTTTCCAAACCCTAGCCACCATACACAAAACCTAGCCTCATATACACTCATACACACCCCTATACAGTTATACACTAGCCTCCAACCCTCCATTGAAGACTTGGAGTTCTACAACTATGAAGATTTAAAGACCAAGACAAAGCTCTCAAAGACTGAAGCGAAGATCGAGGAAAAAGCAAGAAAGCAAGGCGCGCAAAGCCAAGCAAAATAAAGAAGACACAAGGTAGGCTTCTTATTTAAATTTCCGTACTTCCCCTTCTCTCTTCTCTCTCCTAACTCACTTGGGTTTTTTCTATTTTAATCCCCCATCTTTTTCCCCCCTTTCTTTGCATGCTTGAAACAAGGGGACTGCCGGTCCATGTGTAGGATTAGACTATTGGAGGATTATCGTGTCAGGGGCTTTCTTTTAGTCTAACCGGAGACCACGTGGGTTCGACCCCCTTGATTATGTGGTGAAGCCTTAACCTTGTATGTTCACGACCAAATTTGCATTGTGCATATCATTATCTTGCATTCTTCCAAAAACCGTTTTCAAACTCGTTTTCGAAGCTTGCATTAAACTTGTTTTCAAAATTGCATCAAAATCTCATTTTTCAAAACATGTTTTTAAAATCACAACCTTAGGGTGATTCTAACTTTTTCATAGCTAGGATTGCTTTAGGAAAGTGTTACATTTAAAGTGACCTTCATGGTCCATATTTTCAAACCTTTTTTATTTTCAAAACCACTTTCCTAAAGTGGTTCTAGCCCTCTTATGGTTAGAATCGTTTTAGGAAAGTGAGACATTTTTATACCTTCTAAAAACTCTCTTTTCAAAAGTCTCTCCTCCTAAAAATCTCTTTTTCAACATACTTTTCTAAAACTTTCCTTTGCAAAGTTGTTTTCAAAAACCCCCTCCAAAAATCTATTTTCCAAAACTTCCCTTTTTCAACTCTTTTCCAAAATACTCTCCTCAAAATCCACTTTCTAAAAACGCTCCCTAAAAGTCTTTCCAAAAACTCTCTCCAACAATCTTCTACCAAAAATCTTTCTAAAAACTCTCTTCCCAAAATCTTCCTTCTAGAAACTCCCCTCTAGGATTTTCTTTCTAAATCTCCTTTCCAAAAAACACAGTTTCCGAAAATCCCTTTCCTTAGAGCCCAAGTCAAGCCCTAGAGCCACGATTAGGAGACCCTAATTTTCTTTCCAAAAACATGGTTTTCAAACTTACTTCGAAACCTAAGTTTCCAAACTATACCTATTTTCTATGTCAAAACTATACTCTTCCAAATCTAGGGTTTCTAAAATCTCCATTTCCAAATCTACGCCAAATCCAATCTTCCCTTTAGGAAACCAAATCCAATCTCCCCTTTAGGAAACTAGATCTAATCCTCCATTTTTGGAAACAAAATCAAACCGACTTTTTTAAAAACAAAATCCAATCCCTTGTTTTAGGAAATAGGAATCTCAACCCTTCCGAGTCTAAATCTTTCCTAATTCACCTCTTTCCTAATCTTCTACTTTCCTAAATCTTAAGTTTCCAAAACTTGAACATAAAAATCTTTCCTAAATTCTAAAATTCAACTTTCACATCCTTCCTAATTCAACCTTTCCTAATTCTACCCCCTTCCAAATCTTAACTTTCCAAATCTAAGTTTTCAAATCTTTCTTAAACTCAAACCTTTCCTAATTTCAAATACTTCTAAAACTCAAATTTTGAATCCTCCTAAAATTCTAAGCTTTCCAAATTCGAAACTTTCTTAAGTTGAAACTTTTCAAATTCCAAACCTTTCTTAACCTAAACTTTTCCTAATTCAAAACATTTTTAAATTCAACACTTTCCTATTTTCAAAACTTTTCCTAAAATGAAACTTTATTAGAACAAAATCTTTCCTATTTCAAAGCTTTCCTAAAATGAAACTTTCTTAATTCGAAACTTTCCTAAATCAAAACTTTCCTAAAACGAAACTTTCCTAAAATGAAACTTTCCTAATTCGAACCTTTCCTAATTCCAATCTGCCAAGTCCAACATTCGAGTCCAATCTTTATTAATCTCAAGTCCTTTCTAAATCCTCTTTTTCCTAAGTCTAGGTTTCCTAAAACCAATCTTTTCAAATCTTCCAATCAAAGTCTAAATTTCCCTACTCTTCCAATTCCATTCCAAATTCCAATTTCAACTCTTTTCCAAATCAACTTTTCTATTTTCAATCGGACTCTTGTCCGAACTACGATTGACCTAATTTCTCCAAAAGGATACGTAGGCAACCCTCATGGGTGCGGTCACAACTTTTTTCAAATTTCAAATTCCTCCTCATTTTTCAAATCTCAAATTCTACAATATTTTTCAAGTTTCTGATTCCACAATCTTTTCAAATTTCCAATCTATTTTCAAACTTCCAATTTCAAATTTCTATTTTCAAATCCCTTTTCTCAAATCTCTTTTCAATTTCAATTTCAAATCTATCTTTTCAAATCTCTTTTAAATCAAATCAATTTCTTCTCAAATCTATTTTCAAATCTATTTTCCAACTCTCTTTTCTTGTAATTGCATATCATGCATCATGTCTTTTTAAAAACATTATTTTCTAAAGTGGATAGGATTGAACAGTTGTTAGTTGAAGACTCTCGTAGGTGAATCTAGGGTAGATTGACATGTAGGTACCAAAAGGGCGGAATAGGGTGATGGCTTAGTGCGTCTTCCCTACACGTAACCAACCTCTGAACCTAGATTACTGTTTTTGAAAGACTAAAAGGAGTTATTTTTCAAGAAAGGGCTAAATGTTTTCCAAAGGTTGCCAAACAACCTGTTTTTCTTAAAAACCCTCTCTTGAGGAGATATTTTCAAAATCGTTTTTCAAAAATCCTAAGTGTAGTCTTCGGACTATTCATAGTTTTTAGGTGACCTAACTCACCTTAATCAAGTTAGGTGGTGACTCCAAACCTTTTCTAAAAGCCCTTTATTCAAATCTATTTTCAATTCAAACCTAGTCGCACTCATTCTTGTAGGAGGGTGAGTTCTAACGAGAGAGTACAGTATTTTTTTCGCTTGTGTGTGTATTTCTCGAGTGCGAAAAATCTGGGATCGACAAAAGCCCAGGAAACCGATTTGAAATTTGGAAACCAAACTTTATGAGGAAAAAGCTTGAAAAATTGTCGAAAACTTTGAAACTGGGCTTTTGAGGAGAAAGCCCGAGAAACCGGTTTAAAACTTTGAAATGAGACTTTTTAAGGGAAAGCTTGGAAAATCGTTAGAAAATCTTTGAACCAGGGCTTTTAAAGGAGAAAGCCCACGAAACGGGTTGAAATTTTGAAATGAGACTTTTTGAGAAAAAAAGCTCGAAAAACCGCTAGAAAACATATAGAAACAGGGCTTTTGAGGAGAAAGTCCGGAAAATCGATTTGAAATTTTGGAATGAGACTTTTCGAGGAAAAAGTTCGAAAAATTGTTAGAAAACATTTAGAAACAGGACTTTTGAGGGGAAAGCCCGGGAAACCAGTTTGAAATTTTGAAATGAGACTTTTTGAGGAAAAAGCTTAGAAAATCGTTAGAAAACATTTAGAAACAAGGCTTTTGAGGGGAAAGCCCGAAAAACTGGTTTGAAATCTCGAAACCAAACTTTTTGAGGAAAAAACTTGAAAAATCGTTGAAAATTTTGTAATAGGAATAGATAGGATCCTAGCCCCCCCCCCCCCCCCCCCCCCCCCCCCCCCCCCCCCCCCCCCCCCCCCCCCCGTTTTTTTTTCCTTTCTTTCTTTTTTTTCCTTTTATTGTTTTTACCTTTTTCTTTTTTCTTTTTTTTTTTTTTCCTTTTTTTTCACCTTTTTTCTTCTATTTTTTCTCTTCTTCTTTTTTTGTTAACGTATTTATCTTTTTACTTTTCATACATATCCGGTGACTAATCAATTATTGCATGTCTTTACTTTTACTGGATGTCGGAGGCTGGTGGTGACAGTTCTGAGAGGAGGCGCCACTGATAGAGCCCGATGAGGGCAGTGCCAGCTAGAGCGGTTTGGCCCAAGGCTGCAGCGTTGCACGGGGACAATCCTCCCCTTCTTTGGGTGCAATAGTCGAGGAGGATGCTACAGTTATGTCTCGACTTCGCACTTGGTATGACAGTTATACTGAGGAGGAGCGGTGGATTTTCTGTATGGCTTTTGGGTATATAGGATCGCTTCTCTCTGTGCGACTGGTACTGGGCTTGGTCGAGGCCTCTACTACCCTTTGGTGTCCTGAGCTATGTTTATTTCGCTTCAGCGATTTTGAGATGACGTCGATCCCTCACGAGTATGGGTGTTTACTGGGTTTAAGGAGCGATCCGGAGGGTATTGTGGGCCTAGACTTTCCCCGGGGCTTTATGTCTGTCACCTCCGGTCAGTTGGGACTCAGGTGCCAGATTATGGATTCAAACTCTCATCCCACTTTTTCGGTACTAGAGGTGGGCTTTTTACTAGATCATTTTGACTTTCACACTGGTCAAGCCACTCATCCTGGTGCTTGGCACACCTCTACGGAGTGGTTGATCGCCCGGATAAACGCACTTGCCTTGATCTTCCTGAGTCTTCTGGTGTTTCCTCGAGGAGATGGTCAGGTGAATGGTAGACTCTGTTCGTTACTATATTTGATCCAACAGGGGTATTCTTATGCTCCATTAGCTGTGGGTGAGACATATGTGAGTTTCTCTCGGTTTTAGAGTGGGAAGGATACTTTCTTTAGAAGGTCTTGGCCCCTTTTTCAGTTGTGGGTTCTCGAGCATCTGTTCGTTCACCACATTACCTGTCACATATGGTATCCGGAGGTTGACCTTATTTATGCCTTGGTGAGGTCTCAACAGGAGATTATTGACGGTGCGGACTGCCCCGATTCCTATATGATATGGATGACATTCCTCTGGACGAGTAGATCCAATTTGCTTCAGTGGTATGTGGGTTTATTTAATGTTGATTTATTGCGAGTATAGACTTCTAGTCAGATTTTCATCCCTTAGGTTGGCTTGACGGGTGTTGTGCCCTTCTACGGCATTCGGGTTCTCTGCCATCTGGGTCAGACACAAGATATCCCGTACACTGCTGTGGTGATAGGGTATCTGACTTACTTTGGCAATGAGGTTCTGAGAGGTGTAGTGACTGAGTTGACAGGGTTATGGCAGACTTTGGTAGCACATGATAGCTCAGATGATCCATTTTCTTTTGTCCTAGCAGCCACTACTGACTACGACAGATAGTTTTAGATGTACGTTCTGGGGGACTCCACATTCAGGGACCCTCTCCCAGAGTCCCCCTTGCCTCCAGTAGGGTATGCTAATCTTTTGGCCATTGCTACTATCAGGGCGAGGCGCCATCAAAAACTTTATCGTGCTCGAGTGAGTGAGTTGGAGGCTCAATTGGAGGCTAGTAGGAGGCGAGTGAGTGATTTGGAGGGGCAGCTTGAGGCGCCTCCCAGGGTGAGAGGCTGCCCTTTGGCCGATATTTCCTGGGGACTTAGGCGCCCTTGGGGGTCTCGAGACACCTTTTCTTCAGTGGAGGCTGACCCACGGGACGAGTTCATAGCTCTGTTGAGGGATATGATGCACACCCTTTCACAGGAGAGGGATCACCTCCTTGACCAATGTAAGTGTCATGGGCTGAACCAGTTGTTGACTTCATCTTTTGAGGCCTCTACCAGTGCCGGCCTTTCTGGAGTGGAATTGGTGACGCCACCGTTCAGCGAGGCTGGTTCTTTACTTCCTGGCTCTGGTCGTGTGAATCTTGCCACTAAAGGCTCGAATGAGGACTCATTGGATGGCGATGTGGACTGTTACATTGTGGCCCCTCATTCCGGACACGATTCTCCCATTTTGTCTTCTTTTTCCTTCTGTATTGTGATTAACTTGCCTTTGGATGTCTAGGCTTTTTTCCAAGATTTCCTGCATTCATAGATATGCTTATGTTAGCTTGATTGTCATGATTTTTCTAAAATGGATCTTACCTTTCTTCTAGGACGCGCCATCACTTGCCTATTCCTACATTATTTTGTTAATTTTGACATGTATTATAGTAGGTGTTATAGTTATTTAAATGTAAGATCTACTTCCCTAAAATGAGATTCTCATCAGGGCGTTCTTGGCAGGGACCCGCGTTTTTCCTTATTCTTGGCCCATTGATTTTGAAAGAAATGCCTCTTCTGATGACTACAATTTTTCCCCTTCTTTTCCTGCCACGACCTGGGAACGGTCCCCCTGTTGTTTGAGATGAGCCTGAGAAGGGAGCAAATATCCTCTTTTTTTTTTTTTTGCTATTTTTTCCATTAGCGCCTTTGCAGGTTTTCACCAATCCCAACTCTATCATTTTTGCATCTCGACGTCCTTGCGGGTTTTCGCCGGACTGACAGGTTTGTATCTTGCCATGCCTCCATCTTTTTACTAGTGACGCTCTTTTGAGTTTTCACTGTGCCCTTGTGGTCATGCCCCCCCCCCCCCTTTTTTTTTGGCACAATAAGGAATTCTCCTGTAATTAATGGAGGACCTTCTTACTAAGGGCAGAGACCGAGGAATTCGGACATTCGTCCCCATTCGAAATTACCATCCTTCTTGTGTCAAACTCAATTTAGATTAGGCGGTTTTCATTGATCAGAGAGGACTTTTTGAATTGGGTTGTAATGAGGCTAAGTTATGGGGCTTTGAAAGGAAGGATATGGAAGGCTCAAAGTGCTGCACTCTTCTTGGGTTTGTTACGGACCGGTGATCACTCTTTTAACATTCCCTCCTCCTTTTTTTTGGACTTTTACCCATACAAGGTTCATTGTTTATTTTAGTTTTTGCCCTAGCACTGCTATTTGCATAACTTGTTGAGTTCTTGGGACTCATCATGTATATTTTGAATACTGCACTATCTTCTCTTTTTTCGATGTGCAAGAAAACTTTCTTTCTTCTTACATTCCATTTTCCTTATTTTTCTTTCCAAATTTACTTTCTCCCAGTGTGGGTGGGGATCACCAGGTCGGGATTGTTGAAGAAATATAGTTAGCTCAAAATGGGTTATAGCAAGGGGTGTAGTGCATAGGGAAAGACGAATTGATGGCCTCTTATCATATCAATTTAACCCGTCTAATCTTCAAGAGTCCTTTCGTGAGAATTTTGATGATTCAGGAAGAGAACACACACATTTTTTCTTTAACAAAAATTCACAGGCCTCTCTTCATTGTAGTTGACTTCCTTATTGCTCAAAAGAAAATAAGAGCTTCTGATTTATACAAATTAACGTTTAACTACATCTAAATTTAGTGGGTTGGGGAACTCTTGCCCATCCATCTCTGCTAATATGAGTGCTCCTCCTGTCAGTACTTTCTTAACTATAAAAGGCCCCTTGTATTTTGGGGCGAACTTCCCTCGAGTTTCTTCTTGGTTGGAAATGATATTTTTCAGCACCAAATCCTTGGCGCGGAAATTTTGGGGCTTCACTTTCTTATAAAATGCCTTAGCTAACCTCCTTTTATAGCATTACGCATGGTAAACAGTGGTTAGCCGTTTTTTATCTAGCAGGCATAGTTGTGCGTATCGGTTCTTAATCAATTCTGCCTCTTCTAGCTGAGTCTCCATTAGTACCCTTATGGAAGGAACTTTTATCTTGATAGGAAGCACAACTTCATTGTCGTAGACTAACTCATAGGGGGTTGCACCGTGGTTCGGTAGGCCATGAGTGCGAAAGGAAGCTTCTCATACCAATTTTTGTAGTGGTCGATCATTTTTCGGAAGATCCTCTTGATATTCTTGTTGGCGGCTTCTACTGCCTCGTTCAATTGCGGTCGGTAACTCACTGAGTTCCGATGGGTGATCTTGAAGCTTTACACAACTGGGTCATCAGGTCATTATTCAGGTTAGTAGCATTATCAGCGATGAGTAATTCTGGAACTCCATATCGACAGATAATGTGGTTCTTGATGAATTTATTCACTGCCTTCTTGGTGACATGCGCATAAGATGCGGCTTTGACCCACTTTGTGAAATAATAAATAGCAACCAAGATGAACCGGTGCCCATTTAAGGCTTTTAGGGAGATTGGTCCGATCATATCCATCCCCCACATAGAAAAAGGCCACAGGGCCGTCATTGGTTGGAGCTCGACGGGTGGGGCTTTGATCATATCCCCGTGTATCTGACATTTGTGACATCGAAGGACATACCAAACGCAATCCGTTTCCATGGTTGTCCAATAGTATCCCATCCTGAGAATCTTTTTAAAAAGGGTATGGCCATACATGTGAGGCCCACAAGTCTCTGCATGGACTTCTCTCATGATTTCCCCTGCTTCTATTGCATCAACCCACTTTAGGGGCCCTAGGAGAAATCTTTTAAAGAGCTCATTTCTAACCAGAAAGTACTGGGCTACCATCCTCTAAATCATCTTCTTATTGCTCTATATAGCTTGAGCAGGGAATTCTCCTATCTACATGTATCTTTTGATGTCGTAGAACCAGGGCCGCCCATCCGGCTCGATAGAGGTGTTGAGGCAGTGAGACGGGGTGTCCCGAACAAAGATTTGGAGGGTAGGGATTTCAGAATCATCATCTACTTTAATAGCTGCAGCCAAGGTAGCTAAGGCATCGGCAAAATTGTTTTCGATCTGGGGAACATGGTAGAAATCTATTCTTTGGAACCTCTGATAGAGGTCTTTGACTTACAAATGATAAGGGGCAAGTTTTTCATCCCTGGTTTGATACACCTCATTGGTTTGTTGAATCACCAGATCGGAATCCTCGAAGACCATCAATTCCTTAATCTTCATCTCTATTGCCAATCTCAATCCCATAATGTAGGCTTCATACTCAGCAATATTGTTGGTGCAAAGGTCAAATTTTAATTTAGATACAATGGGGTAATGATTGCCTTTCTCGGACACTATGACTGCCCCAATTCTAACTCCCTTTTTGTTTGAAGCACCATCGAAATACATCTTCCAGCCAGGGTCTTCTTGCTTTTTAGCCTCAAATTCGGCGTATAAGATATCTTCGTCGGGAAAACTGGGATCCATAGGTTGATACTCCTCGATAGGGTTTTCTGCCAAGTAATCTGCTATGACTTGCCCCTTAATTGCCTTGCGGGTTATGAAGACTACGTCAACTTTAGCCAAAATCATGTGCCATCTAGCCACTTTGCTAGAAAGAGTGGGCTTTTCGAACAAGTATTTGATTGGATATAGCTGTGATATGAGGAAAGTGGTGTGACGCAACATGGAATGTCTGAGCTGATGGGATGCCCATGCCAAGGCACAACAAGTTTTCTCTAGCATAGTGTATTTGATCTCATAGAGCAAAAACTTTTTGTTGAGATAATAGACGGCTTGCTCTCATCTCCCAGTTTCATCGTGCTGACCCAAAACGCATCCATTGAAGTCTCAAGAACTGTTAAATACATTAAAAGCGGTTTTTCCCGGAGTTGGCAGTACCAGGATCGGGGGCTTCAGGAGGTACTCTTTGATCTTTTCAAAAACTTACTGGCAATCCTCGTTCTATTCCTTAGGGGCATCCTGTTTGAGCAATTTAAAAATTGGTTCCCAGAGGTGGGTCATCTGAGAAATGAATCTGCTAATAAAATTTAATTTACCCAAAAAGGATATGATTTCTTCTCCCTTTGGGGGTGGGTTTTCAGTGATTGACTTAATCTTGGCGGGATCCACTTCTATCCCCATCTTGTTGATAATGAACCCCAGCAGTTTTTCGAACGAAACACCGAAAGTACACTTAGCAGGTTTGAGCTTAAGCTGATACTTGCGGAGTCGATCAAATACTTTCCGCAGATTGATTAAATGGTCTTCTTAGGCTCTTGACTTAACTATCATATCATCCACATAGATCTCTACTTCTTTGTGCATCATGTCATGAAAGAGAGTGACCATGGCTTTTTGATAGGTTACCCCAGCATTTTTCAGTCTAAAGGGCATTACCTTGTAACAATACACCCCCATGGGGTGATGAATGCCGTCTTTTCCTGATCTTCTCTGGCTATTTTAATCTGGTTATATCCTAAAAATCCATCCATGAAAGAGAACATCTCATGGCCTGCCGTGTTCTCTACCAGGATATCTATATGAGGCAAGGGGAAATCATCTTTTGGGCTGGCTTTGTTGAGATCTCGAAAATCAATGCACATTCAAATTTTCCCATCTTTTTTCGAAATCGAAACAATGTTGGCCAACCATTGGGGATATTTGACCACTTGTAGGAACCTAGCATGAAACTGCTTAACCACCTCCTCCTTGACTTTTGAGCTCCACTCAGGTTTGAGCCTTCGGAGCTTTTGCTTTATAGGTTTGATATGTGGATCCAAGGGCAGTCGGTGCTCGATAATGGACTCATCCAATCTTGGCATATCTTAGTAAGACCACGTAAAGACATCAATATAGGCAGCCAATCACTCCAGCATTTCTTGGCATTGCTAACGGTCTAGTCCGGTCCCAATCTTGACTTCTTTAAGGGACTCCTTGCTTCCTAAATTAACTATTTTTGTCTCTTCAATATTAGGGGTTTTGTGGTTGTCATGCTTCTTTAACTACTCCAAAATCTCCTCCGGGACTTCATCAGTGTTGTTTACATCAAGTTTAATCCCCAAGAGCTGGTAGTCAAATTCAGTTTCAAAATCGTAATAAGTCAGAATAGGCATTCTTTCGATTGATTGACCAAGACATTGGATACGCGGGTCCCTGATTAAAAACAACAAGGAGAATCATTCAAAACAGGGAAGTAACCATTTTTTCATTTATATATGGATATATTTACTACAACTTTTGATTGAAAATTGAAACAACAATGGAAAGATAAATAGATAACAAAGTTTTAGAGAGTTAGAAACTCATGTAGTGCCCCAGCAAGCTTGTACCAAAACTTGTGTGCTTGAAGGAGGTCTTCACTGTCCTAGTTATCGAGATTCTCTCTGGGAAGAGCGGGCCTGATTGTGCTATTCTCTGGTACTCCCATGTCCGAGGATGGGGGTACATCGATCATTAGGGCTTCTTGAAGCAGATGGGGTCGACCATCAGCCTCCCTTTTTCCCTTCTTAAGACCTTTGTCATCTTCTGTCAAGAAAAGCTCTTTGAGTTGGAATGTCATCTCTTTCTCTTCTCCCTTTCCTTGAGCGATCCTCTGTTGTTTTCTTTTCTGGGTTTGCTCCTTGATTTCCCTCCTTGTTGTCTTGTATCCTAGGTCGAAAGTATGCTTTTGGGATGGAATATCGAGAATTTTGAGAATCCCTTGCAATCTCCTCCCTAGTCCTTTGCTTGGCTGATATCTGTTTTTCTAAAAATGGCGAGCAATCATCTGTGTGTTGCTTGAATACTTTGGCTCGACCATATCTCCCTCGTGTATTGCAATGACATACTCCAGGGACTGGAAGCAAGATGGGGCAGCTAATTCGGTGTTAGGAATGATGTTGGCTTTGTAAATTGTGAACTCCTTCTCAGCGTAGATGAAAATCAGCTTAGCCTTGATTATGAATTTGGCCTTTTAATGGAGACTAGATGGTGCTGCCCCTACTGAATGAATCCAGGGTCGTCCAAGAAACATGTTATAGGCCAAAGGTATTTGCAAAACTTGGAATTTGATGGCGAAGGTGACGGGCCCTATCTTGACAGGTATCTCAATTTCCCCCATTGTTTCTCTCCTGGACCCGTCAAAGGCTCATATGATAATGCTGTTGTGGTTCAAGTGAGATTGGTCCATCTCGAGTATTTCCAAGGTTGAGTATGGGCAAACATTCAGAGCTAATCCATTATCCACCAGTACCCTTAACACGATCATCCCTTTGGTTTTAACGGTTGTGTGTAAGGCCTGTGTATGTCCTGTCCCATCTGCGGGGGTCTCATCATCAGTAAAAGTGATGACATTTGGTGTCATGATGAGCCCCACCATATTTTGTAGATTTTCGAGGGTAAAACTATCTGGCACGTGGGCTTCTTTAAGAACCTTAAACAAGGCATTGCGATGAGTTTCAGAGGCGAGGAGCAAGCCTAACATAGAGATATGGGAAGGGGTTTTCTTAAGTTGCTCCATCACATCATAGTCGTTCTTCTTTAGTGCTTTGGCAAACTCAGAGATTTCGTGCTCTGTTAAGGGATTGGAACATTCTCCCTCCTTGTCCTTTCCTTTTCTTCTTCTTTCTATCTCCTCTGAAGTATAGCATTGGCTTGACCTAGTCATTCCCCTAATTTCTACAATGGACTCTTCTGTGGTTTGGGTAGGAGTCGGGGGATAGTTCTAAGGCACCTTATGCAGGTCGATGATAGGCGGTTGGGATAGCAGTGGCAGAGTCATTTTTCCAGGTATTGGTAGGGTAATCAGTTCTGGGTTTTCTATTCTGGGGAGGACAGGTAAGGTGACTGGCAATGGGGGAATACTTGGAGGTGCGGGGGCATACATGGGAGGTAGGGGCCTCATGGCTTATCAAGGGTCTGTGTGTGGGACGAACCCAGCCATTGCGACCATGGGCTCTGGGACTTTTGGTTCTTGGTAGGGGATGAGAATGATAGGGAAGTACAGAGGGTAGGGTAAGGCTTCAGTGGTCAGGATTAGACAGGTCTGCATAGGCTGAATGATTAGAAAAGGTTCTAGTGCTGTAGTCTCGGGAAGGTTAGCCGTTCGAACCTTGACTGGGAGAGCGGTCCCCTTAGGGATGAGGATTTCTTGAAGGCCCTTGGGTGGCTACTCTGGGGCCGACCAAGCTTTGTCAGGGTTCCATTCTTTTCTATCATCCTGAGCTATTTCAGTAACTTATTAGTCATGACCTTTAGTGTTGTAGAAATGTCACCCATTTTCCCTCTATCTTCCTTGGATTGATGGCTTGATTAGTTAGGGGGATGGTTATATTCTCCACGGGATCCATTGCCTCTTGCATTGGTTGTTTCCCTCGTTTTTTGGCGAGGATCTGCGTGGTATCTTCCGCATAGTTTTTTTAATCAGTGGTATTGCCTTCACTTGACATTTATGCTGCTCGTTGTTGAGCAAGGGCTAGTGTTCGGAGTATAGGGGACACTCGTGTTCCTCTCTTTCCTTTTCTTGGAGTAATGGTGACCTAAAATGCAAGCAGTCTCATCAGAAACTATTGTTAGTCTTTTGATGAGATAGGAGGGAAGAGAAAATAAAGAAAAACAAAACAATCGGATTATATGTTAGGTTCTGGATTTAGAAGGATTTTATGCAATGCATGGCCTAAGGGTGCCCTTGCCTTTCAAGAGGAACTAAACATGATGCTTTGGCTCACATTTGGAGATTAGGGGTTGCCCTTATATACAATACTGTACCTGTGCAACCTGTTCATTCATTCATTCATGCATTCATTCATTTGACAGAAATAACAATTTTTATTGAAATGAATTCACTTTGTACATAAAAATTTTCACAGATACACACAATGGGAAGGGGGGACATTTTTCTTGGGACTTTCGTCTATTCTATATTTACATCATGGAGTCTTAAACTACTCTTGAGTCTTCGGATTCACTGTCTTGAATAGAAGTTGGTAGAAGACCTTGATTTGAATAGCCCTTTCATCTTCTTGGCAGCCCTATTTTCATGAGCAAAGAGGGATTAGGGCCCCTCTTTATAAGATGTCTTGGATGCATGCCATGAATCTTTAGGGTCTCTTGGTACCCTTAGGAGTTTTGGGGATGGCTTGATTTCAGCAAGGAGGTCTTTGGGCTTTTCTCTAGGGGTTGATAGGATGCATGAAAATGCGATGACTTGAGTTACCTTGGGAATTCTTGTCTTAAAATGAATTCTACGCATGAATAGTTATGATGCATATACATAATAAAATGGCAAGAATTAAATAGCATAATAGCATGAATTAATCAGAATATATAAAGAAAAATAAAGCGGTCACCCTTTCCTCCTTGGTTTTGAAATTGACGTATGTGTCCTAAATCTGGCAGAGGTTCGGCTATGCATGGGGTGCTACATGAGTATGAGGTTGGGGGTTTACTAATACTTCCTAAAAAGATCGATTCCCGAACCTTCAAACCTCCGACGTCCACCCCCGAAAGGGTAAACTCCATCTTTGGTAGGTAGTTCGAGTAGGGGAACTATCAAGAGACCGTAGGCTGAGAAACTGACACAGCATTCACCCACAGTCAATAGACTGTTTGTCGCGCCCAGATTTTTCGCACTCGAGGAATACTCACACAAGCGGGAAAAATATTATACTCTCTCGTTAGAACTCACCCTCCTAGAAGAATGAGTGCGACTAAGTTTTGAATCGAAAATAGATTTGAATAAAGGACTTTTAGAAAAGATTCGGAGTCGCCACCTAACTTGATTAAGGTGAGTTAGGTCACCTAAAAACTAAGCATAATCCGAAGACTACACTTAGGGTTTTTGGAAAAAAGTTTTTGAAAATACCGCCTCAAGAGAGGGTTTTTAAGAAAAACAGGTTGTTTGGCAATCTTTAGAAAACATTTAGCCCTTTTTGAAAAATAACTCCTTTTGGTCTTTAAAATCAGTGATTCTAGGTACGGAGGTTGGTTACGCGTAGAGAAGACGCACTAAGCCATCACCTTACCCCACCCTTTCGGTACCTGCATGTCAATCTACTCTAGATTCACCTATGAGAGTCTTTAACTAACTAATGTTCGATCCTATCCACTTTGGAAAACAATGTTTAGAAAAACATGATGCATGATATGCAAGTGCAATAGAAGAGAGTTAGAAAAGTAGATTTGGAAAAAGATTTGAAAAGAAGAATTTGATTTGATTTTAGAAGAAAGATTTGAAAAGAAAGAATTGGAATTGGAAAGTTTTAGAAATTGGAAATTGAGATTTGAAAATAGATTTTTGAAATTGGAAACTTGAAATAGATATGGAATTGAAGATTGAACAAGATTGTAGAATTGGAGATTTGGAAAGGTTTTGTGGAAATAGAAATTAAAAGATGTTGTGGAATTTGAGTTTCGAAAAAGCTTGTGACCGCACCGATGAGGGTTGCCTGCGTTTCCTTTTGGAAGAATCAGGTCAGTAGTAGTTCGGACGAGAGTCCGATTGAAAAGAGATTGATTTGGAAGAAAGAGATTGAATTGAAAATTGGATTAGAAGATTGAGAGATTGAACTTTGATTAGAAGATTTGAAAAGATTGATTTTGAAAGACTTGGTTTTAGGAAACCTAGACTTAGGAAAGACTTGAGACTTGGAAGGATTTAAGAAAGATTCGACTTGACTTAAAAGAATTTTAGAAAAGATTAGATTTAGAAAATGTTTGAATTAGGAAAGTTCCAATTTAGGAAAGTGTCAAAATAGGAAAGTGTTTTTTTTGGAAAGTTTCGATCTAGGAAAGTTTTTGGTTTAGGAAAGTTTTCGAAATAGGAAAGTTTTGGAATTAGAAAAGTTTCAACATAGGAAAGTTTTGAATTAAGAAAGTTTCATTTTAAAAAAGGTTTTGAAAGAGGAAAGGTTTTGAAAATAAGGAAGTTTTGAGAATAAGAAAATTTTGAGTTTAGAAAGTTTTAGATTTGGAAAAATTTGAAGTTTAGAAAGTTTGAGATTTAGAAAGTTTTAGAGTTTTAGAAAATCTTGAGATTAGGAAAGGTTTGAGTTTAAAAAAGATTTGAAAACTTAGGTTTGAAAAGTTAAGATTTGAAAAAGGGGTAGAATTAGGAAAGGGGTGAATTAGGAAAGAGTTGAATTAGGAAAGATTTGAAAGCTTAATGTTTAAGGAAAGATTTGAAAGTTTTAGGAGAGAGTTGAATTAGGAAAGATTTAGATTTTAAGTCTAAAATGGAAGGCTTGATTTTGTTTCCAAAAACGGTGGATAGTATCTAGTTTGCTAAACGGGAAGATTTGATTTGGTTTCCTAAAGGGAAGATTTGATTTGACAACGATTTGGGAAGGGGAAGTTTTAGAAACCCTAGATTTGAAAGGCTATAGTTTTGATGTAGAAAAAAGGTTTTTGAAAATGTGTATAATTTTGATGTAGAAAACAAGAGATTTTGAAAACCTAGATTTGGAGCAAAGTTTGAAAACCATGTTTTTGGGAAGAAAATTAGGGTTTCCTAATGGCTAGCTCTAGGGCTTGACTTGGGCTCTAAGGAAAGAGTTTTTGGAAAGTGCGTTTTTGGAAACGAAGGTTTTTAGAAGAGAATCCTAGGGAGGAGTTTTTAGAAAGTGTGTTTTTGAAAACGAAGATTTTAGAAGAAAAATCTTAGAGGGGAGTTTCTAGAAAGAAGATTTTGGAAAGAGAGTTTTTGGAAAGATTTTTAGAGAGAGTTTTTCTAGGAAAGAGATCTAGGGAACGTTTTTGGAAAGTGGACTTTGAAGAGAGCGTTTTAGAAAGGAGTTGAAAAAGGGAGTTTTGAAAAATAGATTTTTGGAGGGAGTTTTTTAAAACAACTTTGGAAAGGAGAATTTTTAGAAAGCATGTTGAAAAACGAGATTTTAAAAAAAGAGACTTTTGAAAAGAGAGCTTTTTGGAAAGTATAAAAACATCTCACTTTCCTAAGGCAATTCTAACCATGAGAAGGTTAGAACCACTTTAAGAAAGTGGTTTTGAAAACAATAGGATTTGAAAATATGGACTATAAAAGTCACTTTGAATTTAGCACTTTCCTAAAGCAACCCTAGCCATGGAAAGGCTAGAATCACCCTAAGATTGTGATTTTGAAAACATGTTTTGAAAAAGGAGATTTTGATGCAACTTTCAAAACAAATTTAAAAACAATTTTGAAAACAACTTTTGGAATAATGCAAGAATCATGATATGCACAATGTAAGTTTGGGGTTGTGAACATACAAGGTTTAGGTTTCACCACATAATCAAGGGGGCCGAACCCACGTGGTCTTCGGTTAGCTTAAAGGAAAGCCCCCGACACGGTGACCCTCCATTAGTCTAATCCTACACATGGACCGGGAGTCCCCTTGTTTCAAGCATGAAAAGAAGGGGGGGGGGGGGGGGGGATATGGGGGATTAAAATAGAGAAAACCCAAGTGGGTTAGGAAAGAGAAGAGAGAGGGGGAAGTGCGGAAACGTAAAACGAAAGCCGACCTTGTGTCTTGTTTATTTTGTGCGCCTTGCTTCTCTTCGGTCTTGATCTTGATCTTCGTCTTCAATCTTCAAGAGTTATCTTCAATCTTCGAACTTCAGATTGTAGCTCTTCAAGTCTTCAAAGGAGGGTTGGAGGCTAGTGTATAAGTGTATGGTGGCTAGGGTTTGGAAAACCTAAGGAAGCTAGGGTTTAGGGAGTGTTCGTGCTCTGTATATCAAATATTGGTGTTTTTAGACTGAGTTTGCAGACCCCTTTCACGCTGGAAGAGGCTCTGTATTTATAGAGAGAGGAATACACTGGCGCCTATTGCAGTAGCGCCAGGCCAAACATTACACTAGCGCCACTAGAAGTGGCGCTAGGCCATTTTTTGGCTTGGCGCCACTACTAGTGGCGCCAGCCATTTAGGAAATGTTTAAGGTCAGCAAGCAACGTATCTTTGATTAGATTTGGGCGCCTATACTAGTGACTACCAAACAATTTTTAGCCTGGCTTCACTAAGAGTGACTCCAGAAAGTCCGGAAACGATTTGAAGAGGCCGGGAATGACCCAGAAGGCCGGAAAAGAGCAGGACCACTTAGAATAGTGTCCCGTAGGTATTTGACTTGAAAGATGAGGATAGAATGTGTCGGAAGGGTTGATCGGGCCTTTAGGGGCAAAACGGTCAATCGGATCGAGAAGCCGCCGGGACAGACTTGGACTGTCCCAGAAGAAGACTTAAGATTTAGAAACATTATTTAGAATGTTCCTAAGGGTTTCTGGTTTGATACCCAAAGCCGGTGTGGTTGGAAAAGGTGATCGGCCCACCAGGGGCAAAACGGTCATTTCACACCAGGTTTGTCGGAACTGACTCGGAATGATCTGGAAAGATAAAGAAAGGTTGAGGACACTATAAAAAGCATTCTCGAAAAGTTACCGTTTTGATACCCAGAGCTGGTCTGGTCGGAAAAGGAGACCGGCCCACTAGGGGCAAAATGGTCATTTTGTACCGGGTTTGCTGGAACTAACTCGGAGTGATCCGAAAGGTAAAGGAACGTCGGGAATACTATAAGAAGTATTCTTAGAAGGTTACCGGTTTGATACCCAGAGCCGGTGTGGTCAAAAAAAGAGACCGTCCCTCCAAGGGCAAAACGGTTATTCTGTACCAGGTTGGCCGGAACTGACTCGGAATGATCCAAAAAGATAAAGAAAGGTTGAGAATATTATAAGAAGCATTCTCGGGAAGTTACTAAAGGGGACTTAGTGCCTGAGAAGTCAATTTTCTCGGAAGGCGTGCCTAAACGGACATTTCTGCATTGGTGGGCTAACAGGCGCCAAAGGTGGACCGTTCTACCATCTAAGGGACTTGGGGTCTCGTCCCGGTTGACAGGTTTAAAGGGACTTACCATTTCGAAGAGATTTTCTTTGAAAAACATGCCGAACCGTCTTGAGAAATAAACTGTCTAACGAGAGGGATTAGAATTGAAAAGGGGTCTTATCGTCTTCAGAAAGATGTGCCTGATTTGGAACCGTCTCGAGGAATAAACTGTCTCGAGAGAGGGATTGGAAAGGGGACTTACCGTCTTTAGAAAGACGTGCCTGATTTGGAACCGTCTCGAAGAATAAACGGTCTCGAGAGAGGAATTAGAATTGGAAAGGGGACTTATCGTCTTCGAAAAGACGTGCCTGATTTGGAACCGTCTCGAGGAATAAACTGTCTGGAGAGAGGGATTGGAATTGGAAAGGGGACTTACCGTCTTCGAAAAGACGTGTCTGATTTGGAACCGTCTCAAGGAATAAACTGTCGAGAGAGAGGGATTGGAATTGGAAAGGGGACTTATCGTCTTCGGAAAGACGTGCCTGATTTGGAACCGTCTCGAGGAATAAACTGTCTCGAGAGAGGGGTTGGAATTGGAAAGGACAACGCCCCTATGGGCATTTTGGTTATTTTGCCTTTATTTGGGCCTGGCGGGCCCACGAAGCGATGGACAGACGAGATTTTGACTTAGAAAGTTGTTTCGATTGGAATATGCCCATAATGACTTGAACACAAGTCTGGACGAAGTGTAGATTGCCGAGCGATCAAAAATGGGGTGCTTACAACTGCCCCTCTTTTTTTGTCTTTGTTTGTCAAAGGCAGAAAACAATAAAAGTAAGAGTCTCATGTTGACCGCGAGGCAGTCGGAGGGACGGACATTGGAAATCTTTCGACAACGGGGGTCGAAAATGGATAGCGGGCCAAAAAGGCCTTCAAAAATGAGATTTGGCTGGAAAAGGGGCAAAGCTGCCCAGAATTGGACACTGGTGCCACTAGGAGTGGCGTCTTTGGCAGAAGAAGCTTGGCGCCACTGCTAGTGGCGCCAGGCTTGAGATTAAAACCAGAAAAAAATCTACTTCGAAGAGTTACGGGATTTTGGGAGTTTTTCACAAATTCGGAAGACATTGCGAGGAAACCATCTTGGACATTGAAAGAGTACTTCTTGGAGACCACGGGTGATTGTCGGAAGGAGACCACGTCGACGGAAAAGTCGCCGGAAGAGAAGATTTCGCCAGAGAACTTCCAAAAAGTGAGTTTTCAAATTTTGTTGATTTCGATGTGTAGAACTTCGTTTGAATCATGTGAATAGTGAAAATTGATGTTTTGATGTGTTTTGAACATGATGGTGATATTATTTTTGCATTTTGGTGCTTGTTTGATTTAATTTGAGTGACTTTTCATGATTATGCGAAGAGGATTTTCTGCAGGAATAGTGAATTTGTTCCTACAGACTTGGGTATTGGGTTTTCTGGCTATATTTTTGTACAATGTGCCTTAGAAAAATATGTTTAACAACAGTATGAAGTTTCGTGATTTTTTTGAAAACTCGGTGAATTTTTTATTTTTTGAAAAATAGAAAATACTTAGAAAATTTAGAAAAATGAGAAAACTCAAGAAATTGATGAGATTTTTAGAGTTTAAAATTTGAAAAAGGTAGGAATATTTTTGGAAAACATTTGAAAGAATTTTGAGGAATTTTAGGACATTTTTGAAAACCATTGATTTATTAAAAAAATAAAACATGTGTTTTGAAAATTTTAAAAAATTGAAAAGTGTGCACGGCTGCTGATGTCATGTGATTGTGACAATGTGAAGTGCACGTTTTGTGTTTTGTGTTGATGTCATGGGTGTTGTAGGGGCCATTTTTGAACGGGACTCTGCCGAAATTTTTAGAAATTAGGGGAAGAATTAGAAAAAGTTTTTAGAAATAAAATTTTTTTGAAGGAAAAAGACAGAAAACCCTTGAGATTAGATTTGAAGTTAGAAAATCAAGATGTTTGACAATTTCGTTTTTGACTTATCATTTGAAATTTATTTATTTATTTATTTATTTTTTGTGTTAGTTGTTTATTTCATTTTACGTTATTATGTCCACAGTCTGCTTGATATGTTAACACTTCTCGCCTTGGCTTACCTTTTCAGGATGGCAGATGCAGTTTGGAGTCGACTGAGAGCTTGGCACAGTAGCTACCCTCCGGATGAGCAGGATATCTTTTGCCGATCCTTTGGTCTGGTGGCTTCACTTTTATCAGTGCGGCTCATTCCCGGGCTCATGGAGGCGGTGATTCCCTTCTGGCAGCCTGACTTATCTCTTTTCTGCTTTGGGGAGTGCGAGCTTACCCCTACTCCTCACGAGTATGGGTTTCTTCTTGGTTTTCGAGATGTTTCTGCCGAAATTATGGGACCCCTATTTTCGGATGGTTGTATTACAGTGGTTTCGTCCCAGCTTGGATTCAAACATGCAGTTCTTTCGTCTTTTTCTTTGCCCCAGTTTCCTTATGTCCCAACAGAGTTCCTTTTTTCCCGTTTTGAGTTTCTCACGGGTATGCGAGTTCATTCAGGTGAGTGGCACACTTCCCAGGATTGAGCTATTTCTTGTATGGTTGCTTTAGCCTTACTTCTGCTAAACTTCTTGGTGTTCCCACAAGAAGATGATTTAGTGGACTGTCGACTCTGTGCACTATTGGTCTTGATTCGTAAGGGGTATTCCTATGCTCCCATGATTGTAGGGGAGACCTTCGTGAGTCTTACAAGATTCCAGCTGGGGGTCAATGCTCATTTTCGGGGATATGCTTCATTATTTCGGCTTTGAGAGATCAGACACTTATTCGTTACTCCCCTTGTTCTACATACATGGTATCTTGAGTCAGGAGTCATTTGATTGGGGAGGTCGAGGGTGGGCCATTGCCCCATTCCTTGCTTCTTATCAGCTAGGAAAGTCTGAGCTTCCTGAGGTGTATGCTAATGTTGGAGATATCTGAGGTTACATGAGCGCAGGATGGCTTTTTAGCTCCATTTGGTACTTTACATTGTTCCTTATTTCCTATTTGAGAGAGAGAGAAAGACATAGAGTGAGTTTTGTACAAAAATAGTTTAAAAATGCTCTGGGAAGGGGTGTCTTTTTTTTTTTTTTAATGATTGCACATGGGATTAAATTCATGATTTATTTTTTTATGAATGCACAGGTTTATATAAGAATTGAATTGAGTGCATAACCTACTTCCTTATAAATGAACAGGTTCATACTGGAATACAGTTGGATGCATGAATAGATACAAACTACATAAGAATCTAAATGAATGTACAAGTTATACATGTCATGGATGTATCAGTACTACATGTAAATAAGCTATTTACAAAGAATGTCCCAGGATTGCCCTAGGGCCCATACTCTCAAGATTCTGTTTCCTTTTCAGGATTCTGCCCTATTCAGTTTTGTCCCATTCATATCGGGGTGTGATAGCATTTGCACCATTCTCCAAGGATCTTGACCTTTTAGTTTGCTATCCTATCCCTACTTTCTACAGGGTTTCTGTTTGGGATTTTTCTGATCTCACTTGGTTTTCTCTATTAGATCTCCAAAATGTCACCTGGCTCGAGCGACAACTCGCATGCCTTTTGCAGAGCGATAAACAGCTAAGCTCTCAATCCGAGAAGACTTCTTTTAGGACCGTAATGTAGGTTGGGTTTAGGGGTTGTAAGAAACGAAGAGATATTTAGGCTCAAAGTTCTTCTTTTAGTGGGTTGTTTAAACCAAAACCATCTGAGCACACCTTGGAGTATAAGATTGCCCCTTGCATTCCCTTCCAGTTCTCCTTTCTCATCCTAGTTGTCTTGGTATTGTTTAGACTTATTTGGACTAAGCAATTTTCTTTGATCAGAGAGGACTTTAATTTGGACTGTAACGAAGGCTAGATTAAGGGGTTTATGAATGAAAATGATATGTAGGCTCAAATTTGATGTTGTTTCTAGTAGGGTTTAGATCCACACCATCCTTAGCCGGTCTTCCAGCGGGCTTTCGTCCCCTGATATCCTCCTCTAGTTTCAACAACACGTCTGGCCCATTTAGATCAAGCAATCTGTTCAATCGGAGAGGACTTTAATAAGGTCATAATGTAGGCCATGGTTTCGGGTTTTTACAAGAAAGGGTAAAGGCTCAAACCTATTACTTCAACTTGGTGGGTTTGTTACCTAGGATCACCTTTGAATTTTCTCTTTTACAAGAGGAGTTAACCTTTCTTGTAACTTTTGACCTTCTTAGTCTGACATTTGCCCCTTTTCTTTCTTCCCTCTTTTTTTTTTTTTTTTTTTATTTTAATTTAATTTTTTTAACTTCCGTCTTTCCTATATGCTTTTCAAGATAGCACAAACATGGTTCTTTTTCAGTCTTTTCTTTGGTATGTCCCTTTTTTTTCGAACATTTCTACAACTTCTTTTTCTCAAATCCTTTCCTTAGCATTTCGATTTAACCCATTGTGGACGGTGATCCCTAGGTTGGGGTGTTTTCTGAAAAGGAAAGGTAACCGGCTCAATAGGTTTGACAAGGGTTGCTTTTAACTGTATGAGAAACGAAATAAGGGCCTTTCTTTATTTTGAACAAGATTGCTTGATCTATAGAGCTTTCACGTTACTTCAGCTTGATGGTCGATGACATTCTCTGCCAGATCTTCTGCTGCCTGTTTGCCCCAGTGTGGGGGGATGGTTTTGGATCGGGGTTAACAAAAAACTTCCGCTTTCTGCGAGGCACTAGTGGGTTAAGCAAAGGGGATATTTTTGTGTATAGTAATAGAATTGAGGGCCTCTAGTCATTTCAAATTGAATTGCTTAGTCCATAAAGCCTTTGTATAAAATTTAGACAATATTTCTAGGGATGATGTGTTTCGACCAGTGAACCCCTACATATTTTATTGAATCAACTACTCTGTGCTTACCCTGGTGTGGGGGATGGTTATCGATTTAGGGACATCTGAATAAAAATCAGTTACGGCTTTAGTGGGTTGAGCAAGGGGTAGTGTTTATTTAAGATAAATAGAACAATGGCTTCTCATCATTTTGAGGACTCGGCTGCCCATCGCTTAGCCAGGATATCACGCAAGAGTCGCCTTTTCAATGAAATTCGCACCACTACCTTCCTTCTATCTCTCGCTCTCGCTTTGTCTCTCAAAGGTTTTAACCCCCTTTAGAATGGGTTGCCCATGCTATCCCATCCTTCAAGTCGAGTCATTTACCAAATGGGGGGAGAATCCCTAAATGTGACAATCATCCACAAGAGTATGAAACAAAGGGGATAAACTAGGAACTACCTATTTTCATTTAAAAATATGATTATATGACATGCAATGTTTATTTAAAGAAGATATGCGAGAAATAGAAAGAAGAAAAGAAAATAGACGAATTTTGTAGAAATCCCCCTTTTCTTATGGATCTCTTGATGAGAGCCCCTGACAGGTTTTGAAATTGTCAGCTTCTTTGGCATTTCATGCTCCGGGTGTATCGCCAAACGATGGAGGACGGATTGACATATCTTCTGCAGTGTTTAGCATGCATTTGGAAGTTAGGAGATTCTTTCATAGTAATGCATGGGTCTGACAAAATTTTGCAAACGATGAAGCCCTCTTCTACAGGGACGGTGATCGTTGCGCCATGGTGTGGAGGTAACATCTTGTTGATGGATGATTAGTTCTTCTTACTCCCTGATGTAGGTTCAGCCTCTTCTAACAACTAGGCTCATTATTCCATGAGTTTGAACTTGGTGGGGTACTAGAGGGATTCCATGAATTCAATTGTGCTCTCTGACCCACAAAAAGAAAAAGAAAAACATAATGCAGTCAGCATATGGAGTTGGAGGTTCTATACGATGCATGCCCTATGAAGGTCACTTATTTGAGGGAATCTAGGCATGATGACAAGTCCATTTTGGAGGCGGGGTTTTGCCCCTATTATGCAATAAATTAACTCTTTGGTGTGGGCCGGTTGATGTTTTCTTGCTTAGGCAATCTTGCCTCCATGAACTGAGAGAGATTTGTGCCTCTCCCGGGATATGATTCTATGCATGCCATGAATCCTTAGGGTTGAGGAACCTTTAGGAGTTTTGGTAGGTTTGATTAATATGAGATTGGATTACTCCTTTCTCTCTACGGTTGATTAGAAGCATGAGAATGAAATGACTTGAGTTTCTTGGAACTCTTGTCTTGGAATGGATGTGGATGCATGAGCATGAAAGAAGTGATCGTATACGCAATATGATGATAATAAATAAGTGATTTAGAAAAACCCCCTTCTTGTCTTGCTTTTGCCTTTAATTCTTTAGGTATTAGGAGATGAGGAGGGGGAGGACAAAAGATAAGAAACAAAGGAGAAGTTAGTGCATTGATTTGAAAATTTTTATGCAATGCATGTCCTAGGGGTGCCCCTACTTGAGAGGGAGACTAAACATGATGTATTAGCTCACTTTTGGAGATAGAGGGTTTGCCCCTGTATGCAGGTACCTTATTGTTGAGTGGGAACCTTCATTCATTCATACAATTACCTATCCATTCATTCGCAAAAAAATAAAGAAGTACATTGAACTTTGGGGTTTAAAATACAAAAGAATTGAAATACATTTTAATTGGGGGAGAGGGAACATTTTCCTTTGGACTTCCACCTATCTAGTTTTACAAAGGGAAAACCTAAACTACTCTTGAGTCTTCGGATTCGCCTTCGTTGGATTTGATGTCGAGGAGGTCGCTGAGAGACCTTGTTGATCGATTGCCCCTTGTCTTCTTGGCAATCCTATCTCCGTGAGCATAGAGGGATTGGGGTCCTTCTTATGGAATGAATTGAGATGCATGCAATGAGTCCTTAGAGTTACGCGGGAACCCTTAGGGTCTGGGTAGGGTTAATACAAGGGAGAGTGACATTGGTGTCACTCTCAATGGGTTGATCATATGCATGAGAATGCAGTGACTTGAGTTACTTGGAACTCTTGTCTTGACATGGGATACTGAATGCATGAACATGGATGCAAAGAGTGTAAGGAGAGAGAATGCAGTAGCAAGGTAAACATGCATGCATGAGCAGTTAAACAGGCATTATAGCAGTATGAATACAATCAATATAACAGCAGGAATATAAATGAAATTAAGAGCAAACGGTGCTCGTGTCTTAAATCCGGCAGAGGTTCGGCTATACATGGTGTCTATATGAGTATGAGGTTGAGGGTTGACTAATGCATCCTAAAAAGGCTCGGTCCCCGAATCTTCAAACCTAGGCCCACTCCCCGAGGTGGTGCCATGATCGGTTGGTGATCCAAGTGGGGGAACCATCAAGAGGCCGTAGGCGAAGAAACTGACACAGCATCTTGCCCACAACCAATATACCGCTCCCCCTTTCTAACTAGAAAGGACATATTAGGGTAATAATACAAGTATGCAGCATGCAAGTGCACATGTAGTGTGTGTGTAATTTTTTAAAAGTGGAGGAAAGAGCCCAACAACTCCCATTCATCCTGTTCATCACATTCATGCATAGCAGTTAATAAAACTTAAACAAAATGTGTACCTACAAAACAAAGATGTGAGTGTTAGTATGTGGATGACAAACATAATACAAGATAATATGAATAAATGAATGTTTTTTTGAAAATAATTTTGAAAATTTAAAATGAATAAGATTGAACAAGTTAATTGAAGACTCTACAAGGGTGAAGGGTAAAGAGACATGACTATGGCCTAACCCTCTCTGTTTCCCCAGTGGAGTCGCCAGCTATCGCTCCCATATTTTTCGCACTCGAGGAATACTCACACAAGCGGGAAAAATATTATACTCTCTCGTTAGAACTCACCCTCCTAGAAGAATGAGTGCGACTAAGTTTTGAATCGAAAATAGATTTGAATAAAGGACTTTTAGAAAAGATTCGGAGTCGCCACCTAACTTGATTAAGGTTAGTTAGGTCACCTAAAAACTAAGCATAATCCGAAGACTACACTTAGGGTTTTTGGAAAAAAGTTTTTGAAAATACCGCCTCAAGAGAGGGTTTTTAAGAAAAACAGGTTGTTTGGCAATCTTTAGAAAACATTTAGCCCTTTTTGAAAAATAACTCCTTTTGGTCTTTGAAATCAGTGATTCTAGGTACGGAGGTTGGTTACGCGTAGGGAAGACGCACTAAGCCATCACCCTACCCCGCCCTTTCGGTACCTGCATGTCAATCTACTCTAGATTCACCTATGAGAGTCTTTAACTAACTAATGTTCGATCCTATCCACTTTGGAAAACAATGTTTAGAAAAACATGATGCATGATATGCAAGTGCAATAGAAGAGAGTTAGAAAAGTAGATTTGGAAAAAGATTTGAAAAGAAGAATTTGATTTGATTTTAGAAGAAAGATTTGAAAAGATAGAATTGGAATTGGAAAGTTTTAGAAATTGGAAATTGAGATTTGAAAATAGATTTTTGAAA
The DNA here is from genome assembly GCA_033060915.1 of Euryodendron excelsum. Lineage (NCBI taxonomy): Eukaryota > Viridiplantae > Streptophyta > Magnoliopsida > Ericales > Pentaphylacaceae > Euryodendron > Euryodendron excelsum. Next base: position 66,379,931 of record CM065377.1, on the reverse strand, counting down.
TTGGAAACTTGAAATAGATATGGAATTGAAGATTGAACAAGATTGTAGAATTGGAGATTTGGAAAGGTTTTGTGGAAATAGAAATTAAAAGATGTTGTGGAATTTGAGTTTCGAAAAAGGTTGTGACCGCACCGATGAGGGTTGCCTGCGTTTCCTTTTGGAAGAATCAGGTCAGTCGTAGTTCGGACGAGAGTCCGATTGAAAAGAGATTGATTTGGAAGAAAGAGATTGAATTGGAAATTGGATTAGAAGATTGAGAGATTGAACTTTGATTAGAAGATTTGAAAAGATTGATTTTGAAAGACTTGGTTTTAGGAAACCTAGACTTAGGAAAGACTTGAGACTTGGAAGGATTTAAGAAAGATTTGACTTGACTTAAAAGAATTTTAGAAAAGATTAGATTTAGGAAATGTTTGAATTAGGAAAGTTCCAATTTAGGAAAGTGTCAAAATAGGAAAGTGTTTTTTTTGGAAAGTTTCGATCTAGGAAAGTTTTCGGTTTAGGAAAGTTTTCGAAATAGGAAAGTTTTGGAATTAGAAAAGTTTCAACATAGGAAAGTTTTGAATTAAGAAAGTTTCATTTTAAAAAAGGTTTTGAAAGAGGAAAGGTTTTGAAAATAAGGAAGTTTTGAGAATAAGAAAATTTTGAGTTTAGAAAGTTTTAGATTTGGAAAAATTTGAAGTTTAGAAAGTTTGAGATTTAGAAAGTTTTAGAGTTTTAGAAAATCTTGAGATTAGGAAAGGTTTGAGTTTAAAAAAGATTTGAAAACTTAGGTTTGAAAAGTTAAGATTTGAAAAAGGGGTAGAATTAGGAAAGGGGTGAATTAGGAAAGAGTTGAATTAGGAAAGATTTGAAAGCTTAATGTTTAAGGAAAGATTTGAAAGTTTTAGGAGAGAGTTGAATTAGGAAAGATTTAGATTTTGAGTCTAAAATGGAAGGCTTGATTTTGTTTCCAAAAACGGTGGATAGTATCTAGTTTGCTAAACAGGAAGATTTGATTTGGTTTCCTAAAGGGAAGATTTGATTTGACAACGATTTGGGAAGGGGAAGTTTTAGAAACCCTAGATTTGAAAGGCTATAGTTTTGATGTAGAAAAAAGGTTTTTGAAAATGTGTATAATTTTGATGTAGAAAACAAGAGATTTTGAAAACCTAGATTTGGGGCAAAGTTTGAAAACCATGTTTTTGGGAAGAAAATTAGGGTTTCCTAATGGCTAGCTATAGGGCTTGACTTGGGCTCTAAGGAAAGAGTTTTTGGAAAGTGCGTTTTTGGAAACGAAGGTTTTTAGAAGAGAATCCTAGGGAGGAGTTTTTAGAAAGTGTGTTTTTGAAAACGAAGATTTTAAAAGAAAAATCTTAGAGGGGAGTTTCTAGAAAGAAGATTTTGGAAAGAGAGTTTTTGGAAAGATTTTTAGAGAGAGTTTTTCTAGGAAAGAGATCTAGGGAACGTTTTTGGAAAGTAGACTTTGAAGAGAGCGTTTTAGAAAGGAGTTGAAAAAGGGAGTTTTGAAAAATAGATTTTTGGAGGGAGTTTTTTAAAACAACTTTGGAAAGGAGAATTTTTAGAAAGCATGTTGAAAAACGAGATTTTAAAAAAAGAGACTTTTGAAAAGAGAGCTTTTTGGAAAGTATAAAAACATCTCACTTTCCTAAGGCAATTCTAACCATGAGAAGGTTAGAACCACTTTAAGAAAGTGGTTTTGAAAACAATAGGATTTGAAAATATGGACTATAAAAGTCACTTTGAATGTAGCACTTTCCTAAAGCAACCCTAGCCATGGAATGGCTAGAATCACCCTAAGATTGTGATTTTGAAAACATGTTTTGAAAAAGGAGATTTTGATGCAACTTTCAAAACAAATTTAAAAACAATTTTGAAAACAACTTTTGGAAGAATGCAAGAATCATGATATGCACAATGTAAGTTTGGGGTTGTGAACATACAAGGTTTAGGTTTCACCACATAATCAAGAGGGCCGAACCCACGTGGTCTTCGGTTAGCTTAAAGGAAAGCCCCCGACACGGTGACCCTCCATTAGTCTAATCCTACACATGGACCGGGAGTCCCCTTATTTCAAGCATGAAAAGAAGGGGGGGGGGAGAGATATGGGGGATTAAAATAGAGAAAACCCAAGTGGGAAGAGGCTCTGATTAGAAGATTGAGAGATTGAACTTTGAAAACTTAGGTTTGAAAAGTTAAGATTTGAAAAAGAGGTATAATTAGGAAAGGGGTGAATTAGGAAAGAGTTGAATTAGGAAAGATTTGAAAACTTAATATTTAAGGAAAGATTTGAAAGTTTTAGGAGAGAGTTGAATTAGGAAAGATTTAGATTTTGAGTCTAAAATGGAAGGTTTGATTTTGTTTCTAAAAACGGTGGATAGTATCTAGTTTCCTAAACGAGAAGATTTGATTTGGCTTCCTAAAGGGAAGATTTGATTTGATAAGGATTTGGGAAGGGAAAGTTTTAGAAACCCTAGATTTGGAAGGCTATAATTTTGACGTAGAAAAGCGGTTTTGGAAATGTGTATAGTTTTGATGTGGAAAACAAGAGGTTTTGAAAATCTAGATTTGGGGCAAAGTTTGAAAATCATGTTTTTGGGAAGAAAATTAGGGTTTCCTAATGGCTAGCTCTAGGGCTTGACTTGGGCTCTAAAGAAAGAGTTTTTGGAAAGTGCGTTTTTGGAAACGAAGGTTTTTAGAAAAGAATCCTAGGGAAGAGTTTTTGGAAAGTGTGTTTTTAGAAATGAAGATTTTAGAAGGAAAATCCTAGAAGGGAGTTTCTAGAAGGAAGATTTTGGAAAGAGAGTTTTTGGAAAGATTTTTAGTGAGAGTTTTTCTAGGAAAGAGACTTAAGGAACGTTTTTGGAAAGTGGACTTTGAAGAGAGCGTTTTGGAAAGGAGTTGGAAAAGGGAGTTTTCAAAAATAGATTTTTGGAAAGAGTTTTTTAAAATAACTTTGGAAAGGAGAATTTTTAGAATGCATGTTAAAAAAGGAGGTTTTAGAAAAAGAGAGCTTTTTGGAAAGTATAAAAACACCTCACTTTCCTAAGGCAATTCTAATCATGAGAAGGTTAGAACCACTTTAAGAAAGTGGTTTTGAAAACAATAGGATTTGAAAATATGGACCATAAAAGTCACTTTGAATGTGGCACTTTCCTAAAGCAACCCTAGCCATGGAAAGGCTAGAATCACCCTAGGATTGTGATTTTGAAAACATGTTTTGAAAAAGGAGATTTTGATGCAACTTTCAAAACAAATTTAAAAACGATTTTGAAAACAACTTTTGGAAGAATGCAAGAATCATGACATGCACAATGCAAGTTTGGGGTCATGAACATACAAGGTTTAGGTTTCACCACATAATTAAGGGGGCCGAACCCACGTGGTCTCCGGTTAGCCTAAAGGAAAGCCCCCGACACGGTGACCCTCCAATAGTCTAATCCTACACATGGACCGGGAGTCCCCTTATTTCAAGCATGAAAAGAAAGGGGGGGAAAGAGATGGGGGATTAAAATAGAGAAAACCCAAGTGGGTTAGGAGAGAGAAGAGTGAGGGGGAGTGTGGAAACGTAAAACGAAAGCCTACCTTGTGTCTTGTTTAGTTTGCGCGCTTTGCTTGTCTTCGGTCTTGATCTTGATCTTCGTCTTCAATCTTCAAGAGTTTTCATCAATCTTCAAACTTTAGATTGCAGCTCTTCAAGTCTTCAAAGGAGGGTTGGAGGCTAGTGTATAAGTGTATGGTGGCTAGGGTTTGGAAAACCTAAGGAAGTTAGGGTTTAGGGAGTGTTCGAGCTCTGTATATCGAATATTGGTGTTTTTAGACTGATTTTGCAGACTCCTTTCACGCTGGAAGGGGCTCTGTATTTATAGAGAGAGGAATACACTAGCGCCTGTTGCAGTGGCGCCAGGCCAAACATTACCCTGGCACCACTAGAGGCCATTTTTTGGCTTGGAGCCACTACTAATGGCGCCAGCCATTTAGGAAATGTTTAAGGTCGGCAAGCAACGTATCTTTGACTAGATTTGGGCGCCTGTACTAGTGATTACCATGCAATTTTTAGCCTGGCTTCACTAGGAGTGACTTCGGAAAGTTTGGGAATGATTTGAAGAGGCTGGGAATGACCCGGAAGGCCAAAAAAGAGCAGGACCACTTAGAATAGTGTCCTGTAGGTATTTGACTTGAAAGATGAGGATAGAATGTGTCGGAAGAGTTGACCGGGCCTTTAGGGGCAAAACGGTCAATCAGATCGGGAAGCCGCCGGGACGGACTTGGACTGTCCTGAAAGAAGACTTAAAATTTGGAAACATTAGTTAGAATGTTCCTAAAGGTTACCGGTTTGATACCCAAAGCCGGTGTGGTTGGAAAAGGTGACCGGCCCACTAGGGGTAAAACAGTCATTTCACACCGGGTTTGCCGAAACTGACTCGGAATGATCCGGAAAGATAAAGAAAGGTTAAGGAAACTATAAAAAGCATTCTCAAGAAGTTACCGATTTGATACCCAGAGCCGGTGTGGTCAGAAAAGGAGACCGGCCTACCAGGGGCAAAATAGTCATTTTGTACCGGGTTTGTCGGAACTAACTCGGAGTGATCCGAAAGGTAAAGGAAGGTCGGGAATACTATAAGAAGTATTCTTAGAAGGTTACCGGTTTAATACCCAAAGCCGGTGTGGTCGAAAAAAGAGACCGGCCCTCTAGGGGCAAAACGGTCATTTTGTACCAGGTTGGTCTGAACTGACTCGGAATGATCCGGAAAGATAAAAAAAGGTTGAGAATACTATAAGAAGCATTCTCGGGAAGTTACTAAAGGGGACTTAGTGCCTGAGAAGTCAATTTTCTCAAAAGGCGTGCCTAAACGGACATTTCAACATTGGCGGGTTAGCAGGCGCCAAAGGTGGACCGTTCTACCATCTAGGGGACTTGGGGTCTCGTCCTGGTTGATAGGCTTAAAGGGACTTAACATTTTGAAGAGATTTTCTTCGAAAAACGTGCCGAACAGTCTTGAGAAATAAACTGTCTCAAGAGAAGGATTGGAATTACAAAGGGGTCTTATCATCTTCGGAAAGACGTGCCTGATTTGGAACCGTCTCAAGGAATAAACTGTCTCGAGAGAGGGATTAGAAAGGGGACTTACCATCTTTAGAAAGACGTGCCTGATTTGGAACCATCTTGAGAAAGAAACTGTCTCAAGAGAGGAATTGAAATTGGAAAGGGGACTTACCGTCTTCGAAAAGACGTGCCAGATTTGGAACCGTCTCGAGAAATAAACTGTCTCGAGAGGGGGATTGGAATTGGAAATGGGACTTACCGTCTTCGGAAAGACGTGCTTGATTTGGAACCGTCTGGAGGAATAAACTATCTCGAGAGTGGGATTGGAATTGGAAAAGGGACTTACCGTCTTCGGAAAGACGTGCCTGATTTGGAATCGTCTCGAGGAATAAACTGTGTCGAGAGAGGGATTGGAATTGGAAAGGGGACTTACTGTCTTCGAAAAGACGTGCTTGATTTGGAACCGTCTCGAGGAATAAACTGTCTCTCAAGAGGGATTGGAATTAGAAAGGGGACTTACCGTCTTCGGAAAGATGTGCCTAATTTGGAACTGTCTCGAGGAATAAACTGTCTCGAGAGAGGGATTGGAATTGGAAAGGGGACTCACCGTCTTCGGAAAGACGTGCCTGATTTGGAACCGTCTCGAGGAATAAACTGTCTCGAAAGAGAGGTTGGAATTGAAAAAGACAGCTCCCCTAAGGGCATTTTGGTTATTTTGCATTTATTTGGGCCTAGCGGGCCCGCGAAGCGATGGACAGATGGGATTTAGACTTAGAAAGTTGTTTCGATTGGAATATGCCCACAATGACTTGAACACAAGTCTGGACAGAGTGTAGACTGCCGAGCGGTCAAAATGGGGTGCTTACACTGTTCCCCCTTCTATCTAGAAGGGCAACAACCGGGTAATATATGCAAAATGCAAATGTAAGTGAGCGCACCAAGTGCGTGTGGAATTTTTTTAAATGGAGAAAATAAACCAACAACACACATCACATCATATCTTGTTCATTCATCACATACATGGTAATAAATCATGACATCAAATAAAATGTTGTAAGCACCCCATTTTTTATCACTCGGCAGTCTACACTCCGTCCAAACTTGTTTTCAAGTCATTGTGGACGTATTCCAACCAAAACTAACTTTCAAAGTCCAAATCCCGTTTGTCCATCGCCTCGCGGGCCCACCAGGCCCAAATAGAGGCAAAATGACCAAAATGCCCTTAGGGGCATTGTTTCTTTCCAATTCCAATTCCAATCCCTCTCTCAAGATAGTTTATTCCTCGAGACGGTTCTAACCTAGGCACGTCTTTTCGGAGACGGTAAGACCCCTTTCCAATCCCTCTCTTGGGACAATTTATTTCTCGAGACGGTTCCAATTCAGGCACGTATTTTCGAAGACGGTAAGACCCCTTTCCAATCCCTCTCTCGAGACGGTTCCAATCCAGGCACGTCTTTTTGAAGACGGTAAGCCCTTTCCAATCCCACTCTCGAGACAATTTATTTCCCGAGACGGTTCTAATCCAGGCACGTCTTTTTGAAGACGGTAAGACCACTTTCCAATCCCTCTCTCGAGATAGTTTATTCCTCGAGATGGTCCGAGTAGCAAAAATACTCACAAAACCGTTAGAGTAGCGGAAATACTCACAAATAGGTCGATATAGGGAATTGCCAACAAACCCCTTTGTCACGTTGACCGCCATCAGAGGGGCGGAAACACTCAAAACCTAGGTCCGCACCAGTGTTTGTTAGCCCACTTCGGTGAAAAATAACCAAACTGCCTTTTGGACCTTTTCCGAGACTTTCCGATCAATATGACCATTTTGCTCCTAGGCATCCGAATGCCCCGGAAACCACACCGGCTCTAGGTGTCAAATCGGTAATCCTCTGAGATTATTTCTTATAGTATTCTCAACCTTCCTCTACCTTTCTGGATCATTCCGAGTCAGTTCCGGCCAACCCGGTATAAAATGACCGTTTTGCCCCTAGTGGGCCGGTCTCCTTTTCCGACCACACCGGCTCTGGGTATCAAACCTGTAACCTTCTGAGACTGCTTTTTATAGTATTTTCAATCTTCCATTATCTTTCCGGATCATTCCGAGTCAGTTCCGTCAAACTCGGTACAAAATGACCGTTTTGCCCCTGGTGGGCCGGTCTCCTTTTCTGACCACATCGGCTCTGGGTATCAAACCGGCAACCTTTGGAAACATTCTAAATAATGTTTCCAAATCCCAAGTTTTCTTCCGGGATAGTCCGAGTCTGTCCCGGCAGCTTTCCAACCCGATTGACCATTTTGCCCCTAACGGCCCGGTCAACCCTTACAACACGTCCTACCCTCATTTTTCAAGCCAAATACCTCCGAGACACTATTCCAAGTGTTCCTACTCCTTTCTGGCCTTCCGGGTCATTCCCGGCCTCTTCAAATCATTTCTGGACTTTCCGGAGTCACTCATAGTGAAGCCAGGCCAAAAATTGTATGGTAGTCACTAGTACAGGCACCTAAATCTAGTCAAAGATACGTTGGCCTGACGCCACTGCAACAGGTGCCAGTGTTGTCCAACCTCTATAAATACAGAGCCTATTCCAACGTGAAAATGATCCGTCAACTCAGTTTAAAAATTATATAATTCGATATACATAGCTCGAGCACTCCCTAAACCCTAGCCTCCTTAGGTTTTCCAAACTCTAGCCACCATACACTAAACCCTAGCCTCCTATACACTCATACACACCCCATACACTCATACACTAACCTTCAACCTTCCTTCGAAGACTTGAAGAGTTGCAATTTGAAGTTTGAAGATTAAAGGTGGCTCTTGAAGATTGAAGACGAAGATCAAGACAGAGACCGAAGAAAGCAAGGCGCACAAAATAAACAAGACATACGGTAGGCTCCCTATTTAAATTTCCGCACTTCCCCCCTCTCCCTTCTCTCTCCTAACCCACTTGGGTTTTCTCTATTTTAATCCCCATCTCTTTCCCCCCCCCCCCCCCCCCCCCCTTTCTTTGCATGCTTGAAAGAAGGGGATTCCCGGTCCATGTGTAGGATTGGGCTATTGGAGAGTCACCGTGTTGGGGGCTTTCTTCTAGTCTAACCAGAGACCACGTGGGTCCAACCCCCTTGATTATGTGGTGAAGCCTTAGCCTTATATGTTCACGACCCCAAAATTGCATTGTGTATATCATGGTCTTACATCTTTCAAAAGTCGTTTTCAAAGTTGTTTCCAAAATTGTTTTCAAACTTGTTTTCAAAATTGCATCAAAATCTCTTTTTCAAAAACTTGTTTTCAAAACCACAATTCTAGGGTGATACTAGCCTTTCCATGGCTAGGGTTGCTTTAGGAAAGTGTTACATTTAAAATGACGAACATGGTCTATATTTTCAACCCTTGTTGTTTTCAAAACCACTTTCTTAAAGTGGTTCTAGCCCTCTTATGGCTAGAATCGCTTTAGGAAAGTGAGACATTTTCGTACTTTCTAAAAAACTCTCTCTTCAAAAATCTCTTCCTAAAAATTTCTTTTTCAACATACCTCCCAAAAACTCTTCCTTCCAAAATTCTTTTCTAAAAACTCCTTTCAAAACTCTCCTTTTTTAATTCCTTTCCAAAACCCTTTTTCCTCAAAATTCACTCTCTAAAAACACTCTCCAAATTCGCTTTCCTAAAAACTCTCTCTAACAATCTCCTTCCCAAAAATCTTTGTAAAAAACTCTTTTTCCAAAATCTTCCTTCTAGGAACTCTCCGCTAGAATTTTTCTTCTAAAATCTTTGTTTCCAAAAACACACTTTTCAAAAATTCCTTCTCTTTAAAAATCTCTTTCCAAAAACTCTCTCTTCAAATTTACTTTCCAAAAACTCTTCCCTCTAGAAACTCCTCCCCAGGATTCCCTTCTAGAAAACCTTCGTTTTTGAAAACGTACTTTCCAAAAATCACTTTCCTTAGAGCCTAAGTCAAGCCCTAGAACTCACAATTAGGAAACCCTAATTTTCTTTCCAAAAACATGATTTTCAAATTTTGCCCCAAACCTAGGTTTCCAAAACCTCTTGTTTTCACATCCGAATTATACACGTTTCCAAAACCTCTTTTCTACATCGAGACTATAGCCTTTCAAATCTAGGGTTTTTAAAACTTCCCCTTTTCAAATCCTTATCAAGTCCAATCTTCCCTTTAGGAAACCAAATCCAATCTCCCTGTTTAGGAAACTAGATCCTGTCCTCTGTTTTTGGAAACCAAATCAAATCTTCTCTTTTAGAAACAAAATTCCATCCCTTCCTAATCCAAACATTTCCTAATTCAAATCTTTTCTAATTTCCTACCTTCCTAAACCATAAGTTTCCTAAAACTTTCAACTTCCACATCTTTCCTAATTCTACCCCTTTTCCAAATCTCAACTTTCCAAATCTAATTTTTCAAACATTTCCTAAATTCAAACTTTTCCTAATCTCAAGATTTTCTAAAGAACTCTAAAACTTTCAAAATCTTAAACTTTCTAAATGTCAAATCTTTCTAAAATTCTAAGCTTTCTAAATTCAAAACTTTTTTAAGTTAAGACTTTCTAAATTTAAAACTTTCTAAACTCTAAACTTTCCTAAAGCTTCAAATCTTTTCAAATCCAAAACTTTCCTATTTTGAAAACTTTCTTAAAACGAAACTTTCCAAATCGAAACTTTCTTAAGACGGCACTTTCCTAATTTGAAAATTTTCCTAATTCAAAACTTTCTTAATTCGGAACTTTCCAAAAATGAAACTTTCCTAATTCGAAACTTTCCTAAATCGGACATTTTTCTAATTCAAATATTTCCTAAATCCAATCTTTCTTAATTTCCTAAACCTTCCAAGTCAAGTCGAATCTTTCCTAAGTCTATTCTCTTTCCTAAGTCTAGGTTTCCTAAACCTCCATCTTTCTAAAACAAGTCTAAATTTTTCTTCCAAGTTCTATCTTTTCAAATCAAAACTCAATCTTTTCAATTCCAAAATTTCAAATTTCAATTTTCAATCCTCTATTCAAAGTTCAATCTTTCAATCTTCCAATTCAATTTTCAATTCAATCTCTTTCTTCAAATCCACTCTACTATTTTTAATCGGACTTTGGTCCGAACTACGACTGACCTGATTCTTTCAAAAGGATACGTAGGCAACCTTTATAGGTGCGGTCACAACTTTCTTCAAATCTTAAATTCCACAATCTTTTCAAATCTCCAATCTATTTTCAAGTTTTCCAATTTCAAAAATCTATTTTCAAATCTCTATTTCTAATTTCTCCAATTTTTCAATTTCAATTCTATCTTTTCAAATCTCTTCTGAAATCAAATCAAATTCTTCTTTTCAAATCTTTTTCCAAATCTACTTTTCTAACTCTCTTCTATTGCACTTGCATATCATGCATCATGATAGTTTTCAAACGTTGTTTTTCAAAGTAAATAGGATTGAACCATTAGTTAGTTGAAGACTCTCATAGGTGAATCTAGGGTAGATTGACATGTAAGTACCGAAAGGGTAGGGTAGGGTGATGGCTTAGTGCGTTTTCCCTATACGTAACCAACCTCCGAACCTAGAATCACTGTTTTCAAAGACCAAAAATGAGTTATTTTTTCTAAAAAGGGCTAAATGTTTTCCAAAGGTTGCCAAACAACTTGTTTTCTTAAAAACCCTCTCTTGAGGTGGTATTTTCAAAATCGTTTTCCAAAACCCTAAGTGTAGTCTTCGGATTATTCTTAGTTTTTAGGTGTCCTAACTCACCTTAATCAAGTTAGGTGGCGACTCCAAACTTTTTTTTCAAAAGCCCTATATTCAAATCTATTTTCAATTCAAACCTAGTCGCACTCATTCTTCTAGGAGGGTGAATTCTAACTAGAGAGTACAATATTTTTCCCACTTGTGTGAGTATTCCTCGAGTGCAAAAAATCTAGGCGCGACAACTAGCGACTCCGCTGGGGATACTTAGAGGGTTAGGCCGTAGTCATGTCTTTTTACCCTTCACCCATGTAGAGTCTTCAATTAACTTGGTTCAATCCTATTCGCTTTAAAGTTTCAAAACCAAAATTTCAAAAATTGTTTTCAAAAAAAAAAAAACATGCATTTATTCATATTGTCTTGTATTATGTTTGTCATCCACATACTAACACTTGCATCTTTGTTTTGTAAGTGCACTTTATGTTTAAACATTATTAACTGCTTTGCATGAATGTGATGTACAGGATGAATGGGAGTTGTTGGGCCCTTTCCTCCATTTTTAAAAATCACACACACACTACATGTGCACTTGCATTCTGCATACTTGCATACCCTGATATGTCCTTTCTAGTTAGAAAGGGGGAATAGTATATTGATTGTGGGCAAGATGCTGTGTCAGTTTCTTCGCCTACGGCCTCTTGATGGTTCCCCCGCTCAGATCACCAAACGATCATGGCACCACCTCGGGGAGTGGGCCTAGGTTTGAAGATCCGGGGACCGAGCCTTTTTAGGACGCATTAGTCAACCCTCAACCTCATACTCATATAGACACCATGCATAGCCGAACCTTTGCCAGATTTAAGACACAAGCACCGTTTTCAAAATCACAGAAGAAAGGGTGACTGCTCTTATTTTCATTTATACCTGCTGTTATAATGCTTGTATTTATACTGTTATAATGCCTGTCTAACTGTTCATGCATACATGTTTACTTTAGCTTACTTTCTCTTCTTATACTCTTTGCATATCCATATTCATGCATTCAATATTCCATCTCAAGACAAGAGTTCCGAGTAACTCAAGTCACTGCATTCCCATGCATAGGATCAACCCACTGAGAGTGACACCAAGATCACTCTCTCTTGCATTAAACCTACCCAAACCCTAAGGGTTCCCACGTAACCCTAAGGACTCATGGCATGCATCTCAATTCATTACATAAGAGGTGCCACAATCCCTCTATGCTCACGGAGATAGGTTTGCCAAGAAGACAAGGGGCAATCAATCAACAAGGTCTCTCAGTGACCTCCTCAACATCAAATCCAAGGAAGGCGAATCCGAAGACTCAAGAGTAGTTTAGGATCTCTCTTTGTAAAAGTAGATAGGTGGAAGTCCAAAGAAAAATGTTCCCCCTCCCCCTTATTAAAATGTAGTTCAATTCTTTTGTACCTTAAACCCAAAATTTAATGTACTTCTTTATTTTTATGAATGAATGCATGGATGATTGAAGGTTCCTACCTGACGGTAAGGTATCTGCATACAGGGGCAAACCCTCTATCTCCAAAAGTGAGCCAATACATCATGACTAATTTCCCTCTTTAAAAGGGGCACCTTAGAGTATGCATTGCATAAAGACTTGTCAAGGTCAAATACTGACTCTTTCCTTTTGTTGGTTTTAGGTACCTTCCCTCGTTCCCCAATCTTACAAGCATGGAATTGCTTACTCTTGATACTTTAACTCAATTACTAGCAAAGACAAGAGGAGTCAAGCATAAGATGACTGAAATGGAAGATATGCTTTCCTCACTCTTATCCCACACAACCCATGAGCAAGCAGAGTCCTCGCAGGCCCAAACCCATGATGGACGGAAAAGGATGAAGAAGGAAGACCATGACCATGCCGCCACCGTTGCTTACCAACGACCTCCCCAAACAGAGGGCCTTGCTCGGATGCCTTCCAAACCAACCCCTAACCAAACACAAGGACTATATAATCTCTCCTTCGGATATCATCCCAACCCATTTGGCCCTGCCACCGAAAATTGTCCCATTTTAAAACATAGAACCCGAAGCCCTTTCAATTCCCGAACCATCAACCCAGCTGTGACCTCACCAATACTTGGTCCTCAATCCTCAAAAACATCTGCAATACCTCCTCAGGCTAGGCGAACAAGTGGGAAAAAGGGGATGTTTACAAAACTCACGTGCTCACAGACCGCGGCTTATTTTGGCTTCTTAGCAGCTGGATATCTGAAACCTGTACCTGCTCGACCCCAGCCCAATCCTCTGCCTCATTACTTCAAATCTGCGGCAAGCTGTAAGTATCATTCGGATAGCCAAGGACATGATACTGAAGATTGTTTAGCCCTTAAGCATAAGATTCAAGACCTGATAGATAACAAGATCATTGAGGTACGACCAGCAAATCCTTCTCCGAATGGCTCTGCAAACCCTCCACTGGACCATACTGTCAACATCGTTACAAAGTTTGGTAACAACAAGGTTTGTTTTGCTGCATGCCAAGAGATATATTACAAGGACGGGGAGGAAATGGAACGCAAAAATGCCTGGTCATGGTATAATCTCGATGAGATGCCGACCCCCGAAGACACGAATCTGTGAAGAAAATTGACGAGGAACTGTCCAAACTTCGTAATAAGAATCCCCCATTATGCACACTTGAAGAGCACCGAGCCCCGGTTGGAAGCCAGAGCAGAAAACCCTGGGGGCTCGACCTATCCAGCTGGACAAATACGAGTCGCCCGAGTGGTTTGTTAAAGAAACTCCGGAGCAAGCAAATGAAGGCCAGATAGTCAAGAAAGCTGACAATTACATCATCACCGCCAACTCACTTGGAACTCCGGGAGAAGCATCTACCAATCCTGCCTTAGCTAAAAATCTCGACCGTGGATGGAATGCAGACGAGGGCACACGCCTAAGACCTTACTAGAAATGGGTTCCCTTCAGAAGCGCACAAGAGAGGGGTGTTCACACCCACTTTCTTCCTATCCCTTTTATTTTCTGTCTTTAAATTGATGTTTACATTTCGTTCTTGCTTGAGAACTCTATTCCTTTCTATGAAAATGATAATAATCTTTTGTTCACTGCTACTATCTTATATGTCTTTGGGGAGTAGTGACTACTTTCTACGCAAGGGGTATGGTTTATCTTATGAAATGATCCAACTTGAAGAGATGATAGCATGAGTTAACCACTCACCAAATGATCAGCTTTCCAGAGAGAGAGAGGATAAGGATGAGTGAGGATACTACCCAAAGGCAGCACTTGCAAGACTCTGAGGCTAAGCGATGTTTGGCTAGTTTATCAAAATGAAGAGGAGCCATCTTTCATTTCCCCACATATGAAGAATAAATCACTAAATAAATAAACAAATGTGCTCATATTCCCTTTGCTTAACCCCTAGTGCCTCGCGGAAAGCGAAAATTTTCTTTGTCAACCCTGATCCAAGACTGTCCTCCCCACACTGGGGCAGACAATAGTAAAGAACTCTAGGAGTGGTGTCCACCTCTATCATGCTAAGATAGTGTTGAAAACTCTATGGATCAAGCAATCTAATTCAAAGTGAAGAGAGGCCCTCATTTTATTTTCCATACAGTAAAAAACAACCCCTTGCCAAACCCGTTGAGCCACTTATCCTTTCTTAACAAAAACCCAACCTAAGGATCACCGCCCACACTGGGTATATTGAACTACCAAGGGAAAAGGTTTAAGGGAAAAGGGTTAAAGAATTGTTTCATTTCATAAAAGAAAAGAAAAGAAATAGAAAGAAAAAGCAAAGGAAAGGAGTTGCCAAGGGGCAAGAGGCCAAAAAAAAAAAAAAAATCCTTTAATGAAAGGCCTAAAGAAAATCATGATTGAGTCATCTTCAAAAAAATATAGGAAGATCAAATGAGAAGAAAGTCATGTTTATCTCAAAAAGTATATAGAAAGGGTGAAAGAACAGAGGCATTTGCACCCTGAGAAGTATATGGCCAAAAGCAAGAAGGAAATTTAAAGGTGATCCTAGGCTACAAGGAAACCCAGTAGAAACAATAGGTTCGAGCCTTTATCTTTCATTTCAAGAACCCCAAAACCATGGCCTACATTATAACCCTATTAAAGTCCCCTCTAATTGAAAGCAGATTGCTTGATCTAAATGAGCTAGATACGCTGCCAAAGTTAAAGAAGGATAGCAATCCCACTGAAAAGTAGTCAAGGATAGTATGGATTTGAACCCTATCGAAAACAACATCGAATTTGAGCCTATATATCCTATTGTTTCGAAAACCCTATAAATTAGCCTGCATTACGGTCCCAAACAAAGTCTCCTCGGATTGAAATGACTGGCCACTTATCACTTTGCCAAAGGTCAAGTAAACTGTTGCTAAAACCCCGAGAGTCGAGAGTCTCAGCCCAATAACCCTATACACTAACCCTGAGATAGAGATTTGGAGGTGATCAAGAGGTTGAGAAAGGTGCGAAGTGCTGTCATCCAATCAAGGTAGGGTCAAGCCAAAAGAAAGACTAAATCCCTGAAGAGGAAGGATTTACCATTCCTAGGACTACAAGTCTAACAACACCCTGTGTCATTCTATTAATATACTTCTAACTTGTGCATATGTTAAAAAAAAAAAATCAGCATAAGCTTTACACACATAGGATATAACTCCCTATAGAAATAGAAGTCACCAACATCAACTCATGTAATAAATATCTAACATCATCATACATCACATACATCTGATCATATGCCTAACAGTAAAGATTATAAATGTATCTGTCTATCCATGCATCTAAGTACCATAAATACCCATCCTTATACAAAACTTGCAAAATAAAACTGTCTAACACCAATACATCTCAGGAACAAGAGGCAAAAGAGGATCAGAGTCTCCACAAGGGGCATCTATCACAGGTCGAAGTCGATGTCATCTGGATCAAAATCTCCGAAACCCAGCATCGGAGGAGGGGGATAACTACTCGAAGCACCACCATCCTGCAGGGAAGATAGAACCAAAATCAGCTACAAACAAAAAGAGCTAAGCAATAGCAGAGCAATAAGGAGCAAAGAGAGAATAACATACCCCCCCACCGCCCATTTGAGATAACCGATCTGTTAGGGAAGCTACCTCGGCCTGGTATTGATCCCGCTTCATCTGGTACTGGTCTCTCTGGTCTCTTACAGCAGTAAACTCGGCCTGGGGCACATATTCTCCAGCACGGCGCCACAAGTCAACCACCTCCTGGCCAACAGCATATCCGCCGACAACTACCTCAAACCAGGTGAAGGCACCGACCGAATGAGCCCCAAAGTGCACAGCGAAATCTGTATCCGGAGGAAGCAAGAACTCAGCACCTGGCTGTCGCTCCTGATAAGGGATAGGCACTCCCGCCACCAAGGCTCCAAACTTATACTCTGGCGAAGCTCCTGCCGATCGGAACTCCTCATGAAACTGCCGCCAGTGTCACTCTCCAAGATAGTACTCCCAGGTGTCATCACTGAGAAAGGCAGCTCTCGACAGGGACAATGGGACCAAGTACCAGACTGTCTCGTAATGGACTGATCCAATGAAGGGCCGCTAAGTCACATCCCTCACCTCAATCAGCTCCAGGTTAGCTCGGAGCGTCACAAAGTCAGTAATTTCCGATCCCTGGGCTACCCAGTCACGAGCCCACCTCAAAGCACGAGGATAGAGATCATCATCAACAACTGCAGGGCGACGCACCGGCAGGTACTCGTAACTCCACCAGACAAGGAAAGGCCAGAAGCTAGTCATGCTGCCCTAACGGGAAGAAGTCTGAACCCGCATCGATCGAAGAAAGTAGCCAAAAGAAAAGGACCCCCAGTCTAACTCAAACAAAGCTCCAGGATCGGCTACTATACTCACCAAACGGCACGGCACGAGTGACTTTTTGTTGTTGCAGAAGCAACTAAAGATGATATACAACACAAGTCGTCGTCTCATGATGTCCCGCCTGGCAGGCGATGACTCAGTAGCAAAAGTACGCTCATCCTGACTAATCCAAGAGACCGGGAAAGCAGAACGCTCAGGAGGAGGCAAGTCCAACAGCAAACAGGCCTCGTCCCTACCGATTGGGTGTAAGGTGATCCGCCAACTGACAAAGGAAAGCCCTGTGATGATCGCCCAATCCAAAGGAGTGGAACCTAACTCGAAGCCGACAAAATGAAAGGTCCCGGTCTCCCCGAACCACCTCTCAACAAGTGCCAATACCAAATGCCGGTTCAGGCGGTTAGCCTGTAATCCCATAAAGGCTCCAAATCCGATCTCTGCCAAGAAGGCATGATATGATGGGGCAGCCCGCTGCATGGTCACAAAAACATGATGAACAGCCCCTCTGAAAGCTGTATGTACCCGCAGAGGCGGCAAGTGCTGTCTAGAATACACGCTGGGGTGATAGGCAAGATCCCCAAGTGGTGGGACGTCCGGTATCTGCAGATCTCCCAAGTCAGCGTCCGTCTGCCTATGCTTGGAAGAAGCTCTCCCATAACCGGTCACCTGATCCCCAGGGCCCGGTACCTCCTCCTCGGCACCGATCTCCTCTGAGAAAGCCTGCTCAACCGGAGGAAAAGGGTCGACAGGTAGCCTACTCCCCTGCCCACTCTGACTGGATGAGGATTGTCCGGTAGATCGTCGACTACCTCTAGATCGACTAGAGCTGCCAGTAGAATGTGTCTGGGCCGCCTTCCCCGAGTGGCGCCTCCTCTCAGAACCGTCATCACCCGCGTCTGCCATCCTGAAAAGGTAAGCCAAGGTAAGTGATGTTAATATACCATCCATGTAGTTTACATAATAGTAAAATAAAACAAATAACTAACACAAACAAAACAAATAAAAGATTTCGAATAAAAAATCAAAAACAAAATTTCTACACACCTTGATTTTCCAACTTCAAATCAAATCTCAAGTGTTTTCTATCTTTTTCCTTCAAAAAGATTTTATTTCTAAAAACTTTTTCTAATTCTTTCCCTAATTTCCAAAAATTTCGGCAGAGTCCCGCTAAAAAATGGCCCCTACAACACCCATGACAACAACACAAAACCCAAAACGTGCACTTTCCAACACAACAATCACATAACAACGGCACTCATGCACATTTTTCAATTTTTCAAAATTTTCAAGACACATGTTTTATTTTTCAAATAAATCAATGGTTTTTAAAAGTCTCCCGAAATTTTTCAAAGTCACCTCAAACATTTTTTAAAATATTTCAATGTTTTTTCAAATTTCAAACTTTAAAAATTTCATCAATTTCTTGAGTTTTCTAATTTTCTAAATATTTTCCTGTTTTTCAAAACATCAAAAATTCATCGAGTTTTCAAAAAAATCGCGAAACTTCATACGGTTGTTAAACATATTTTTCTAAAGTACATTGCACAAAAACATAGCCAGAAAACCCAATACTCATGCCTATAGGAACAAATTTCCTATTCCTGCTACCCATGCCTGTAAGAACAAATTTCTTATTCCTGCAGAAAACTTCCTTCACATATTCGCATATAATCACTCAAATTCAATCAAACAAGCATCAAAATGCAAAAACAACATCACCAAAGTGTTCAAAACATATCAAAACATCAATTTCCACTATTCACATGATTCAAACGAAGTTCTACATATCGAAATCAACAAAATTTGAAACTCACTTTTCGGAAGTTCTTCGGCGAAATCTTCTCTTTCGGTGACTTTTCCGGCGACGTGGTCTCCTTCCAGCAATCACCCTTGGTCTCCAAGGAGTGCCCCTTCAATGTCCAAGACGAATTCCTCGCATTGCCTCACAAATTTGCGAAAACTCTCCAAAATCCCGTAAGCGTTTGAACCAGAATTTTCTGGTTTTAACTTCAAACCTAGCGCCACTAGCAGAGGCGCCAAGCATTTTCTGCCAAAGACGCCACTGCTAGTGGCGCCAGTTGCAAAATCTAGGCAATTTTGCCCTTTTTCCCGCCAAAACTCATTTTCAAAGGCCTTTTTGGCCCGTTATCCGTTTTCGACCCCCGTTGTCGAAAGATTTCCAATGTCCGTCCCTCCGACTGCCCCACGGTCAACATGGGACTCTTGCTCTTATCGTTTTCTGTCTTTGACAAACAAAGACAAAAAAAGAAGGGTAGCTGTAAGTACCCCATTTTTTACCGCTCGGTAGTCTACACTCCGTCCAGACTTGTTTTCAAGTCATTGTGGACGTATTCCAACCAAAACCAACTTTCAAAGTCGAAATCCCCTTTGTCCATCACTTCGCAAGCCCACCAGGCCCAAATAGAGGCAAAATGACCAAAATGCCCTTAGGGGCATTGTTTCTTTCCAATTCCAATTCCAATCCCTCTTAGTTTATTCCTTGAGACGGTTCCAACCCAGGCACGTCTTTTTAAAGACGGTAAGACCCCTTTCCAATCCCTCTCTTGGGACAGTCTATTCCTCGAGACGGTTCCAATTCAGGCATGTCTTTTCGAAGACGGTAAGACCCTTTCCAATCCCTCTTTCGAGACAGTTTATTCCTCGAGATGGTTCCAATCCAGGCACGTCTTTTTGAAGACGGTAAGTCCCCTTTCCAATCCCACTCTCGAGACAGTTTATTCCTCGAGACGGTTCCAATCCAGGCACGTCTTTTTGAAGACGGTAAGTCCCCTTTCCAATCCCACTCTCGAGACAGTTTATTCCTCGAGACGGTTCCAATCCAGGCACGTCTTTTTGAAGACGGTAAGTCCCCTTTCCAATCCCACTCTCGAGACAGTTTATTCCTCGAGACGGTTCCAATCCAGGCACGTCTTTTAGAAGATGATAAGTCCCCTTTCCAATCCCACTCTCGAGACAGTTTATTCCTCGAGACGGTTCTAATTCAGGCACGTCTTCTCGAAGACGGTAAGACCCCTTTCCAATCCCTCTCTCGGGACAGTTTATTCCTCGAGACGGTTCTAACCCAGGCACGTCTTTTCAGAGATGGTAAGACCCCTTTCCAATCCCTCTCTCGAGACAGTTTATTCCTCGAGACGGTTCCAATCCAGGCACATCTTTTTGAAGACAGTAAGTCCCCTTTCCAATCCCACTCTCGAGATAGTTTATTCCTCGAGACAGTTCCAATCCAGGTACGTCTTTTCGAAGACGGTAAGACCCTTTTCCGATCCCTCTCTCGAGACAGTTTATTCCACGATACGGTCCAAGTAGCAAAAATACTCACAAAACCGTTAGAGTAGCGTAAATACTCACAAATAGGTCGATACAGGGAATTGCTAACAAACCCCTGTTTCACGACGATCGCTGTCAGAGGGGCGGAAACACTCAAAACCCAGGTCCGCACCAGTGTCTGTTAGCCCACTTCGGTAAAAAATGACCAAACTGCCCTTTGGGCCTTTTCCGAGACTTTCCGGTCAAGATAACCATTTTGCCCCTAGGCATTCGAATGCCCCGGGAACCACACCGGCTCTGGGTATCAAACCGGTAACCCTCTGAGATTACTTCTTATAGTATTCTCAACCTTCCTCTACCGTTCCGGATCATTCCGAGTCAGTTCCGGCCAACCCGGTACAAAATGACCGTTTTGCCCCTGGTGGGCTGGTCTCCTTTTTTGACCACACCGGCTCTAGGTATCAAACCGGTAACCTTCTGAAACAGCTTTTTATAGTATTCACAATCTTCCTTTATCTTTCTGGATCATTCCGACTCAGTTTCGTCAAACCCGGTACAAAATGACCGTTTTGCCCCTGGTGGGCCGGTCTCCTTTTCCGATCACACCGGCTCTGGGTATCAAACCGGCAACCTTTAGGAATATTCTAAATAATGTTTTCAAATCCCAAGTTTTCTTCCAGGACAGTCCGAGTCTGTCCCGGCAGCTTTCCCACCCGATTGACCATTTTGCCCCTAACGGCCCGGTCAACCCTTCCAACACGTCCTACCCTCATTTTTCAAGCCAAATACCTCCAGGACACTATTCCAAGTGTTCCTGCTCCTTTCCGGCCTTCCGGGTCATTCCCGGCCTCTTCAAATCATTCATGGACTTTCCGGAATCACTTCTAGTGAAGCCAAGCCAAAAATTGCATGGTAGTCACTAGAACAGGCGCTCAAATCTAGTCAAAGATACGTTGCTTGCCGACCTTAATAGTTTTCTAGTTGGCTGGCGCCACTAGTAGTGGCGCCAAGCCAATATGTGGCCTGGCGCCACTCCTAGTGGCGCAAGAAGGAATTTTGGCCAGGCGCCACTACAACAGGCGCTAGTGTTGTCCAACCTCTATAAATACAGAGCCTGTTCCAACATGAAAAGGATCTGTCAACTCAATTTAAAAATCATATAATTCGATATACATAGCTCGAGCACTCCCTAAACCTTAGCCTTCTTAGGTTTTCCAAACCCTAGCCATCATACACTAAACCCTAGCCTCCGACACACTCATACACACCCCCATACACTCATACACTAACTTTCAACCCTCCTTCGAAGACTTGAAGAGTTGCAATTTGAAGTTTGAAGATTGAAGGCAGCTCTTAAAGATTGAAGACGAAGATCAAGACGAAGACCGAAGAAGCAAGGCGCGTAAAATAAACAACACATACGGTAGGCTCCTTATTTAAATTCCCGCCCTTCCCCCCCCCCCCCCCTCTTCTTTCTCCTAACCCACTTGGGTTTTCTCTATTTTAATCCCCCATCTCTTTCCCCCCCCTTTCTTTGCATGCTTGAAACAAGGAGATTCTCGGTCCATGTGTAGGATTGGACTATTGGAGAGTCACCATGTCGGGGGCTTTCTTCTAGTCTAACCAGAGACCACGTGGGTCCGGCCCCCTTGATTATGTGGTGAAGCCTTAGCCTTGTATGTTCACGACCCCAAAATTGCATTGTGCATATCATGGTCTTGCATCTTCCAAAAGTCGTTTTCAAAGTTGTTTCCAAAATCGTTTTCAAACTTGTTTTCAAAATTACATCAAAATCTCTTTTTCAAAAACTTGTTTTCAAAACCACAATCCTAGGGTAATTCTAGCTTTTCCAAGGCTAGGGTTGCTTTAGGAAAGTGTTACATTTAAAGTGACCAACATGGTCCATATTTTCAACCCTTGTTGTTTTCAAAACCACTTTCTTAAAGTGGTTCTAGCCCTCTCATGGCTAGAATCGCTTTAGGAAAGTAAGACGTTTTCGTACTTTCTAAAAAACTCTCTCTTCAAAAATCTCTTCCTAAAAATCTTCTTTTTCAACATACTTCCCAAAAACTCTTCTTTCCAAAATTGTTTTCTAAAAACTCCTTTCAAAACTCTCCTTTTTCAATTCCTTTCCAAAACCCTTTCTCCTCAAAATTCACTATCTAAAAACACGCCCTAAATTCACTTTCCTAAAAACTCTCTCTAACAATCTCCTTCCCAAAAATCTTTGTAAAAAACTCTCTTTCCAAAATCTTCCTTCTAGAAACTCTCCGCTAGGATTTTCCTTCTAAAATCTTTGTTTTCAAAAACACACTTTCCAAAAATTCCTTCTCTTTAAAAATCTCTTTCCAAAAACTCTCTTCAAATTTACTTTCCAAAAACTCTTCCCTCTAGAAACTCCTCCCTAGGATTCCCTTCTAGAAAACCTTCGTTTTCAAAACGTACTTTTCAAAAATCTCTTTCCTTAGAGCCCAAGTCAAGCCCTAGAACTCACAATTAAGAAACCCTAATTTTCTTTCCAAAAATATGATTTTCAAACTTTGCCCCAAACCTAGGTTTCCAAAACCTCTTTTCTACGTCGAGACTATAGCCTTTCAAATCTAGGGTTTTTAAAACTTCCCCTTTCCAAATCCTTGTCAAGTCCAATCTTCCCTTTAGCAAACCAAATCCAATCTCCCCGTTTAGGAAACTAGATCCCGTCCTCCGTTTTTGGAAACCAAATCAAATCTTCTCTTTTAGAAACAAAATTCCATCCCTTCCTAATCCAAGCATTTCCTAATTCAAATTTTTCCTAATTTCCTACCTTCCTAAACCATAAGTTTCCTAAAACTTTCAACTTTCACATTTTTCCTAATTCTACCCCTTTTCCAAATCTCAACTTTCCAAATCTAATTTTTCAAACCTTTTCTAAATTCAAACCTTTCCTAATCTCAAGATTTTCTAAAAAACTCTAAAACTTTCAAAATCTTAAACTTTCTAAATGTCAAATCTTTCTAAAATTCTAAGCTTTCTAAATTCAAAACTTTCTTAAGTTAAGACTTTCTAAATCTAAAACTTTCTAAACTCTAAACTTTCCTAAAGCTTCAAATCTTTTCAAATCCAAAACTTTCCTATTTCGAAAACTTTCCTAAAACGAAACTTTCCAAATCGAAACTTTCTTAAGACAGCACTTTCCTAATTTGAAAACTTTCCTAATTCAAAACTTTCTTAATTCGGAATTTTCCAAAAATGAAACTTTCCTAATTCGAAACTTTCCTAAATCGGACCCTTTCCTAATTCAAACATTTCCTAAATCCAATCTTTTCTAATTTCTTAAACCTTTCAAGTCAAGTCGAATCTAGGGTAGATTGACTTGTAGGTGCCGAAAGGGCGGGGTAGGGTGATGGCTTAGTGCGTCTTCCCTACACGTAACCAACTTCCGAACCTAGAATCACTATTTTCAAAGACCAAAAAGGAGTTATTTTTTCTAAAAAGGGCTAAATGTTTTCCAAAGGTTGCCAAACAACCTGTTTTCTTAAAAACCCTTTCTTGAGGTGGTATTTTCAAAATCGTTTTCCAAAACCCTAAGTGTAGTCTTCGGATTATTCTTAGTTTTTAAATGTCCTAACTCACCTTAATCAAGTTAGGTGGCGACTCCAAACTTTTTTTCAAAAACCCTTTATTCAAATCTATTTTCAATTCAAACCTAGTCACACTCATTCTTCTAGGAGGGTGAGTTCTAACGAAAGAGTACAACATTTTTTCCGCTTGTATGAGTATTCCTCGAGTGCGAAAAATCTGGGCGCGACAAGAATTGAACAAAGATCCACCTACAAAAGAAAAATGCAAAGAGTTAGTAACTTTTTGAAAAAATTGTTACAAGATAAGATGAATGGTTAATATAAGAACATGAATGTAAGCAATGAGTGCAAGTGTTGATATTCATTTAAAAAATTGTTTTGGGGAAATGTGATTTGTTTTGGAAACTTGGAAAATTTTGAAAAGTGGATAAAATTGGGCGACGTAACCGGAGATTCTAGGTGAGTGAAGGGTGAAGAGACATGTTAATGGCCTAACCTTCTAAATATCCCTAGTGGAGTCGCCAGCTGTCACGCCCCGATTTTTGGGTCCAAGATCCTTTTGACTCGGAGACAAAAGCATGGAACTCTATCTCTATAACTCATCCTCCTAGAAGGACAAGTGCAACTAGATTTGAATTGAAAATTGATTTGATTAAGGGCTTTTTAGAAAAATAGGAGTTGCCACCTAACTTGATTAAGGCGAGTTAGGTCACCTAAAACTAAGTATTAATCCGCAGATTAAACTTAGGGTTTTTGGAAAAGATTTGAAAAATTCCCTCAAGAGAGGATTTTTAAGAAAATAGGTTATTTCGCAACCTTTAAAAAGACTTAAGCCCTTTTTGAAAATAACTCTATTTTGGTCTTTCGAAAACAGAAATCTATGGTCTGGAGGTTGGTTACGTGTAGGGAAGATATCCTAAGATCATCACCCTACCCCGCCCTTTCGGTACCTACATGTCTAATCACCATTTTATTCACTCCCTAGAATAACCAGTTACCATTATCCACTTAATAACCGCTTTAGAATTATGAAAACGAGGTTTAGCCATTACTTTTTGGATGAATAATGTATGATGCAAGTGTAAGCACCCCATTTTTGACCGCTCAGCAGTCTACACTTCGTCCAGACTTGTTTTCAAGTCATTATGGGCGTATTCCAATCGAAACTGATTTTCTAAGTCCAAATCCCGTCTGTGCATCGCCTCGCAGGCCCACCAGGCCTAAATAGAGGCAAAATGACCAAAATGCCCTTAGGGGCATTGTCCTTTCCTTTCCGACTTCAACCCCTCTCTCTCGACAGTTGATTCCTTGAAACGGTAAATCTCTTGCAATCCAGGCGTGTCTTTTCGAAGATGGTAAGTCCCCTTTCCAATCCTTCTCTCTAGACAGTTTATTCCTCGATACGGTTCCAATCTAGGCACGTCTTTTCGAAGACGATAAGACCCCTTTCTTATCCCTCTCTCGAGATAGTTTATTCCTCGAGACGGTTCCAATCAGGCACGTCTTTTCGAAGATGGTAAGACCCCTTTCCAATCCCTCTCTCGAGACAGTTTATTCCTCGAGACAGTTCTAATCAGGCACGTCTTTTCGAAGACGATAAGACCCCTTTCCAACCCCTCTCTCGAGAAGTTTATTCCTCGAGACGGTTCCAACTCAGACACGTCTTTTCGAAGACGGTAAGTCCCCTTTCCAATCCCTCTCTTGAGACAGTTTATTCCTCGAGACGGTCTGAGTAACGAAAATACTCAAAAAACCGTTAGAGTAGCGAAAATACTCACAAATAGGTCAATATAAGGAATTGCCAACAAACCCCCGTGTCACGACGACCGCCATCAGAATGGCAGAAACACTCAAAACCCAGGTCAACACCAGTGTCTGTTAGCCCACTTCAGTAAAAAATGACCAAACTGCCATTTGGACATTTTCTGAGACTTTCTGATCAAGATGACCATTCTTCCCCTAGACATCCGAATGCCCCAGGAACCACACCGGCTGTGGGTATTAAACCGGTAACCCTCTGAGGTTACTTCTTGTAGTATTCTCAACCTTCCTTTACCTTTCTGGATCATTCCGAGTCAGTTCCGGCCAACCTGGTACAAAATAACCGTTTTGCCCCTAGTGGGCCGGTCTCCTTTTTCGACCACACCGGCTCTAGGTATCAAACCGGTAACCTTCTGAGACTGCTTTTTATAATATTCTCAATCTTCCTTTATCTTTCCGGATCATTCCGAGTCAGTTCCGGCAAACCCGGTACAAAAATGACCATTTTGCCCCTGGTGGGCCAGTCTCCTTTTCCGACCACGCCGGCTCTGGGAATCAAACCGGCAACCTCTGGGAACATTCTAAATAATGTTTTCAAATCTCAGATCTTCTTCCGGGACAGTTCGAGTCTGTCCCGGCAGCTTCCCGATCCGATTGATCGTTTTGCCCCTAAAGGCCCGGTCAACCCTTCCGACACATCTTGTCCTCATTTTTCAAGTCAAATACCTCCGGGACACTATTCTAAGTGTTCCTGCTCTTTTCTGGCCTTTCAGGTCATTCCCGGTCTTCCAAACTCCTTCTCGGACTTTTCGAAGTCACTCCTAGTGAAGTCAGGCTAAAAATTGTATGGTAGTCACTAGTACAGGCGCCCAAATCTAGTCAAAGATACATTGTTTGCTGACTTACAAAGTTTCCTAACTGGCTGGCGCCACTAGGAGCGGTGCCAAGCCAAGAATTGGCCTAGCGCCACTCCTAGTGGCGTCAAGAGCAATTTTGCCATGGTGCCACTGCAACAAGCACCAGGTTTATCCAACCTCTATAAATATAGAGCTTCTTCCAGCGTTTAAAGGATCCGCAAACTCAAACAAAAATCATATAATGCGATATACAGAGCTCGAACACTCCCAAAACCCTAGCCTCCTTAGGTTCTTCCAAACCCTAGCCACCATACACAAACCCTAGCCTCATATACACTCCTATACATCCCCATACACTCATACACTAGCCTTCAACCCTCCTTTGAAGACTTGAAGAGCTGTAATCTAAAGCTTGAAGACAACTCCTGAAGATTGAAGATCAAGATCAAGATGAAGATCGAAGACCGAAGACAGCACGGCACGCAAAATAAACAAGACATACGGTAGGTTCTCTATTTAAATTTCCGCACTTCCCCCCTCTCTCTTCTCTCTCCTAACCCACTTGGGTTTTCTCTATTTTAATCCCCCATCTCTTTTCTCCCCTTTCTTTGCATGCTTGAAACAAGAGGATTCCCGGTCCATGTGTAGGATTGGGCTATTGGAGAGTCACCATGTCGGGGGCTTTCTTCTAGTCTAACCAGAAATCACGTGGGTCCGGCCCCCTTGATTATGTGGTGAAGCCTTAGCCTTGTATGTTCGCGATCTCAAATTTGCATTGTGCATATCATGATCTTGCATCTTCCAAAAATCGTTTTCAAAGTTGTTTTCAAAATCGTTTTCAAAATTGCATCAAAATCTCCTTTTTCAAAACTTGTTTTCAAAATCACAATCCTAGGGTGATTCTAGCTTTTCCCTGGCTAGGGTCGCTTTAGGAAAATGTTACATTTAAAGGGACCAATGCGGTCCATATTTTCAAATCTCCTTGTTTTCAAAACCACTTTCTTAAAGTGCTTCTAGCCCTCTTATGGTTAGAATTGCTTTAGGAAAGTGAGACGTTTTTACACTTTCCAAAAAATTCTCTTTCCAAAAATCCCTTCCTAAAAATCTCTTTTTCAACATACTTTCCTAAAACTCTTCTTTTCAAAGTTATTTTCAAAAACTCCCTCCAAAATCTAATTTTCAAAACTCCCTTTTTCAACTCCTTTCCAAAACATGTTCCCCAAAATCCACTTTCTAAAAAACGTTCCTTACAAATCTTTCCAAAAACTCTATTTCCAAAATCTTCCTTCTAGAAACTCTCCTCTAGGGTTTTCCTTCTAAAAACTCCTTCTCTTCAAAATCTTTTTCCAAAATCTCCATCTTCAAATTCACTTTCCAAAAACACCTCCCTAGGATTCCCTTCTAGAAAACCTTTGTTTCTAAAAATGCACTTTCCAAAAATCCTCTTTCCTTAAAGCCCAAGTCAAACCCTAGAACTCACGATTAGGAAACCCTAATTTTCTTTCCAAAAACATGATTTTCAAATCTTGCCCTAAACCTAGGTTTCCAAAACCTCTTGTTTTCACATCCAAACTATACATGTTTCCAAAACCTATTTTTTACGTCGAAACTATAATTTTCCAAATCTAGAGTTTCTAGAATCTCCCTTTCCAAATCTTTGCCAAATCCTATCTTCCCTTTAGGAAACCAAATCCAATATTCCCGTTTAGGAAACCAAATCCAATCCTCTGTCTTTGGAAACAAAATCAAACCTTTGCTTTTAGAAACCAAATCCAATCCCTTCCTAATCCAAACCTTTCTTAATTCAATTCCTTCCTAAACCATAAGTTTCCTAAACCTAAAACTTTAAATCTTTCCTTAAATTTCAAAATCCAACTCTTTCTTAAATTCAAATCCTTCCTAAACTTCCACTTTCCTAAATCTTAAGTTTCCAAAACTTGAACATAAAAATCTTTCCTAAATTTTAACTCAACTTTCAAATCTTTCCTAATTCTACCCTCTTTTCAAATCTTAACTTTTCAAACCTAAGTTTTCAAACTTTTCTTAAACTCAAACCTTTCTTAATTTCGAGATTTTCTAAAACTCAAACTCTAAAACTTTCTAAATCTTAAACTTTCCAAATTTCAAATCCTTCCAAATTTCAAAACTTTCTAAACTCAAAACTTTCTTATTTTCAAAACTTCCATGTTTTCTAAAACTTTCCAACTTTCAAAACTTTCTTAATTTCAAAACTTTCCTAATTTAAAATCTTTCTAAAATTCTAAACTTTCCAAATTCAAAACTTTCTTAACTTAAAACTTTTCAAATTCTAAACCTTTCTTAACCTAAACTTTTCCTAATTCAAAACATTTCTAAATTCAACACTTTCCTATTTCAAAACCTTTCATAAAACGAAACTTTCTAATTTTCAAAACTTCCCTATTTCAAAAACTTTCCTAATTTCGAAACTTTCCAAAAATGAAACTTTCCTAATTCGAAACTTTCCTATATCGGATCTTTCCTAATTCAAACATTTCCTAAATCTAATTTTTCCCTAAACCTTCCAAGTCGAGTCAAATCTTTCCTAAGTCTAGGTTTCCTAAAACCAAGTCTTTCCAAAATCAATCTTTCCAAAGCAAGTCCAATCTTCTCAATTTCAATTTCCAATCTCCTCTTCTAATCTCAAATCAAATCCAATTTCCAATTTAATCTCTTTCTTCAAATCAACTCTTCTATTTTCAATCGGACTCTTGTCCGAACTACGACTGACCTGATTCCTCCAAAAGGATACGTAGGCAGCCCTCATAGGTGCGGTTATAACTTTTTTTAATTTTCTATATTTTTCAAAACTCAAATTCTACAATCTTTTCAAATTTCCAATCAATTTTCAAATTTTCAATTTCAAATCTCTATTTTCGATTCCCAAAATCTTCTTTCCAAATTCAAACTTTTATCTCTTCCTTTTCAAATCTATTTCTAAATCAACTCTTTTCTATTGCACTTGCATATCATGCATCATGTTAGTTTCTTTTCAAACATTATTTTTCAAAGTGGATAGGATTGAACTATAGTTAGTCAAAGACTCTCATAGGTGAATCTAGGGTAGATTGACATGTAGGTACCGAAAGTGCGGGGTCGGGTGATGTCTTAGTGCGTCTTCCCTACACGTAACCAACCTCCGAGCCTAGAATCGCTGATTTCAAAGACCAAAAAGGAGTTATTTTTCTAAAAAGGGCTAAATGTTTTTCAAAGGTTGCCAAACAACCTATTTTCCTAAAAACCCTCTCTTAAGGAGATATTTTCAAAATTGTTTTCTAAAACCCTAAGTGTAGTCTTCGGATTATTCTTAGTTTTTAGGTGACCTAACTCACCTTAATCAAGTTAGGTGGCGACTCCAATTTTTTTTTTCCAAAAGCCCTTTATTCAAATCAATTTTTCAATTCAAACCTAGTCGCACTCATTCTTCTAGGAGGGTGAGTTCTAACGAGAGAGTACAACATTTTTCCCGCTTGTGTGAGTATTTCTCGAGTGCAAAAAATTTGGGCGCGACAGCTGGCGACTCCACTAGGGAGACTTAGAGGGTTAGGTCGTAATCATGTCTCTTTACCCTTTACCCTTTACCCATGTAGAGTCTTCAATTAACTTGGTTCAATCCTATTCACTTTAAATTTTAGTCTAACTGGAGACCACGTGGGTTAGGCTATTATGCATATCATCCTCTTGCATTCTTCCAAAAATCGTTTTCAAAATCGTTCTCAAACTCGTTTTCAAAACTTGCATTAAAACTTGTTTTTAAAATTGCTTCAAAATCTTCTTTTCCAAAAACTTGTTTACAAAATCACAACCCTAGGGTGATTTTAGCCTTTTCATGGCTAGGGTTGCTTTACAAAAGTGTTACATTTAAAGAGACCGATATGGTCCATATTTTCAACTCCTTGTTGTTTTCAAAACCACTTTTTTAAAGTGGTTCTAACCTTCTTATGGTTAGAATCGCTTTAGGAAAGTGAGACATTTTTATACTTTCTAAAAACTCTCTTTTCAAAAGTTTCTCTTTCTAAAACCCTCTTTTTTAACATGTTTTCTAAAAACTCCTTCTAAAAATTTATTTTTTTAAACTCCTTTCCAAAACACTCTCCTCAAAATTCCTTTCCTAAGAACACCCCCTTAAATCTCTTTCCTAAAAAACTCTCTCCAACAATCTCCTTCCAAAAATCTTTCTAAAAACTCTCTTTCCAAAATCTTCCCTATAGAAACTCCTCTCTAGGATTTCCTTCCAAAACTCGTTTTCAAAAACACATTTTTAAAAAACTCTTACCTTAGAGCCCAAGTCAAGTCCTAGAGCTAACAATTAGGAAACCCTAATTTTCTTTCAAAAAACATGGTTTTCAAACTTGCCTTAAAACCTAGGTTTCCAAAACCCCCTGTTTTCTATATTAAAACTATACATATTTCCAAAACCTATTTTCTACGTCAAAACTATACACTTCCAAATCTAAGGTTTCTAAAATTTTCTCTCCCAAATCCTTGTCAAATCAAATCTTCCCTTTAGGAAACCAAATCCAATCTCCCCGTTTAGGAAACTAGATCCTATCCTCCGTTTTTGGAAACAAAATCAAACCTTCTTTTTTAGAAACAAAATCCAATCCCTTGACCCTTCCTAGTCTAAATCTTTCCTAATTCAACTCCTTCCTAATCTTCTCTTTTCCTAAATCTTAAATTTCCAAAACTTGAACATAAAAATCTTTCCTAAATTTTAAAACTCCACTTTCAAATCTTTTCTAATTCAACCCTTTCCTAATTCTACCCCTTTTCAAATCTTAACTTTCCAAATCTAAGTTTTCAAATCTTTCCAAAACTCAAATTTTCCTAATCTCAAGATTTTCTAAAACTCAAACTCTAAAACTTTCTAAATCTTAAACTTTCTAAATTCGAAACTTTCTAAATCTTAAACTTTCTAAATTTCTAATCTTTCCAAATCCAAATCTTTCTAAATTCAAAATTTTCTTAAGTTAAATCTTTCTAAGCTTTCAAACATTTCCTAAATTTTAAACTTGCTAAATTTCAAATCTTTCCAAATCTAAAGCTTTCTAAACGCAAAACTTTCTCACTTTCTTAACTTCCCTATTTTAAAACATTCTAAATTTAAAACTTTCCTAAATCAAAAAGTTTCCTAAAGTGAAACCTTTCCTTTTTCAAAATTTTCTTAATTCAAAACTTTCTTAAGTTGAAACTTTCTTAATTCAAACCTTTTCTAAATTCAAACCTTTCATAATTTAAAATCTTTCTAAAATTCTAAGCTTTCCAAATTCAAAACTTTCTTAAGTTGAAACTTTCCAAATTCTAAACCCTTCTTAAACTAAACTTTTCCTAATTCAAAACATTTCTAAATTCAACACTTTCCTATTTCAAAACCTTTCTTTGAATGAAACTTTCTTAATTCAAAACTTTTTTAAGTTGAAACTTTCCTAAAATGAAACTTTTCTAAAACGGAACTTTCCTAAAACGAAACTTTCCTAATTCGGAACCCTTCCTAAATCCAATCTTTCCTAATCATCCAAATCCTTCCAAGTCGAGTCAAATCTTTTTTTTAAATATCAAATCTTTCCTAAGTCTCCTCTCTTTCCTAAGTCTAGGTTTCCTAAACCTCAATCTTTCCAAAATGAGTCCAAATCTTTCTTCCAAGTTCTATCTTTTTAAATTAAAGCCTAATCCTTTCAATTCCAAATTTCCAATCTTCTATTCTAAATTCAAATCAAATCCAAATTCCAACTCCAACTTTTTTCCAAATCAACTCTTCTATTTTCAATCGAACTCTTGTCCGAACTACGACTGACCTAATTCCTCTAAAAAGATACGTAGGCAATCCTCATGGGTGCGGTCACAACGTTTTTCAAATTTTTATTTCCACAACCTTTTTCAAATCTCAAATTTCACAATCTTTTTCAGGCTTCTATTTCCATAACTTCTTTCCAATTTCCAATTTTCAACTTCTAATTTCAAATTCCTATTTTCTAAATCTCTATTCCCAATCTCCAAGACTTTCTTTCCAAGATCAAATCAAATTCTTGTTTTCAAATTTATTTCCAAATCAAGTCTCTATTCTTGCACTTGCATATCATGCATCATGTCTTTTTAAACATTATTTTCTAAAGTAGATAGGATTGAACATGGGTTAGTTGAAGACTCTCATAGGTGAATCTAGGGTAGATTGACATGTAGTTACCGCAAGCGCGGGGTAGGGTGATGGCTTAGTGCGTCTTCCCTACACGTAACCAACCTTCGAACCTAGAATCACTGTTTTCATAGACCAAAACAGAGTTATTTTCAAAAAAGGGCTAAAGGTTTTCCAAAGGTTGCCAAACAGCCTGTTTTTCTTAAAAACCCTCTCTTGAGGTGGTATTTTCAAAAACCCTGAGTATAGTCTTCAGATTATTCTTAGTTTCTTTAGGTGACCTAACTCACCTTAATAAAGTTAGGTGGCGACTCCAAATTATTTTTTAAAAGCCCTTAATTCAAACCAATTTTCAATTCAAACCTAGTTGCACTCATTCTTTTATGAGAATGAGTTCTAATGAGAGAGTACAGTATTTTTCTAGCTTGTGTGTGTATTCCTCGAGTGCAAAAAATCTGGACGCGACAAAGTTAACCTAGGGTTGGGCAATTAGGGTCAAGTTAACCTAGGGTTGAACAACTAGGGTCAAGTTAACCTAGGGTTGGTCAACTAGGGTCAAGTTAACCTAGGGTTGGGCAATTAGGATCAAGTTAACCTAGAGTTGGATAGCTAGGGTCAAGTTAACTTAGGGTTGGACAACTAGGATCAAGTTAACCTAGGGTTGAATTGGAAGATGGTTTTGAAATGTGGTTTAATGCACTTTGGAAAGAGTTTTGAAAAGCAAATCATGTTATGCAAAAGGACTTTGGTAGACAACGATTTTGAAGATAGTTTCCATGAAAATTTGACTCTAGCTAAGAGTATGGTTTATATGGTTAGTGTTTGAAGACTATTCCAAAGAAGGTTTCCTTATGAACATTATAACCATTATCTTGACAAGAGTATGGAGTCCAAGAATCAACATGATGATGACAACTTTTTGAAATACCGTTTTTAATGCAAAAATGGAGAGAGTGAATTTTTGAAAACCATTTTTGAGAAAAGGGTTTATGAAAGCTATTTTTAGAGGAAACCATTCCAACAAAGGAGGGTTCCTATGGCCAAATAAAATGGAGACCACTCAAAAGAGAGTTCCATAGGGCCATTTCAACCATTAAACTTGAGGGAATGAAAGCTTTGGAAATTAGAAAGTTGGGAAAACAACTTTTATGCAAGTTGAAATGCAATGATGCAAAAGTGTGAGTTAGAGGTTAATAGGGGATTTTCTAAGGCATAACTTCTAAGGTCTCATCCTAAATTTCAAGGAGCCAACTCTTAGAACCATTTTAAGAGGAATATTAAACTTGAAAATGGCATGGAAATAAGAATAGTGCAAGCTTTGTAGAGCATGGTTATAAACATGAAAATAAAGACAAGCACACAAGACATGATCAAGATAGCAAAATACAAGGGATCATGAATACATACAAGGCTTTAGGCTACACCACATAATCAAGGGGCTCCTAGGCCATACCATCTTAAAGTGGCTAGTGAAAGATACCCCTACACGGTGGCTCCCACTAGCTTTCCTTTAGGCATGAACTAAGAGCCCTCTTGGCTCAAGCATGCAAGAAAGGGGGGTTGAAGATGAGGATTAAAATAGAAAATAGCCTAAGTAGGATAGGAGGGAGAAGAGAAGAGTGGGGGGGAGACAAAAATGTAAAAAAAATACCACTTTTTGCCTTCAATACACTTGTAGCCTTCTATGGATGTCTTGACTTGAACTTGGATGGCTTCAAGTAGGCTTGAGGGCTGGAAGGAGGTGTTTAATGGTGTATAGGGCTATGTAGGTGAAGTGTATAGGTTAAGGGGAGGTGGAATCTTGCCTAAGTGTTGGAGGAGTGAGATGTATATAGAAATTTGAGATTCTAGAGTAGTTTCAGCAGAGCTTCGCATCAATTTTTGGTTCTGGAATATGCGAAGGGGGTGGCTATATTTATAGCCAAGCTGAGAGGAGGCTGGCGCATGTAGCACATGCACTAATACTGTTCCATTGCCAGAATGCCACGTGGCACCCATTGTATTGGCTAAATCCTGACGGTTGATCGAACTTTGGTCGATTTGATCAAAATCGGGGCACATGTAGTATACACTCTGTCACCGGGAGTGTTCGTTTAAACTTTGCCTCGATAATTGAGCCAACCGGAAAGATTTTGGAGGATTCAGTTGAACCCGGGGTGTTCTCCTACGAGTTCTCGTGAACTTTCGTGTTTTTAAAAAGTTTGAATGGTGTTTGGAAGTGTGAGATATTGCCTCGAAAAATATGCATAAAATAGCATTTCTGCAGAGCGTCTGTGATACGCTCTGCGGGGGTTTGAAAGTAGCTGTTTTCATGTCGTGTGATTGAGGCCTTTGAGAAACGATCTCCCCGATCGAACCGTACCGATGGAAAGTACTCTAGAAATACTTTTGGGAATTCTCTAATTTATGCATTTCTCAGGTCGTTTGGCAGTGCGTTATAATCAGGGAATTGAAAAAAAAGTCAATCTTGGCGGAGCGTACGTGAGACGCTCCAAGGGTTGCTGAAAGTTGTAGTTTTCACACCATACGATGAGGAGTTTCGGGAAGCAATCTATTCAATCGAGCCATATCGATGGAGAGACCTATGAACTAGCTTTCGGGAATTCCCTGGTTTACGCATTTCTCAAGTCATTTGACGATGTGTTATAACTAAGGAATCAATAGAAGAGGCAATTTAGGCGAAGCGTCTGCGAGACGCTCTGGCAAACTTTTATCGAGTGGTGGGTGTTTAGCGTTGTAAGGTCCTTCTTAGGTTAAACAAGGATGTGTGACGAGACCCGCCGTTTGATATCCTAGGATCGTTGTTGTTTTGGAGTGCGCTTAGGTTGGTAGGGGCAAGATGGTCATTTTGGCTGATTTTGGTTCAAAATTGTCTAGAGTGGATCGGAGTGTCATGTTAACTGTGTCGAGTCATTTAGGGATGGTTTCGAGAGAGTCTTTTACCATTTGGTGGGGTTTGTGCAGTGCTAGGGCATTTCAACCAGAGTTAACTGGAATGGGACTAGAGTTGAACCGGATAGCGCGCAGAGTACGCCTAACAGTTTAGTAAAATTTTGGAATGGTGGACTTACCATTTTGAGAGATTTTGAACTTTCTCAAAATATGCTTGGAAGCCCAAAGGGCAGGTTTGGTCATTTTTTACCGAGTCGGGCTAGCAGGTGCCGGTGTTGACCTAGGTGTTAGTTTCTGAGATCGCCCGGTCTCGAAAAATTCCCTATGCGGTTCTGGTCCCTAAGACCACCCGGTCTCAGAGAGCTATATGTAGGGTGGTGTTGATTCTTGAGAACCCCTGGTCTCAGAAAGCTACCTGAGAGGGTGGTGTTGGTCTCTGAGAACCCTGGTCCCAGAGAATTACCGAATGACGGACATTCTACATTGGCGGTGTAAGCACCCCATTTTTGAACGCTTAGCAGTCTACAGCTCGTCCAGACTTGTATTCAAGTCAATGTGGACATATCTGAGTCAAATCAACTTTCCAAGTCTAATCCTGTCAATCAAACTGTTTCGCAGGCCCGCCGAGCCCAAATAAAGGCAAAATGACCAAAATGCGCTTGGGGGTAATGTTCGGTCCAATTCCAACAGGCACGTCTTTCCGAAGACGATATGTCCTCTTTTCGAATTCTAATTTCAATTAAATCTGGCACACCTTCGAGAAAGTTGATTCCTTAAGGTGGTAAGACCCTCCAATTTGGCACGTTTCTGAGTAAACTCTTCGGAACTGTAAGTCTCTTCAAATCTTTCGATTGGGACAAGACCCCGAGTCCTTAAGATGGTAGAACGGTCCACTTTTAGCGCCTGCTAGCCCGCCAATGCAGAAATGTCCGTTTTGGCACGCCTTTTGAGAAGGTTGATTCCTCAGGCGTTAATTCCATTTAGCAGCTTCCCGAGATTAGGCAATCTCAAAAATGATTACGAACCGTCAGAGTAGCGGAAGTACTCGTAAACATCGCAACCGTCAGAGTAGCAGAAGTACTCGCAAACAGGTCAATATAGGGAATTACCAACAAACCCCTGTATCACGGGACTGCCGTCAGAGTGGCGAAAACACTCAAAACCCAAGTCAACACCGGTGCCTGCTAGCCCACTTCGGTGAAAAATGACCAAACTGTCCCTATGACCATTTTCGGCCTGTTTCTCGAGAAAATACCTAAGTCCTCAGAACGATAAGTCCACCTTTTCAAGATTGTCTTAAAGGCAATCCGGCATGATTAGGTGCCTTCTAGTTTATTTCGGGCCAATTCTGAGATTTTTCGGTCAAGATGACCATTTTACCCCTAAGCATCCGAGCGCCTCAGGGACCACACCGGCTCTGGGTATCAAACCGGTAATCTCCCGAGTATGCTTTTTATAGTATTCTCGACCTTTCATGATTTTTCTGAATCATTCCGAGTCAATTCCGGCAAACCCGGTGCAAAATGACTGTTTTGCCTCTGGTGGGCTGATAGCCTTTGAGAACTTTCTAAATAATGTTTCCAAATCTCAAGTCTTCTTCTGGGACATTTCGAGTCCATCCCAGTAATTTTTCGATCCAGTTGACCTTTTTGCCCCTAATGGCCCGGTCGACCCTTCCAACACATCCTGTCATCATTTTTCAAGTCTATTATCTCCTGGGAGCCTATTCTGAGGGTTCTTGTCCCTTTTCAGCTTTTTAGGCCATTCTCGGTCCCTTAAATCCTTCCCGGACCTTCCGGAGCCATTCCTAGTGAAGCCAAACTAAAAATTGCATGGTAGTCACTAGTATAGGCGCCCAAATCTTCTGAAAATATGTTGTTTGCCAACTTACGCCAAGCCAAAATTTGGCCTGGCGCCACTGCAACAAGCGCTAAGTCATTCCTCTCTCTATAAATGTAAAGCCTCTTCCAGCGTGAAAGAGATCCGCAAACTTAGTCTAAAAACTCTACTTTTCGATACACAGAGCTTGTAGCCTCCCTAAACCCTAGTCTCCTTTAGGTTTTCCAAACCCTAGCCACCATACACTAAACCCTAGCCTCTTATACACTCACATACACTCTTATACACTTATACACTAGCCTCGAAGCTTCCATTGAAGACTTAAAGTGCTGCAACTTCAAAGCTCCTGAAGATCGAAGATCAAGGTGAAGACTGAAGCGAAGATCGAAGCAAAGCAAGAAAAACAAAGCGCACAAAGCAAAGCAAAATAAAGAAGACACAAGGTAGGCTCTCTATTTAAGTTTATGCCTCTTTCCCCCTCTCTCTTTTCTCTCCGAACTCACTTGGGTTTTCTTCTATTTTAATCCCTCATCTTCTTTCCCCCCCCCCCTCTTGCATGCTTGAAACAAAGGGACTTCCCAGTCCATGTGTAGGATTAGGTTATTAGAAGATCACCGTGTCGGGAGCTTTCTTTTAGTCTAACCGGAGACCACGTGGGTTCGGCCCCCTTGATTATGTGGTGAAGCCTTTAACCTTTTATGTTCACGACCCCAACTTGCATTGTGCATATCATGATCTTGCATTCTTCCAAAATTCGTTTTCAAAACTTGCATTAACATCGTTTTCAAACTTGCATCAAAACTTTCTTTTCCAAAACTTGTTTTCAAAATCACAATCTTAGGGTGATTCTAGCCTTTCCATGGCTAGAGTTGCTTTAGAAAATCATTACATTTAAAGTGACTAATATGATTCATATTTTCAAATCATTGTTATTTTCAAAATCACTATCTTAAGTGATTCTAACCATCTCATGGTTAGAATCACCTTAGAAAAGTGAGGTATTTTATATACTTTCTAAAAACTTTTTTTTTTCAAGTTTCTCCTTCTAAAAATCTCTGTTCCAACATACTTTCTGAAAACTCTCTCCAATCTCCTTCTCAAAATTCCTTTCCAAAATTGTTTTCTAAAAACTTCCTCTAAAAATCTATTTTTCAAAACTTCTTTTCAAACTCTTTTCCAAAACACTTTCCTCAAAATTCACTTTCTAAAAACACTTCCTAAATCTCTTTCTAAAAAATCTCTTTCCTAAAAACTCTTTCCTAAAAACTTATTCCAAAATCTTATTTCTAAAACTCTTTCTAAAAACTCCCTTCTAGAATTTCCTTTCCAAAAATCTCCTTTTCCAAAAACTCACTTTCCAAAAGAAATCTCTTTTCTTGGAGCCCAAGTCAAGCCCTAGAGCCCACGATTAGGAAACCCTAATTTTTCTTCCTAAATACATGAATTTCAATCTTGCCTTAAAACTTAGTTTTCCAAAATCTCCCATTTTACATCAAAACCATATATTTCCAAAACCTCTTTTCTACATCAAAACTATAGTCTTTCCAAATCTAGGGTTTTGAAAACTTTCCCTTCCAAATCCATGTCAAATCTAATCTTCCCGTTTAGGAAACTAGATACAATCCTCCGTTTTTGGAAACAAAATCAAATCACTTCTTTAGAAACAAAATCCAATCCTTTGTTTTAGGAAATAGGAATCTCAATCGTTCCCACTCCAAATCTTTCCTAATTCAAATCCTTCCTAATCTTATACTTTCC
Organism: Euryodendron excelsum; assembly: GCA_033060915.1. Taxonomy (NCBI): domain Eukaryota; kingdom Viridiplantae; phylum Streptophyta; class Magnoliopsida; order Ericales; family Pentaphylacaceae; genus Euryodendron; species Euryodendron excelsum. Next base: position 66,341,254 of record CM065377.1, on the reverse strand, counting down.
TAAACCTTAAGTTTCCTAAACTTAAACTTTTAAATCTTTCCTTAAACTTTAAGCTTTTAAATCTTTCCTAATTCCAACCTTTCCTAACTCCATACCTTTCCAAATCTCAACTTTCCAAATCTAAATCTTCCTTAAACTTAAAGTTTTCCTAACTTCAAGTGTTTTCTAAAACTTAAACTTTCAAACATTTTCTAAATTTTAAACTTTCCTAAACTTCAAATCTTTCTTAAATCTAAAACTTTCTAAATTTAAAACTTTCTTACTGTTAAAACTTTCCTATTTTAAAACATTCAAAATTCAAACCTTTTTAATTTCAAAACTTTCCTATTTCAAAACTTTCCTAATTCGAAATCTTTCCTAAATGAAAATTTTCTAAATCGAAACTTTCCTAAAACGAAACTTTGCTAAAACAAAACTTTCCTAATTCGAACATTTCTTTAATCCAATCTTTCCCTAAATCTTTCAAGTTCAACACTCGAGTCAAATCTTTCCTAAATCTTAAGTCCTGTCTAAATCCTCTCTTTCCTAAGTCTAGGTTTCCTAAAACCAAGCTTTCCAAAACCAATCTTTTCAAATCTTCCAATTAAAGATCAAAATCCAATCTTTTCAATTCCAAATTCCAATTTCCAATCTTCTATTCTAAGTTCAAATCAAACCCATTTCCAAGTCAAAATCTCTTTTTCAAATCAAAATCTTCTATTTTCTATTAGACTCTTATCCGAACTACGACTAACTTGATTCCTCTAAAGGGATACGTAAGTAACCATCATGGATGCGGTCACAACCTTTTTCAAATCTCCAATTCCATGATCTATTTCAAGTTTTCAATTCCAAAAATCTATTTTCAGATCTCTGTTTCCAATTTATAAAACTTTCCAATTTCAAATCTATCTCTTCAAATCTCTTTTCAAATCAAATCAATTTCCTTTTCAAATCTAATCGCCAACTCTCTTTTTTCTTGCACTTGCATATCATGTATCATGTCAATTTCTTTTCAAAAATTCTTTTCTAAAGTGGATAGGATTGGACATTTGTTAGTTGAAGACTCTCATAGGTGAATCTATGGTGAATAGACATGTAGGTACCGCAAGGGCGAGGTAAGGTGATGGCTTAGTGTGTCTTCCTTACACGTAACTAACCTCCGAACCTAGGATCACTATTTTCGAAAGACCAAAAATGGAGTTATTTTTCTAAAAATGGCATAAATGTTTTCTAAAGGTTTCCAAATAACCTGTTTTCTTTAAAAACCCTCTCTTGAGGAAGTATTTTCAAAATCGTTTTTAAAAACCCTAAGTATAGTCTTCGAATTGTGTTTAGTTTTTAGGTAACCTAACTCACCTTAATCAAATTAGGTGGCGACTCCAAATTGTTTTCCAAAAGCCTTTTATTTAAATTAATTTTCAATTCAAACCTAATCACACTCATTCTTCTAGGAAAGTGAGTGCTAACAAGAGAGTACAGTATTTTTCCCGCTTGTGTGTGTATTCCTCGAGGGCGAAAAATCTAGGCGCGACAAGCGGGCTAGCAAGCGCCAAAAGGGAACGGTCTGAAATTTAATAAGGTGTTGGTCCTCGAGATCGCCCGATCTTGGGAAGCCACCTAGATGGCGTTGGTCTCTGAGACCGCTCGGTCGTGGAAAGCTACCTGGAATGATGTTTATGGTTTCATTTGAGCTTTGTGTGCTCGGGAAACTATTAGTTGACTGGATTGGAGTTTGAAAGGCTGGTCTTGAGCTTGCATGTGTTGTGATGCTTGAAAACTGAGTCTAGTCGGGCCGAAGATTGTCGAGCATGCAAAAATAGGGTACTTACACTTACAGTGTCAACCTATAGCTCTGATACCACACTGTCACGCCCCATAACATGGCCTATACAAATTTAGGCCTACCCAAGGCCACATTACATAAACTAGTTGATCACCTATGCATATTCATTTAGAATAATGCATAATTGTTAAAAATAAAACTTTTGATAACTTGAAAACATAATCTGTGTTATGCATAGCAAAGTTGTGCTTAATCCAAAACAAAACATACATATGAGCCTACTCAATGCTCACTAAAGTTATAACATTATACCATTACAAAACATTGGGGTCCAAGTCTCAAACATATTACAAAACATAAGCCTCTAGGCCGTAGCTTAAAATCCACATGTGGCCTTGCTCTAGGGCCTCCTAGATTGGCTACCTGAAAATTATTTGAGAAAATGTAAGCTAATACTTAGTGAATAACAATGATGCATGAGCGAGAAAATATCTTGGACTAGCAATTATATCTAAAGGATAGGAATAGATAAACATTTATGCATAAGGACATGAACTTTTGAACATATAAAGTGTATGCTTGAAATTCATAGGTAACGTAAATATCATTTGAAACGTTTCAACATTTCAAAACATGGTATTGTAAGAAGAGATACAACATAATATTATTCTTGATATAGCATTTCATAACTTGTTGTAAAGCATTTGAACATAACATAGTTCTCGGCTTAAAACATAAGTGTGCTACAACTCGACATATGAGCTAGGCTCCATAGTAACCATATAGGTCACGCTAAGGCTCTTTAGGCCAGGGACGTCTGTAAGCACCTTATTTTTGCCCGCTCGGCAATCTACGGTTCGTCCAAACTTGTATTCAAATTGATATAGACACATTCGAGTTCAAATCAACTTTTCAAACTTAGTCCAATCAATCAAGCACTTCGCGAGCCCACTAGGCCCAATAGAGGCAAAATAACCAAAATACCCTTGTGGCATTGCTCAGTCCGATTTCAATGGGCACGTCTTTCTAAAGATGGTAAGTCTCCATTTTAATCTCAAATTTAACTTCAAGTCCAATTCCAATTCCAATTAAATCTGGCATGCCTTTCGAGAAAGTTGATCCTTCGAGCGATAAGACCATCCAATCCAACAAGTTTTCTGAAAAAACTCTTTGGAATGGTAAGTCCCTTCAAACCCGTTAACTAGGACAAGACCCCAAGTTGCCGAGATGGTAGAACAGTCCACCTTTGGGGCCTGCTATCCCACCAATGAAGAAATGTCCATTATTCGGCACGTCTTTCGAGAAAGTTGATTCCTCAAACGATAAGTCTTCCTAACAACTTCTCGAGATCAAGCAGTCTCTGGAATGAACACGAACCGTCAGAGTGGCGAAAACATTGTAAATATCGTAACCATCAGAGTGACGGAAACACTTGTAAATAGGTCGACATTGGGAATTGCCAACAAACTCCCTATGTTACTAGACCAAATTCGCCCTTTGGCCATGACATGTTTACCAAAGGATGAGATACTTTTGGAAACCAACTCGTCATAGACCATCAAAGTGAAAAAATCACTCAAAACTTAGGTTAACACCAGTGCCTGCTAGCCCCCTCCGGTAAAAATTGGCCAAACTACCCCTTGGGCCATTTCCGGCTTGCTTCTCGAGAACGTACCTAAGTGCTCAAAACGGTAAGTCTACCCTTCCAAGATTGCCTCAAAGATGATCTGGCATGTTTAAGTGCCTTCCAATCGGTTTCGGACTAATTTCGAGACCATTCAGTCAAAATAACCATTTTGCCCCTAGGCGTCCGAGTGACTCCAGAAACCACACCGACTTTGGATATTAAACCAGTAACCTTCCGAGAATCCTTCTTATAGTATTCCCAACCTTCCATTATCTTTTTGGGTCATTCCGAGTCAATTTCAGCAAACCCGGTGCAAAAATGATCATTTTGCCCCTAGTAAGCCGGTCGCCTTTTCCAACCACACCGGCTCTAGATATCAAACCAGCATTCCCTTGGAGCATTCTAGATAGTCTTTCTAACCTTCAAGTCTGCTCATGGATTATTACGAGTCCATTACGGTGATTTTCTATTCTAGTTAACCGTTTTGCCCCTAATAGCCCAGCCGACAATTCCGTCCTTGTTTTTCAAGTCCGTTACCCCTGGGACACTATTTCAAGGATTTCTACCCATTTCCAGCCTTCCAGACCATTTCTGACCTTCTGGAACATTTCTGGACCTTCCGGAGTCACTCCTAGTGGAGTCAGGCTAAAAAATGTATGGTACTCACTACAACAGGCGCCCAAATCTTCTACCTTGTGTATCAAGGGTTGAAGATATGTTTCTTGCCACCTTAAAGGTTTCCTAAGTCGCTGGCACCACTAGTAGTGGCGCCAAGCCAAAAAATGGCCTGGTGCTAGTGAATTTTTAACCCTAGCGCCACTGCAATAGGCGTTAGGTCACCGTGTCGAGGGCTTTCCTCTAATTCGACCTTAGACCATGTGGATTCGGCCCCCTTGATTATGTGGTGAAGCCTAAATCTTGTATATTCACAACCCTACTTGTATTGTGCATATCATACTCATAAATCTCTTCAAAATCGTTTTCTAAACTTGTTTTCAGAAACTTGCATCAAAATCTCTTTCAAAACTTGCATTAAAATTTTCTTCTTCCAAATATGTTTTAAAAAATCACAATCTTAAGATGATTCTAACCACTTCATGGTTAGGGTTATTTTAGAAAAGTATTACATAAGTTTTGAGTGTAAATCCTAAATTGCTTTTGTCAAAATCACAATCCTAAGATGATTCTAACCATTCCATGATTAATGTCGCTCTAGAAAAGTGTTATATTTAAAGAGACCAATATGGTCCATATTTTCAAATCTTTGTTGTTTTCAAAATCACAATCCTAGAACGGTTCTAATTTTCTTATGGTTAGAGTCGTTTTAGGAAAGTGAGATATTTTTAGAGACTTGTAAAAGTCTATATTCCATTCCCTTTGCAAATCACTTTTTCAAAAATCTTTTCAAACTTCTTTTCCAACCTACTTCTTAAAATGCTTTCAAAAATCTCTTTTCTAAAAACTTTCTTTTCAAAATCTCCACTTTTCAAAACTTCTTTTCGAACTCTTTTCCAAAAAAGCTCTCTTCAAAATTTTACTTTCTAAAAACACTCTTCAAGTTTCCGTCCTAGAAACTTCTTTCAAAAGATTTACTTTCTAAAATCTCTTTTTCTTGAAGCCCAAGTCAAGCCCTAGAATCCATGATTAGGAAACCCTAGATTTCCACTTTCCTTTTTCACATTAAATCTTAGTTTTCCAAGTTCTATTTCCTACATCAAATCTTGAATTTCCAAAATCTCTTTTTTACACCAAAATCATAGCTTTCCAAAATTCTATTTTCTACATCAAACCCTTAGATTTCCTAAACCTCTTTTCATGTCAAATCATATTTTCTAAATTCAAGTTTTTCAAAACTCCACCTTTCCAATTCCATGTCAAATCTAGTTTTCCAATTTAGGAAACCAAATCCAATCCTTTGGTTTTTGGAAACAAAATCAAATTTTTCTTAATTCAATACTTTCCTAATTCTAAACTTTCTTAATGTCAAACATTTCCAAATTTCAACTTTCTAAATTTCAAACTTTCCAATATTTCTAAATTTAAATATTTCCTAATTTCTAAACTTACTAAATTTCAAATCTTTCTTAGATTGAAATATTTCCAAAACCAAAACTTTCCTAATTTCAAAGTTTTCTAAATTCAAAACTTTCCTAAGTTAAAACTTTTCAAATTTGACACTTTCCTAAAATGAAACATTCCAAATTCTAAAGCTTTCCAAAGTCCATTCTTTCCTAAACTCTAACTTTCTAAATCCATTCCAAGCCAAGTTTTTTTTTTTTTAAATCAAATCAAATCTTTTTTTAAATCTTCCTTAACTCCAACTTTCTTAGTTCGAACCTTTCTTAACTTGAACCTTTTCTATATCCAACTTTCTAAATTCAAACTTTTCAAATCTAAATCAAATCTTCCTAATTCAACCACATATTCCAATCAAAGGTAATCTAAACCCTGAGAGACCTAAACCCTAGTTCAACCCTAATCGTAAGTTAGGAGGTTTCAACTCTTTTCTAAACCAAGATGGTTTTTTGATTTCAAACTTCAAAATGTTTTCAAAACTCAACTCTATCTTTCTAAATCTAGTCCGAGTTCTCTTTCAAGGGTCAAGTCCTCTTTCAAGTTCAATTCTAAGTTTAAGTTCAATCTTGATTTCAAATCTTCTATTCTTTTCAAATCACATCTCTTTTCCAAATCAAACTCTTTTTCTAATCAAGTCTTTTCAAATCAAATTTTTCAAAACCTAAAAGTTTCTATTTTCAATCGGACTCTTGTCCAAACTACGATGATCTGATTCTCAAGAAGAGATACGTAGGCAACCCTCATGGGTATGGTCATAACTATTTTCAAACTCCCAATTCCATAATCTATTTTGAGTTTTTTAATTCTAAAATCTATTTTTAAATTTTTATTTTCAATTTCTAAAACTTTTTTCCAAACTTCAAATCTTCTTTTCAAATCTATTTTCAAAATTAAATCTTTTTTTCTTTCAAATCTATTGTGTCAAATCTATTTCAATTTCAAATCAAATCAAGTTCTTTTCAAGTCTATTTTCAAAATCAAGTCTTATTTTCTCATTTGCATATCATGCATCTTGTCAAACATCTTTTTAAAATTCTCTTCTAAAGTGAATATAATTGGACATTTATTAATCAAAGAATCTGAATAAGTGAACCTAGGGTGAATAGACATGAAGGTACCGCATGGGCGGGGTAGGGTGATGGCTTAGTGCGTCTTCCCTACACATAACCAACCTCCGAACCTAGATCACTGTTTTCAAAGACCAAATGGAGTTATTTTCAAAAAGGGCTTAAATATTTTCAAAGGTTGCCAAACAACCTCTTTTCTTAAAAACCCTCCCTTGAGGAAGTTTTCAAAATCTTTTTCAAAAACCCTAAGTGTAATATTCAGATTGTGCTTAGTTTTAGGTAACCTAACTCACTTTAATCAAGTTAGGTGGCGACTCCAAACGTTTTCCAAAAGCTCTTGTTCAAAATCAAATTTTCAATTCAAACCTAGTCACACTCGTCCTTCTAGGAGGATGAGTTCTAATGAGAGGACACTGTGTTTTTCTCACTTGTCTTTTTCGAGTGCGAAAAATCGGGACACGACAACGTCTCCTAACATAGATAGTTTATTTCCTGTCCCCTATCGTAGGACTATCGGGTTAGATTAAGGTCTTGCCAAGAGAAGACCCGTGTTGGAACCATACATTGAAAACTTAGCATCTCTTTCATTTAAACAATATAATCCATGGTTTTCATTCATAACATAAATATAACTTGCATGCACTTAAAATATGACGTTTGTAATTGAACGTAACATTGATGCATTGAAAACATATAGAAAGCATTGCATGATATGGAGGTGAATTTAAAACATTTGAAAATTAATAGAGTTTTACTTATGGCATATCGTTACTCACCTCTCTTCGATTGAACGGGTGATAAACAAGGCGTTCTTATATAAAAATGCACGTAGAAGTATAGAAATATCAATACAAGGTTCTAAGGCAAACCAATAACGCATAAGTCGAGACTAAGCACATAAATCCCTCGACCCTGACTCACCAACACCTCACTCTCACGATGGAAGAGCGAGACTAAACTCTAGGACAAGGTCCCAACGTAAAATGAGAACATAAGGTCAAGGGTGAAGTATGAAACCCAGAACATCGATTCTTTCAATGCATCCCAACCACCTTGAACGAAGGATACACATTATAGGCTAGCTTCATATGAAAATAAGCTTAAAAGCCTTTAAGTTGATAAGTCATGGATCAAAAATGCATTTCTGGTGAAGAAGTTGGGTCTCTTGAAAAAGGGGCTAACATTTTGGAAAACAAGGTTGTCAGCATGAATTTAGGTTAACTTCAAACTCCAAGAACTCACACTCCACAAGGAACTAGGGTGCAAACTTTATATGGATGAAATGGTATGTGTCTACTATCTAACGCTTCAAACGGTGCTCAAAACTGAGTTTTCTAGGGCAAGTTATGACCAAATTGTAAAAAGTGGTAAAAAAAATGGACATATCGTTCAAACGCCCAAGGGACCATTCGAATGCCTAGGCCAAAATGACCAAACAGCCCTCTATCCATTTGAATGTCCTCTGGGCCGTTCAAATGCCAAGGCAAAAAAAAAGGGGGTCGCCCTTCTCTAGCCGTTCGAACGTCCAGAGAGGCTGGTTGAACGCTAGGTCAAAAAACCCACTGTTCGAACCCCATATCGGGCATTCGAACGCCCTGCTGCGCTGTAGTAGAAATTCGAACCAAACTCTCCAAAAATCCCTCCAAATTAAAACAAACATTCCCAATGCTCTTAAGGCTCAAAGACTAGCCCACAAGGATGATAATAACTCAAAATGGGGGAGGAAGAACAACTAAAACAAAGAGATCTAAAGAAAGAATTCAAAACCCTAACATTTCACAAATTTAGGGATTTTCAACCCACCACTCCCAATCTTCAACAAATGAGTTTCAAACTCTTTAAATCAAGTAATTAGGACCCAAGGGGTCTTCCAAACTCAACAACAACACCCTTAGATGCATATATACAAATGCCCAACACATACCACCAAGATAGATACATATACATATACAATTGTAGAAATAGAATGAAACTTACCTTCCTTAAACTTGTTTAAGTTCTCAAATGACCTCTCTTGGCTTGGGTTGAAACTCTCAAAACTTCCCTTCTCTTTCTCCTTCTTTTTCTTCTCCTCTCTCTCTCTCTCTCTCTCTCTCTCTCTCTCTCTCTCTCTCTTATCAATTGGGTGAGAGTGTGTGTGTGTATGGTGTATATAAGTGTGATACACATGGGAATAATACCATGTGTTTCATCCCATAGACTTAAGTTACAACATAACTTTTAATTGGTCAACTTGATCCAAATGCACATTAGAATGATATAAAATTTAGTGAAACACATAAATAGAAAAATTAATGGATTCAAGGTACTACAGTTACAACTTTTTAAGGCGAAAATTGAAGTAGAAGTAAAGGCATCTAATCAGAAATTTAAAAACTTGGCTGGCAGCAAGTAGCTCAACAGGAAAAAAATCTTCAATGCTTTATCAAACGACTAGAAGTTGATTTTGAACTGTAAATAATCTACGATCATTCCCATATAAATAGAGATACACAAGAGAAGCAAGATATATACAAGAGATTACAAAGATTGAGCATAGAAAGTGATATTCGTCAAGATTTTCAAGTTTTGAGCTTTACTTCTTCGTCATTCTATTTCATCTTTGAGCTTCATTGTTTTATTTAACTCTTGAGAGTTTTGTATCTATAGTTGTGAGCTTCAACTTCCCTATATCATTTGTATAAGGGTTATTAAACCCTTGTAATTTATTTCTTGAGTGACTGAGAAGAACACTTAAAAAAAAATTCTTTTGATACTTTGTTCTGGAGAGCAAAACAAAGGGTTAGTTTTTTAGTGTTTTTAGAACAAAACATTTAGTGTAAAGGTTTGTTAGCAACCAAGCAAGTTAGTGGTGTAAAGTTATTTGAAAAATAGTGAATTTGTCCAAGGAAGGAGCCTTAGAGGTGAACGTAGATTTGGCACAAGAAGAGTCAACTGAACCACTTTAAATCGTTGTATTTGATCTCTTTTCTTTTCTTTCTATATATCTTGCTTAATATCTTTATTATATATGTTATTTTGATATACTTGAAATACACACACACTTGACTCCATTATACTAATCTCGCATTGATTATATTTTGGGTTGTCTTATTATATCTTTTCTATTGCATCTCACCACTTGAAAATTAAGTGCATTAAATTATTTTAAATTTTTATTTTTAATTATAAATCCAATTCATCTCCCTCTTGAATTGCTCCCTAGTCTAACATGTGTCCTCTAAGCTACGTGATATTTTATCTTACCTTTCTTTTTTCTATCTATATGTTTACTAATCTAAATCACCAAAGATACATTGAAAATTTGCTAGAATAACTATTACTATAATAATGCTCAATCTACTCCTGTTGTCAACACAAATACCACCGGATCACCTCCCACCTCATAGCTAAATGTTTTTTTAATTCCACCATCAACATTAACATTGGACATGTCAAAAGGTTTCGCAAAATAATTTATGTGTATGATTTTGTTAGTCTTATTGTTTATGGTTCATATTCATCTACTTTTTATATGATTTAGACATGCTTCCAAAGTAAATTATTCATGAATCATTCTTATAATAATTAGTTTTTTTTGAGTTAGCATTGTACGGTAAAATGTAGTAGTTTAGTTTTGATACACTGATAGTGTAGAATAGTTTTATACAAGTAGAGCACCAGAGTACTGTCGCGCCCAGATTTTTCGAACTCGAGGAATACTCACACAAGCGGAAAAAATGCTGTACTTTCTCGTTAGAACTCACCCTCCTAAAAGAATGAGTGCGACTAGGTTTGAATTAAAAATTAATTTGAATAAAGGGCTTTTGAAAAAGATTTGGAGTCACCACCTAACTTGATTAAGGTGAGTTAGGTCACCTAAAAACTAAGAATAATCCGAAGACTACACTTAGGATTTTTGAAAAATGATTTTGAAAATATCTCCTCAAGAGAGGTTTTTTTAGGAAAACAGATTGTTTGGCAACCTTTGGAAAACATTTAGCCCTTTTTGAAAAATAACTCCGTTTTTTGTCTTTGAAAACAGTGATTTAGGTTCGGAAGTTGGTTACGTGTAGAGAAGACGCACTAAGCCATCACCCTACCCCGCCCTTTCGGTACCTACATGTCAATCTACCCTAGATTCACCTATAAGAGTCTTCAACTAACCCATGTTCAATCCTATTCACTTTGAAAAACAATGTTTGAAAAGAAACTAACATGATTCATGATATGCAAGTGCAAGATAAGAGAGTTGAAAAATAGATTTGAAAAGAAATTGATTTGATTTAAAAAGAGATTCGAAAAGATAGATTTGAAATTGGAATTGAAAAGAGATTTGAAAAGAGTTATGGAATTGGAAACTTGAAAAATATTGTAGAATTTGAGATTTGAAAAATATGGTGACCGCACCCATGAGGGTTACCTACGTATCCTTTTGGAGGAATCAGGTCAGTCGTAGTTCGGACAAGAGTCCGATTGAAAATAGAAGGTTTTGATTAGAAAAAGAAATTGAATTGGAATTTGGAGTTGATTTGGATTTAGAATAGAAGGTTGGAAATTAGAATTGAGAATTTTGGAATTGAAAAGAATTGACTTTGACTTGGAAAATTAGAACTTGGAAGAAGAGTTTAGACTTGTCTTGGAGAGATTGAGGTTTAGGAAACCTAGACTTAGGAAAGAGAAGAGACTTAGGAAAGATTTGACTTGACTTTGAAGGTTTAGGAGATTAGGAAAGATCGGATTTAGGAAATGTTTGAATTAGGAAAGGTTCAAATTAGGAAAGTGTCATTTTAGAAAAGTTTCGTTTTAGGAAAGTTTTCGAATTAGGAAAGTTTAAACTTAAAAAAGATTTCAATTTAAGAAAGATGTCAATTTAGGAAAATTTCAACTTAGGAAAGTTTTAGGTTTAGGAAAATTTTGAAATTGGAAAGTTTCGTTTCAAGAAAGATTTTGAAATAAGAAAGTGTTGAATTTAGAAATGTTTTGAATTAGGAAAAGTTTAGTTTAAGAAAGGTTTAGAATTTGAAAAATTTCAAGTTAAGAAAGTTTTGAATTTGGAAAGCTTAGAATTATAGAAAGATTTTAAATTAGGAAAGATTTAGAAAAGGTTTGAATTAAGAAAGTTTCATTTTAAAAAAGGTTTTGGATTTGGAAAGATTTGAAGTTTAGGAAAGTTTAAAATTTAGAAAGGTTAGAAGTTTAGGAAGATTTAACCTAAGAAAGTTTTGAATTTAGAAAGTTTTGGATTTAGAAAGATTTGAAATTTAGAAAGTTTAAGATTTAGAAAGCTTTTGAATTTTTAGAAAATCTTGAGATTAGGAGAGGTTTGAGTTTAAGAAAGTTTTGAAAACTTAGGTTTGGAAAGGGATAGAATTAGGAAAAATTTGAAAGTTAAGTTTTAAAGATTAGGAAAGATTTTTATGTTCAAGTTTTGAAAACTTAAGACTTAGGAAAGTAGAAGATTAGGAAGAAGTTGAAATAGGAAAGATTTAGATTAGGAAGGGATGAGATTTTGTTTCTAAAAGAGAAGGTTTGATTTTGTTTCCAAAAACGGAGGATAGGATTTAGTTTCCTAAACGGGAGATTGGATTTGGTTTTCTAAAGGGAAGATTTAACAAGGATTTGGAAAAGGGGAGTTTTAGAAACCCTAGATTTAGAAGACCATAGTTTTGGCGTAGAAAAATAGGTTTTGATGTGAAAAGGGAAATTTTGGAAACCTAGGTTTAAGGCAAGTTTGAAAATCATTTTTCTTTTTTAGAAGAAAAATTGGGATTTCCTAATTGTTGACTCTAGGGCTTGACTTGGACTCTAAGAAAAGAGATTTTTGGGAAAGTGAGTTTATGGAAATGAAGATTTTTAAAAGGCAAACCTAGAGAGGAGTTTTTGGAAAGTGAATTTGAAAATATAGTTTTTGGAAAGAGATTTTAAAAAAAAGGAGTTTTTGGAAAGTGTGTTTTTGGAAACTAGTTTTTAGAAGGAAAATCCTAGAGAGGAGTTTCTAGAAGGAAAATTTTAGGGAAGAGAGTTTCTAGAAAGATTTTTAATAGAAGATTGTTTGAGAGAGTTTTTGGAAAGATTTTTAGGGAGCATTTTTAGAAAGTGGATTTTGGGGAGAGGATTTTGGAAAGGAGTTGAAAAAGGAGTTTTGAAAAATAGATTTTTAGAGGGAGTTTTTGAAAACCACTTTGGAAAGGATAGTTTTAGAAAAGTATGTTGAAAAAGAGATTTTTAGGAAAAGAGACTTTTGAAAAGAAAGTTTTTAGAAGGTATAAAAATGTCTCACTTTCCTAAAGCGATTCTGACCATAAGAAGGCTAGCACCACTTTAGGAAAGTGGTTTTGAAAATAACAAAGGTTTGAAAATATGGACCATAAAAGTCACTTTAAATGTAACACTTTTCTAAAGCAACCCTAGCCATGGAAAGGCTAGAATCACCCTAGCATTGTGATTTTGAAAACATGTTTTGAAAAAGGAGATTTTAATGCAATTTTGAAAACAAGTTTAATGCAAACTTTGAAAATGAGTTTGAAAACGATTTTTGGAAGATGCAAGATCATGATATGCACAATGCAAGTTTGGGGTCGTGAACATACAAGGTTAAGGCTTCACCACATAATCAAGGGGGTCGAACCCACGTAGTCTCTGGTTAGCCTAAAGCAAAGCCCCCAACACGGTGACCCTCCAATAATCTAATCCTACACATGGACCGGGAGTCCCCTTATTTCAAGCATGTAAAAAAGGGGGGGGGGGGGGGGAAGGGATAAGGGATTAAAATAGAGAAAACCCAAGTGGGTTAGGAGAGAGAAGAGAGAGGGGGAAGTCAAAAACGTAAAATGAAAGCCTACCTTATGTCTTGTTTATTTTGCGCGCCTTGCTTTTCTTCGGTCTTTACTTCACTTCAATCTTGATCTTCGAGGGCTCGTCTTCGGTCTTCAAAACTTTAGATTGCAGCTCTTCAAGTCTTCAAAGGAGGGTTGGAGGCTAGTGTATAAGTGTATGACGGTGTGTATGAGTGTATATAAGGCTTAGGGTTTGTGTGTGGTGGCTAGGGTTTGGAAAACCTAGGGAAGCTAGGGTTTTGGGAGTGTACGAACTCTATATATCGAAATATAGAATTTTTAGACTGAGTTTACGGACCTCTTTCACGCTGGAAGAGGTTCTGTATTTATAGAGATAGGATAGACCTAGCGCCTGTTGCAGTGGCAGTAGGCCAATTTTCCTCTCGGCGCCACTAAGAGTGGCGCCAGGCCAATTCTTGGCTTGGTGCCACTACTAGTGGCGCCAGCCAGTTAGGAAAGTGTTTAGGCTGACAAGCAACGTATCTTTGACTAGATTTGGGCGCCTGTACTAGTGACTACCATGCAATTTTAAGCCTGGCTTCACTAGGAGTGACTTCGAAAAGTCCGGGAAGGATTTAAGTGACCGGGAATGGCCCGAAAGGCTGGAAAAGGGCAAGAAAACTTAGAATAGTGTCCTTGAGGTATTTGACTCAAAAAATGAGAATAAGATGCGTCGGAAGGGTTGACCGGGCCTTTAGGGGCAAAACGATCAATCGATCGGAAAGTTGCCTGGACAGACTCGGACTGTCCCAGAAGAAGACTTGTGATTTAAAAACATTATTGAGAATGTTCCCAAAGGTTTCCGGTTTGATACCCAGAGCCGATGTGGTCAGAAAAGGTGACCGGGCCACCAGGGGCAAAACGGTCATTTTGCACCGAGTTTGCCGTAACTAACTCTGACTGATCCGGAAAGATAGAGGAAGATTGATAATACTATCAGAAGCAATCTCAGGAGGTTACCAATTTGATACCCAGAGCCGGTATGGTCGGAAAAGGCGACCGGCCCACCAGGGGCAAAATGGTTATTTTGTACCGGGTTTGCCAGAACTGACTCAGAATGATCCGGAAAGGTAGAGGAAGGTTGAGAATACTATAAGAAGCATTCTCGAGAGGTTATTGGTTTGATACCTAAAGCCGGTGTGGTCCCTAGGGCGTTTGGATACCTAGGGGCAAAATGGTCATTTTAACCGAAAAGTCTGGGAAAAGGCCCAAGGGACAGTTTGGTCATTTTTCACCGAAGTGGGCTAGTAGGCACTGGTGTTGACACGGGTTTTGAGTGTTTCCGCCACTCTGACGGCGGTCGTGTGATACAGGGGTTTGTTGGCAATTCCCTATATCGACTTGTTTGCGAGTATTTCCGCTACTCTGACGGTTCGGGATTATTCCCGATACTGCCTGATCTCGGGAAGCTGCTAAAAGGGACTTAGCGCCTGAGAAGTCAACTTTCTCGGAAGGCATGCCTAAACGGATATTTCTGCATTGGCGGGCTAGTAGGCGCTAAAGGTGGACCGTTCTACCATCGAGGGGACTTGGGGTCTCGTCCCGGTCGACAGGTTTAAAGGAACTTACCGTTTCGAAGAGATTTTCTTCAAAAAACGTGCCAGACCGTCTCGAGGAATAAACTGTCTTGAGAGAGGGATTGGAATTGAAATTGAAAAGGAAACTTACCGCCTTCGGAAAGACGTGCCTAGACCGTCTCGAGGAATAAACTGTCTCGATAGAGGAATTGGAATTGGAAAGGGTCTTATCCTCTTCGGAAAGACGTGCCTGATTTGGAATTGGAAAGGGGACTTACCGTCTTCGGAAAGACGTGCTTGATTTGGAATAGATTTACCGTCTTGAGTAATCAACTGTCTCGAGAGAGGGATTGGAATTGGAATATGAAAGGACAATGCCCTCTAAGAGCATTTTGGTCATTTTGCCTTCATTTGGGCCTAGTGGGCCCGCGAAGCGATGGACAGACGGGATTTGGACTTAGAGAGTTGGTTTCGATTGGAATACGTCCATATTGACTTGAGTACAAGTCTAGATAGAGTGTAGACTGCCGAGCGGTCAAAAATGGGGTGCTTACAAGTACAACACGCGTCTTTTAAAAGTTAAACAAAATATAAAAAAACAAGACTCATAAACACTTGTCACATTCTAGTGCTTACTTGTGTAAAAAAATTCTACATTGTCACTGTATCAAAATTAAACTCAAAATATAATTTTTTGACTTTGGTCAAAACAACCAAAGAAGAGAAGAAAAAACGTTAAAAGACTTCCAGGCTGCTGATATGAAGTGGATTGGTAAAAAAGGAAAATAAATTGCCTCGAAAGGAAGGGTGAAGACTAAAGAGTAATTGTGGGCCCAATGTTTGGATCATGTTTCGTAGTTATTAGAATGGGATTGGAACGATTGGTTTAACCTGTGAAATTGGAAATCGGATTTTGAATAATTAGGATTTAATTAATTTATCGAAAATGCATGTAAATCGGATTAAATCGGATGAACCAATCGATTTTTTAAAAATCAATGAATCAATCGGCCAGTTCAATCGAAAAACCATTGATCAACTTTGACTTTTAACTTTCTTTTAAAAATTTGATATATTTGTAGCTCACAAGAGTTAAACTTGAAAACTAAGGATAGAATTATATAACATTTATTACTACTCCACTTGATTTTTTATGTTTAATTTTACAATATAAATATAAATTATATTTAAAGTAATATATATACATATATATAAATAAATAATAAATTACATGACCACCTCTGAGATTTAGGTTTATTTCAAAAATTACTCCCCACATTTAATAAATTACATTGACTACCCTTACTTTATGATTTGTGTAACAAATTTTCCCTTGCCATGAACGACCCATTAGCTAACTTGACAGTCTTACATCAGCAAAAAGTAGACGTAATACCAAAAGAATCCTTATATTTCTCAAACGGACTATTTTATCCCTGAGGCTGATAACTAAATTACCAAAATGCCTTTTAAAGGACGTAACAATTTTGAAAAAATACAAGCACAAATAATGTTAGCTATAATAAAAAATAATTAATTGTTATATTCCTTCATAATATTATTTTAATAAAACAAGAAATTAATTCTCTCAATACAGAACAGATTCAAACATAAAATATAGTAAACTTCAAATATTTCATTATCGTAATTCTTCACGATATTGTTATAATAAAATACAAAATTAATTTCCTTTCAACAAAACAAAGTATAAGAGAAACTCCCTGTTAGCTTCCCTTTCCGCCGCCCACCCTACCTTGATCTCTCTCTCCACTTACAACCTGGTGTGCAACCAACCTCATTCAATTGCCTTTGAAAGCAAGAAAAAATCAAATGCTCTGGGCAAGCACTTGAACTACAACCAAAAAAAAAAAAAAAAAAAAAGGCAAGAATAAATCAAATGTTCTGGGCAAGCACTTGAACTACAACAAAATAAATAAATAAATAAATAAATAAATAAAAAGGTCTAAATTGATTGAACCGGTCCCAAAAATAAACCCACAATTCCATATCAATTAAGAGCAAGATGTCACAATACCACCGTCATCACTGCATTCTTCTCCACACATCACCACCACAATATGGTATTTGGACGTATCTTATTTACTAACTTATAACTTATATTTATAATTTTTTTAAAATATATTTGAATGAGTAGATTAAAAAAATAACTTATGTTTAATTATGTTTTTTATAAAAAAATTACTTTTAAAAATTAACTTATAACACTTATAAACCAGTTAGTCAAATACCTCAACATAGCACCATTTACCAACATAAAGGCTGCTGCTTTGGCAACCATCCACCCATTTACTTGCCCAATTTATTGTTGCTGAAGAATGTGAATTAGGAGTGATATATTTACATACATACAGATATACATATATATATATATATATAGTTATATGTATAACTCTGGTTGTTTACACATTTCGTAATAATTGGGCACAACGAAAGACCCAATCCACCCATGTTTTTGGAACCGTAGTGACAGCAAAGCAGCAACACTAGAGGAGCGAAAAAAATTCTCTTTATCATGTCAATTTAGAGAGAGAGAGAGAGAGAGAGAAAAGGCTATCGGTTTTGGGTGGTGGACGTGCGCGGCAACAGTGGGACTGTGGGAGGGGTGTCTTTGACGAATACCCAGATGGCTTATGATTGCACAGCCATGCCCTCTTTCACGGTGAAGATCTCGCTTTTCGAGATTTTCAGCAGTGGGAAGAGGGATAGAAAGATCTCGCCGGTGATAAGATAGAGAGAGAGAGAGAGATGTGGGCTAGGGCGTGCCAAAGAATGATGAAGGTTTCAGCCAGTGACAATTGGGTAGAGAGAAATCTAGGGTTTGGGGCTTTCACGATTTGGGGTTAATGATGAACGGATTTGATTCGGTGTGTTGAACTACACCACTGTATGATTAAATGGCGGGTTGAGGGTTTATTAACCAAAAGTTTTGAATGGTAAGTGCACAAATAGACCAGTAAATTAAGTTGAATGGAAAGGGTAAAAAAATAATTTTGAACTTTTCGTTGACTCCATTGACTGACCAACTCTGATAAGGGTAGTCTATGTAATTTTTTATATGTGAAGAGTAGTTTGTGTAACAAGTCTAAATCTTAGGGATGATTAGTGTAATTTATTCATAAATAAAATACATTTAATTTATAATACCCATTGAAATAAATTGTAAATCAGTGCTCTTATCAATTTGACACCGGATTCAATTTTGATAACTATGCTATGTTCACTCCAAGTCGACCGCTTAAAAAAAGGAAGGCAACTAAACTAAGGGTAATAACATTATTGAAGCGGGAGACGTTAGGGGAAACGAAAGCAGGAAGCGTGACCAAAAAATATAAAGAGAAACGAAAAGCGGGAAACGATTGAGAAACTTAGTAAGAAATTTTTTCGAAATTCAGGGGAGACTTTTAAAAAACTTAGTGGAGACATTTGGAAAACTTAGTAGAGACATTTGAAAAACTTAGTGAAAATCTATGCAAATAATTTTATAGATACTTAGTTAGAACTTAAGGGAAAAAAATGTATAAAAATTAATATTTTACGTTTCCGAAGCGTTTCTCAAGAGTTTCTGTTAAGTATCTAAAGAATTTTATACAAATTTTCAAAACGTTTTCAAAAAATTTTTAGAACGTTTTTTTTGCGTTTTCAAAATATTTTTTTAAATTTTTGACACAAATTTCGTTCCCATACTAAAATTGCATTTATGAAAAAATATATTTTCGCTCCCGAAATGAGTTTTCGTACGACTATAGTTAAAAGTAGTTTGTGTACGAGTAAAATTGGAAAGCAAATGTGTGCAAGTTGTAAATAAATGCTGTGTGAGATCACATGGGGGAAATGTGTGCAAGTTGTAAATAAATGCTGTGTGGGACCACACGGGGAAAAAACAACCACGTTACATTTTGTTACAGCTGGTTTTGGAGTATCTAAGTAGGTAATGGCTTGTGGGACCAGAAGAGAAAACGCTACAGTTGATGGCATGCACATGTAAAAATAAAAAAGAAGGAAGGGTAGTTTGGTAATTTAGTGTTAGATAGAGACAAAACCGGCTGTTGCTCCCGCTTCTATTATAGGTAATAGATATGGAAGTGTCCAATATGGCCGGTTGTCTCCCACGTCGGCCTTTTGCGAATGTCACGGTCTAAAATGCCCCCTAAACAGGAGGAGAGAGATTATCCAAAGATTTGATGTGCTGAAAAGTTTACCTACTTTGGTTAACTGGGATAATCCAAGATAACCTCTAATCTTTGCAGTAATAAAAAATAAAAAACAATTATATGTGATCCACGTCCCTATTTTTTATTTTATTTTTTTGTGTTGTGTTGTTTAAGTTTGAAGTAATCATGTTTTATATTATTTTAATGATACATTATGTATAAATTTTTTATTTTTATATATTATTATGATCTTTTAAGTCTTTCCGTAATCTGTAAAATCGATAACTCTTAACTCGTATAAATCGTCTCATTGAGCCTAGCATAGCTATTCTAGTAAGTACTTCTTCTTCTTGACTTATCGATACCTGTTGGCATGGGAAAAATACTACTACTTTAGAAAACAAAATTATGCCTCGTTGCCACCCCCTTGTCGCGCTTAGATTTTTTGCACTCGAGGAATACTCACACAAGCGGAAAAAATATTGTACTCTCTCGTTAGAACTCACCCTCCTAGAAGAATGAGTGCGACTAGGTTTGAATTGAAAATAGATTTGAATAAAGGGCTTCTACAAAAAGATTTGGAGTCGCCACCTAACTTGATTAAGGTGAGTTAGGTCACCTAAAAACTAAGCATAATCTGAATACTACACTTAGGGTTTTTGAAAAACGATTTGAAAATATCTCCTCGAGAGAGGGTTTTTAAGAAAAACGAGTTGTTTGGCAACCTTTGGAAAAATATTTAGCCCTTTTTTGAAAAATAACTCTTTTTTGGTCTTTAAAAACAGTGATCCTAGGTTCGGAGGTTGGTTACGTGTAGGGAAGACGCACTAAGCCATCACCCTATCCCGCCCTTTCGGTACCTACATGTCAATTTACCCTAGATTCACCTACGAGAGTTTCCAATTAACATATGTTCAATTCTATCCACTTTTAAAAAGGAATTTTCGAAAAAAAAACTAACATGATGAATGATATGCAAGTGCAAGAAAAGAGAATTGAAAAATAGATTTGGAAAGAGATTAATTTGAAATTGATTTGATTTGAAAATAGATTTGAAGAGATAGAATTGAAATTGGAAAGTTTGAAAATTTGGAAATAGAAATTTGAAAATAGAAATTTTGAAATTGGAATTTTGAAAATAGATTGGAATTTGAGATTTGAAAAATGTGGAGACCGCACCCGTGAGGGTAGAATTGAAAGTTTGAAAAGTGTTGTGATCGCACTTATGAAGGTTGCCTTCGTATCCTTTTGGAGGAATCAGGTTAGTCGTAATTCGGACCGGAGTCCGATTGAAAGAGATTGATTTGAAAGAAAGAGATTGAATTTAAAATTTAATTAGGAAATTGAGAGATTGAACTTAGAATGGAAGATTGAAAATTGGAATTGGGAACTTTGGAATTGAAGAGATTGAATTTCGATTTAAAAAAAGTAGAACTTGGAAAGATTTAGACTTGTTTTCGAAAGATGGAGGTTTAGGAAACCTAGACTTAAGAAAGATGAGACTTAGGAAAGACTAGAGAGTTTAAGAAATATTGGATTTAGGAAAGGTTCGAATTAGGAAAGGTCCGATTTAGGAAAATTCCGAATTAAGAAAGTTTCATTTTTGAAAAGTTTTGGAATTAGGAAAGTTTGAAATTTAAGAAAGTTTGGAAATTGGAAAGTTTTGAATTTAGAAAGTTTCAACTTAGGAAAATGTTGTTTTAGGAAAGGTTTTGAAACTAGGAAGTTTTGAAAATTGGAAAGTTTTAAGTTTAGAAAGTTTTGAAATAGGAAAGTATGGAGTTTAGAAATGTTTTGAATTAGGAAAGTTTTCAATTTAGGAAATGTTTGAATTAAGAAAGTTTTGAGTTTAGAAAAGTCTTAGATTTGGAAAGATGTTGAAGTTTTGAAAAATTTTAGAATTTAGAAAGTTTGGAAGTTTAGAAAGATTTATCTTAAGAAAGTTTTGAATTTAGGAAACTTTGAATTTGAAAAAATTCGAAATTTAGAAAGTTTTAGAGTTTTAGAAAATCTTGAGATTAGGAAAGGTTTGAGTTTAGGAAAAGTTTGAAAGCTTAGATTTGGAAAGCTAAGATTTGAAAAGGAGTAAGATTAGGAAAGGGTTGAATTAGGAAAGATTTGAAAGTTGAGTTTTAAAATTTAAGAAAGATTTTTATGTTCAAGTTTTGGAAACTTAAGATTTAGGAAAACGAAAATTTAAAAAAGATTTGAGTTAGGAAAGTGTTGGATTAAGAAGGGATTGGATTTGGTTTCTAAAGAGAAATTTTGATTTTGTTTCCAAAAACAGAGGATTGGATTTGGTTTCCTAAATGGGAAGATTTGATTTGGTTTCCTAAAGCGAAGATAGGATTTGGCAAGAATTTGGAAAGGGAGATTCTAGAAACCCTAGATTTGAAAAACTATAGTTTCGACGTAGAAAAAAGGTTTTGGAAATGCGTATAGTTTGGATATAGAAAACAAAAGGTTTTGGAAACCTAGGTTTAGGGCAAAGTTTGAAAATCATGTTTTTGGAAAGAAAATTAGGATTTCCTAATTGTGGGTTCTAGGGTTTGACTTGGGTTCTAAGGAAAGCGCATTTTTGGAAATGAAATTTTTCTAGAAGGGAATCCTAGAGAGGAGTTTTTGGAATGTGTGTTTTTGGAAACGAGTTTTTTGGAAGGGAAAAATCCTAGAGGCGAATTTCTAGAAGGGGGATTTTGGAAAAGAGAGTTTTTGAAAAGATTTTTGGAGAGAGTTTTTCTAGGAAGATTTTTGGAGAGCGTTTTTGGAAAGGAGTTGAAAAAGGAGGTTTTGAAAAATAGATTTTTGTAAAGAGTTTTTAGAAAACAACTTTTGAAAGAGGAACTTTTTGGAAAGCACGTTAGAAAAGAGATTTTTAGGAGGAGGGATTTGGAAAAAGAGTTTTTAGAAGGTATAAAAACGTCTCACTTTCCTAAAGCAATTCTAGCCATAAGAAAGCTAGAACCACTTTAAAAAAGTGGTTTTGGAAAACAATAAGATTTGAAAATATAGACCATAAAAGTCACTTTTAATGTAACACTTTCCTAAAGCAACTCTAGCCATGGAAAGGCTAGAATCACCCTAGAATTGTGGTTTTGAAAACAAGTTTTTGAAGAAGAGAATTTGATGCAGTTTTGAAAACAAGTTTGAAAACGATTTTGAAAATGAGTTTGAAAACGAATTTTGGAAGATGCAAGATCATGATATGCACAATGCAATTTTGGGGTCGTGAACATACAAGGCTAAAGCTTCACCACATAATCAAGGGAGCCGGACCCACGTGGTCTCTGGTTAGACTAGAAGAAAGCCCCCGACACGGTGACTCTCCAATAACCCAATCCTACATATGGACCGGGAATCCCCTTGTTTCAAGCATGCAAAGAAAGGGGGGAAAGAGATAGGGGATTAAAATAAAGAAAACCCAAGTGGGTTATGAGAGAGAAGAGAGAGGGGGAAGTGCGAAAATTTAAATGGAGAACCTACCTTGTATCTTGTTTATTTTGCGCCCCTTGCTTGTCTTCGGTCTTCGGTCTTCGTCTTGATCTTCATCTTCAATCTTCAAGAGTTGTCTTCAAGCTTTAAACTTCAGATTACAACTCTTCAAGTCTTCGAAAGAGGGTTGAAGGTTAGTGTATGAGCGTATGGGGGTGTGTATGAGTGTATAGCAGGCTAGGGTTTGTGTATGGTGGCTAGGGTTTGGAAAACCTAGGGAAGCTAGGGTTTGGAAAACCTAGGAGGTGCTCGAGCTCTGTATATCAAAATTTATGATTTTTAGGTTGAGTTTGCGGACCCCTTTCACGTTGGAGGAAGCTCTGTATTTATAGAGGTTAGACATCATTGGCGCCTGTTGCAGTGGCGCCAGGCCAAATTTTACACTGGTGCCACTAGTAGTGGCGCTAGGCCAATTTTTGGTTTGGCGGCACTACTAGTGGTGCCAGCCATTTAGGAAATATTTAAGGTCGGCAAGCAACGTATCTTTGACTAGATTTGGGTGTCTGTACTAGTGACTACCATGCAATTTTTAGCTTGGCTTCACTAGAAGTGACTCTGGAAAGTCCGGGAATGATTTGAAGAAGCCGAGAATGACCCGAAAGGCCGGAAAAGAGCAGGAACACTTAAAATAATGTCCTGGAGGTATTTGACTTGAGAAATGAGTACGAGATGTGTCGGAAGGGTTGACCGGGCCTTTAGAGGCAAAACGGTTAATCAGATCGGGAAACTGCCGGGACAGATTCGGACTGTCCCAGAAGAAGACTTGGGACCTAGAAACATTATTCAGAATGTTCCCAGAGGTTGCCGGTTTGATCCCAGAGCCGGCGTGGTCGGAAACGGAGACTGGCCCACTAAGGGCAAAACGGTCATTTTGTACCGGGTTTGCCGGAACTGACTCGGAATGATCCGGAAAGGTAAAGGGAGGTTGAGAACACTATAAAAAGTAGTTTCAGGAGGTTACCGGTTTGATACCCAGAGCCGGTATGGTCGAAAAAGAAGATCGGCCCACCAGGGGCAAAACGATCATTTTTTACTGAAGTGAGCTAACAGACACTGGTGTTGACCTGGGTTTTGAGTGTTTCCGCCATTCTAACGGCGGTCGTCGTGACACAGGGGTTTGTTGGCAACTCCCTATATCGACCTATTTGTGAGTATTTCCGCTACTATAACGGTTTTGTGAGTATTTTAGCTAGTCGGACCGTCTCGAGGAATAAACTGTCTCAAGAGAGGGATTGGAAAGGGGACTTACCGTCTCCGAGAAGACGTGCCTGATTTGGAACCGTCTTAAGGAATAAACTGTCTCGAGAGTGGGATTGGAAAGGGGTCTTATCGTCTTCGAAAAGACGTGCCTGGATTGGAACCGTCTTGAAGAATAAACTGTCTCGAAAGTGGGATTGGAAAGGGGTCTTATCATCTTCGAAAAGATGTGCCTGGATTGGAACCGTCTCGAGGAATAAACTGTCTCGAAAGTGGGATTGGAAAGGGGTCTTATCGTCTTCGAAAAGACGTGCCTGGATTGGAACCATCTCGAGGAATAAACTATCTCAAAAGTGGGATTGGAAAGGGGTCTTATCGTCTTTGAAAAGACGTGCCTGGATTGGAATCGTCTCGAGGAATAAACTGTCCCGAGAGAGGGATTGGAAAGGGGACTTACCGTCTTCGAAAAGAAGTGCTTGGATTGGAACCATCTCGAGGAATAAACTGTCCCGAGAGAGGGATTGGAAAGGGGACTTACCGTCTCCGAAAAGACATGCCTGATTGGAATAGATTTACCGTCTCGAGGAATCAACTATCTCGAGAGAAGGGTTGGAATCGGAAAGGAAAGGACAATGCCCCTAAGGGCATTTTGGTCATTTTGCCTCTACTTGGGCCTAGTGGGCCCGCGAAGCGATAGACAAATGGGATTTAGATTTAGAAAGTTGGTTTCGGTAGAAATATGCCCACAATGACTTGAACACAAGTCTGGATGGAGTGTAGACTGCCGAGCGGTCAAAAATGGGGTGCTTACACCCCTGGATGCCAAGTGTCAGTATTGCCGGTCACACTGTTGATCGTGCTATCTTAGGTATCACCGGTAATAGTGCAGCTGCTGTTGGAAGTATCACCTATTGGAAAAATAATCCCTATTTAATGCTATGTGTATAATTAGTGATCATAACAACAAACAACTGGAATGTATTTAGTTATCAACTAGAAGCAACTTGAACTAGAAGACAACTAGAATCAAAACAAGAACAAACTGAATCGTAACAACTTACCCGATTGTCGTTCATAAAATAGAAAATCTAAAAGTTGAATAATAGACCGAGTCATGTGTTGGACACTCTCTCCTTAAAGACAAATTCGCCTCCCACAGTCGTTGCTCACAGGATGATGGGCATCTGACTCCCAAGATAAAATGATCTCAGCAGTACTTAGGCATCAATTCAATAAAGACTGCTCGGTGGCTTCATAAAATAATCTGAACTCTCTCCAAAAAATATGGGTGGAAGAAGAAGAAGAAGAAGAAATATATTCTATGTAACAAATTTCGGATTAAAATGAATGTTGGAGTGCTGCCCTTTTTATAAAGCTCAGGTGCCTCTTCAATGCACTGGTTCAAACATGTATCTGGTGCCAAACAGTGCCTTACCGAAGATATACAACTCTTCGTCGAAAACGAAGAGTCGTTCCCCTTCACCAGAACAGCACCAACCAACGTCCATACCGTTTGGAGTTCAACGGTCAACTAATTCGAAATCTAATTTCAAATCCTAACCCAAAAAGATCGAATCGAACCCACGGCCCACGCCCACGTCTTATCTCGGATTAGATCAGGCCAGCGGGCAGCAGCAGCAGCAGCGACGTGCGCATGTGTGGAATATTGGGTCAACCCATGGGTTCCATAGGTCCTCCCCCTTTCACAAAAGTGGAGTGCCCTTTGGGGCCCAAACCTTACTCCAAACTTGGGTTATATATGCACAACATGTTTCACATAAGAAATCAATGTGGAATAACCCACTTTTAACTACATAACCCATATTCAAAGGGATGACTTTGAAGGCCAATAACTCATTCAATCCTACATGGATTTGAGCAAGTAAATAGTCTAGATTCATTTCCTCATGGAGGTTAATCCAACATACCAATGACCCGACACAAAGGATGTATGGGTCCCACATTTATATTGGCTCAAAGATCAACAAAACAATAGGTTTAACACCCATGTTTTTTCTAACAATCCCCCACATGAATGAGATTGGCTGAAAATGAAAAATGCAAATGAAAATGCAGACTCGATAGAGAGAGAGACAGAGACACAGAGAGAGAGAGAGAGAGAGAGTACAGATGGAAAGTTGCTGCATCGAGAAAGGTGGCTTTTGGCTTTGAACCTTCCCTAGTGAAATACCATCGGGTTTATTTGGCTAAGTAGTGAATATGATGTCTTGAACTGTTCAGCCGTTTATATAAACCAAGACAATAGTACTCATACAGTTCCGTACTCATACAGTTCCTTTCCATTCATCTAGTAATCTATTCAGTTGTGTTCATTTTGGCCTTAAACAATGCCTGGTAGATTCATAAGTACTCTAGAGAAATTAGCCTTAAGAATTTCTCATAGAAACGGCCCTTCATACTCATATAGGTGATCTTTTATTAAGAGTATCTTGCTATACTCCACTTGGAATTCCAAGGTATAAGAATCATTAAGATCTAAGCTAATCTTGAACACTATCTATAAGTTATCACTATTTCATTATAAAAATGGACAGTGGATCGAGTTCCTCAATGATTTGTCCTAAGTTATGCACAATTCGGTTGTCCCGTTGAACCTAGATCTTGGGATCTCCAGTCAGCTAGGTTAGGTTGCCATTATGACGACTTTTTAAGTCATAGGCTTAAGGCCCATTCCTCTCGATGAGTTCTCCACTTGATCTTTCGTCAAACCTTTTGTAAGCGGATCCACAATATTGTCCTTAGACTTAATGTAATCAATGGATATAATTTCATTCGAAAGCAGTTGCCTCACAGTGTTGTGTCGTCGACGTATATGTCGCGACTTCCCATTATACATGTGGTTTTGTGCTCTTTCTATTGCACATTGACTATCACAATATATATACAAATAGCAAAGACAGTTTTAGGCCACACGGGAATATCTTCTAAAAAATTTTGAAGCCATTCTGCTTCTTCTCTTGCTTTGTCTAAAGTAATAAATTCAGATTTCATGGTGGATCTGGCTATGCAAGTTTGCTTTGAGGATTTTCAAAATATTGTTGCGCCTCCTAGAGTAAACACATATCCACTTATGGATTTGAAATATCTAGTGTTAGATATCCAGTTTACATTTGTGTAACCTTCTACAACAGCTGGATATCTTGTATAGTGCATCCCATAATTCAAGGTAAATCTCAAACACTTAAGAACCCTAACTAGGGCCTTCCAGTGGTTTGACCCTGGGTTACTTGTATATCTACTCAGTCTGCTTACCGCATAAACAATATCTGCACGTGTGCAATTCAAGAGATACATTAAATTGCCAATTATCCGTGAGTATTCTCATTGAGATATGCCTTCCTTGTTGTTTTTGTATAAATGTAGATGGCCATCTATGGGTGTGCTCTCCAAATCGTTATTATATTTACTAAACTTATCGAGTATCTTCTCGACATAATGTGTCTATGATAACGCATATCCCTCAGATGTTTTAGAAATCTTAATACCAAGTATAACATCTGCAACCCTTAGATCCTTTATGTCAAACTTACTGCTCAATAGTTTCTTAGTAGCTTTAATGACATTATTATTGCTACCATTGACAATCATATCATCTACATAAAGACAAACAATGACATAACCATTAGTAGTGTTCTTCACATAGACACACTTTTCGCATTTATTTATCTTAAAGCCATTTGACAGCATAGCATTGTCAAACTTCTCATGTTATTGTTTCGGAGCTTGTTTTAGTCTACACAAAGACTTAAACAAGTTTGCATACCTTTTTCTCTTTGCCAAGAACAATGAACCCTTCAGGTTACTCCATATAAATCTCCTCATTCAAAGCTCCGTTTAAGAATGCTGTCTTAACATCCATTTGATGAATCTCAAGATTATGTAAAGCCGTAAAGGCTATCAAGACACGTATGGACGTTATTTTGGTTACAGGAGAATATGTATTGAAATAATCCACTCCCTCTGTTTGCTTGTAGCCTTTGACTACAAATCTGATCTTGTATTTGTCAATTGAACCATCTACTTTCATCTTCCTTTTGAATATCCACTTGTATCCAAGGGGTTTGTTACCAGATGGAAGATCTACTAGTTCCCACGTATGTGTGACACCCTAATCTCATATTTTCATGATTAGTTGAATTGTATCGTAAACGTAGTTGAATTAGTTTATTTAATTTAATTTACATCTATTGCATGGTTAATTATAAATTGCGTGTGCCACTTGTATTATTTTATTAGTGCTAAGGTAAATGGTGAGTCATTAGTGAGTGGGTATAATAAGTGGGTGTATAAAATACCTAAAGGTGAGTGGGTATAATAAATGGGTGTATGAAATACCTAAGGGGGGGTGAGATATATTATTGTATCTCTCTTGAAGTTAATTGAGAGGAGGGGAGGGTGTCGGTGGAGAGAAAGAGAGAAAGATGACAAGAGGGGACAAGGAGGCAAATGAAGAAAGAAATGAAAGAAAAAGAAAGAAAAAAAACAAGAATGGTGGGGGGTGAGTGGTCTAGCATGATGGGAGAGAGCAGAGAGGAAAGATAGCTGCCATTAGATAGAGAGAGAGAGAGAGAGAGAGAGAGAGAGAGAGAGAGAGAGAAGCTTGGAGAGAGAAGGAACAATCGGTGGAAAAGAGGAAGAAGAAGAAAAGAGGGGAAAAATCTAAGGAAGCTTTCTTGCACTTTTTTTTTCCTCATCTAAGGTGAGTATCATGCTTGTTTTATTTTAATTTCTCTAATTATTGCATGTTATATGAGTCATGCCATGGAAGGAGGAGGATGGAGGTGAGATCTTCTATGGTAAAAACTTAGAATCACCCATGGCAGTCATAATAGAGTATTCTCTATGAAAAGGCTACTGTTTGGAGACCTTTCGACCTAGCTAAAAATTTTATTTGTGGCTGAAATTTTGAACACTGTAAGTTAGAGTTATGAGGATCATCTGGGCTTTAGATTTATTTAAAAATGTTGTAATTTTGAATTATGGTGAATTTTTGAAATGGGACTGTCTCTGTAGATTTTTGATGCCCAAATCTGCCCAGATCTGCCCAGATCTGTAACCTCTAGTTAGACAGAGCATTCGACCAAGTTAGAGTAACCCAAAAATTATGAAAGTTTTACTGTATCTAGGAGAAAGGTTGATAATAATTTGTACCAAATTTCAGATCATTTAGATATCGTTTACCTATTTTATTAATTTATCAAAGATAGACTATCTGCTGCTGAATTCGAGTTTCTATAGCACTGCCCTGTTTTTGAAAATACCAAATAAATACTTAGGCATGTTCAAAAAATGTAAAATTTGGTCTGGATACTCTTTGATATGTCTAGTTTGTATTTCTAAAGTTTTAGAATTTTTGAGCATAAGCTCACGAAGTTATGTCCAGATTATGAAGCCCGTGTCAGTTTTGGTAGATTAGAGGACTTGGTGTATTTTGGTATTTTTCAACTCTAGCTTTACATTGGGAGTGTGATTGAGCTTAGCATATGGTAGTCCTAATGCATAATTTCAATGTTAAAACTTTTTTGGAGTATATACATTATATTTATGATTATTGGAGTATACAATGAGTTTCCTAAACTAATACGATTGTGGTGATAGGAGCTAATGGAGAGCAAGATCCTTCAACGTCAACCCAGAAGTGATCTTTGACGTAGTGTGTGTGCAGTGACAGGTGGGATTTAAGATAATCTCATTCATATTGAATGACTATAATTGTTGTACTAGTATGAATATTGGTGTTATTTGTAATAGTATCTATATTGGTGTTGATTGTGAGATTGTGGGATCATAGAATAATCTTACTCATGTAGAAGTGAATATATATTGCTTGTGTTATTATTTATATTGGTGTTAATTGTGGGATTTTGGAATTTTGAGATAATCTTATCCATGTTAAATGCATTGTGTATTTTCTATATGTATAATGGTGGTGAACGCATATGAGGTGTTGAAGGTGTTTATATATGAGGTGAAATTGGTATTATATGAGAAGTTCTGTGGAGACATTGATGATTTTATATATATGGTGACATTGCATACCATTCATATTGTATGTCTTACATTACACTGAAGAGAGTTAACCACGGTGGGTTAACCAAGGCTTAGTCACGGTGGACTAGCCTAGGGGTGCCACTGTGGGCATTCCTTGATAATGCGCCATCGATATATTGGACCAACGTTATCTAAAATTGCGCGCACATGTGGGTGATACATTCATTGCATTGAGGCATCCATGATATATCTATTGATCATTTTTACCGTGTACATTATGAGTGTTTATTATCATTCTTTATGAGATTGATTATCTATCGTGAGCATATTGACAATTAGCTCACACCCACATAGACTGTCTTGATAGGTAACTTGGAGATGACGGTTTGGTTCACTGCAATCTTGGTCCTTGCCATGGTGGCAATCATGTCGATGTCAGGATGTCAAGTCTCGGGGCTTAGAAGAGCTCCATTGTCTTACTTTCAGTTTCATGGTTGTTAGGTTTTGGTGTTATGTTTTAACTTTGTATAATGGTAAAGAATTTTGTATAAGGATGTTGATTATTTTCCAGTAGTAATGTATTTCCTTTGGAGAGTTTATTATATTTTCCTCATTGTATTGTTTATCTCGTGTATTTCGCTGTGTTCTTTTATTTTCGAGTATGTGTTGAGGTATCGTTCACAGGTACGGTGACCTGTGCGATCACGCCTCACCTAATGTGACATAATTAATGTCTAATTGGGTTGGGGGTGTGACAGTATGATTTTGCAGAATTAACTCAACTTCACTATGGATAGCCTCTTTTCACAAAGGGCCTTCCGGATAGGATATTGCTTCTTTGTAACTCTGAGATTTATTCTCTAACAAAAATGTTAGAAAGTCAGGATCGAATGATTTTGCAACCTTTGCCCTTTTACCTTGTCGAGGTTCAGTGTATTTTCCTTTATCCACAGACCTATGGTCTTGATCTACAATGGTATCATGAGTCCGTTTAAGCGAACTTGATCCATGTGTAAACTTATATGAAAACTCCTCCTCAAAGAAGGATACATTCCTAAACTCCATTATTGTATTCACATAAATGTCTGATATTTTAGACTTGTGAACCAAAAATTGATATGCACTACTATGTTCGACATAGCCAATAAATATACAATCAACTGTCTGTGGTCCTAATTTTACCTTATTAGGTAAAGGGACTGTTACCTTAGCCAAACAACCCCATACTTTCAAGTATTTATAGGACAACTCTCGACTTTTCCACAACTCACAAGGGGTTTTGTTAAGTTTCTTGTGGGGTATCTTGTTGAGAACATAATTGGCGGATAGCAACACTTCCTCCCACAAATTTTAGGGTGCTCTAGAACTTATCAACATAGCATTCATTATCTCTTTTCAGAGTGTGATTCTTTCACTCAGCAACTCCATTCTGCTGAGGTGAATAAGGTGTAGTGGTTTGATGTATGATACCGTGTTCAGCACATAGTTGTGCAAATAGTGCTTCGTACTCACCACCTCTATCACTTCTTAACGCCTTAATCTTTTTGCTAAGTTGATTCTCAACTTCACTCTTACATTGTATAAACATGTCTATTGCTTTATCTTTACTTCTCAATAAGTAGACGTGACAGTAGCTAATGCAATCATCAACGAAAGTTATGAAGTACTTTTTTCCACCTCGAGTTTGAATATATTTCAAGTCACAAACGTCACTATGAATTAGTTCAAGTGGTTCCGTATTTCTTTTAATTGATTTAAACGGAATTCTAGTCAACTTTGCCTCAACGCAAGTTGAACATTTATTATTGGCATTAAAATAAAGTTTAGGCAAAAACTCTGAATTAACTAATCTACGCATAGTATCAAAGTTAACATGACCTAATCTACCATGCCATACATTTGAAGACTGAAGCAAGTAAATATAAGATATAATATTATTACTAGAAGGCTTAGGAGCCATAGTCATTATATTTAGTTTGAAGAGCCTATCGCTCAGATAACCTTTTCTCATAAACATTCCCCCCTTAGTAAGTACAAACTTATTACTCTCAAACACCAACTTAAAGCCCTTCTTACTCAACAATGAACCAGAGACTAAATTCTTGCGAATGTCTAGCACATGAAACACCTCATTGAGAGTAAGTTCTTTACCGAAAGTCATTTTCAAAACAATCTTCCCTTAACCTTCAACCTTCGAGGTTGCTGAGTCGCCTACGTAGCGTTGTTCACCAACCACTGATTAGTAAGATGTGAACATTCACTTGTTGATACAAATGTAACGAGTGGCCCCACTATCCACCCACCATTCTTTAGTATTGCCAACCAAGTTCACCTCAGAAACTATAGTGGAGAGATTCATATATTCCATATTGGCACAGAGATCCTCGGTCACATTGGCTTGAACAGATTTCTTCTTGTGGTTCTATTGATTCTTCTTCTTAAGATCCTTACGCTTGCGACAATCCTTGGCTATATGACTAGTCTTGCTGCAGACGTAGCATTTCCCTTTGAACCTTTTGAAATCGCCACCATTAGAATCTCGGTTGAATCCTTGGCCATCATGCTTTCCCTTCTTGTTGTTGGGTTTGGCTTGCTCCACCACGTTTTCCTTTGACACCATAGAGGTGTTGATAAACGTCTTCTCAGAAGCACGATTGTCTTCCTCAATTCTTAGCCTGACGTTGAGTTTCTCAAGATTCATCTCCTTGTTGTCGCACCCAGATTTTTTGCACTCGAGTAATACTCACACAAACGGAAAAAATACTGTACTATCTCGTTAGAATTCACCCTCCTAAAAGAATGAGTGCGACTAAGTTTGAATTGAAAATTGATTTGAATAAAGAGCTTTTAGAAAAGATTTGGAGTCGCCACCTAACTTGATTAAGGTGAGTTAGGTCACCTAAAAACGAAGCATATTCCAAAGACTACACTTAGGGTTTTTGGAAAAAGGTTTTGAAAATATCATCTCAAGAGATGATTTTTAAGAAAAACAGGTTGTTTGGCAACCTTTGAAAAACATTTAGCCCTTTTTTGAAACATAACTCCATTTTGGTTTTTGAAATTAGTGATCCAAGGTTCGGAGGTTGGTTACGTGTAGGGAAGACGCACTAAGCCATCACTCTACCCCGCCCTTTCGGTACCTACATGTCAATCTACCCTAGATTCACTTATGAAAGTCTTTAACTAACTAATGTTCAATCCTATTCACTTTGAAAAAGAAATTTTGAAAAGAAATTGACATGATGCATGATATGCAAGTGTAAGAAAAGAGAATTCAAAAATAGATTTGGAAATAGATTTGAGAAGAAACTGATTTGACTTAAAAGAGATTTGAAAAGATAGATTTGAAGTTAAAATTGAAAAGAGATTTGAGAAAATGGATTTGAAAATAGAAATTTGAAATTAGAAGGTTGAAAATAGATTGGAGATTTGGAAAGATTTTATGGAAATAGAAACTTGAAAAAAGTTGTGGAATTTGAAATTTGAAAAATGTGGAGACCGCATCCACAAGGGTTGCCTACGTATCCTTTTGGAGGAATCAGATGAGTCGTAGTTTGAACAAGAGTCCGATTGAAAATAGAAGAGTTGATTTGGAAAAGAGTGGGAGTTGGAATTTGAATTGAAATTAGAAGAGTAGAAAATTTAGACTTTGATTGGAAGGTTTCCAAAGATTGATTTTAGGAAACCTAGACTTAGGAAAAACCTGAGACTTAGAAAAAATTTGACTTGACTTGGAAGGATTTTAGAAAAGATTTGACTTAAACGTTGGACTTGGAAAGATTAGGAAAGACTAGATTTAAGAAATATTCGAATTAGGGAAGTATCATTTTAGGAAAGTTTTGGTTTAGGAAAGTTTTAACTTAGGAAAGTTTTGAATTAGGAAAATTTTGAAAAAGGAAAGGTTTCACTTTAGGAAAATTTGGATTTAGGAAAGTTTTAACTTAAGAAAGTTTCGAATTTAGAAAGTTTTCAAAATAGGAAAGTTTCGAATTTGGAATGTTTTGAAATAGTGAAGTTTTGAAAGTAAGAAAGTTTTGAGTTTAGAAAGTTTTAGATTTAGAAAGATTTGAAATTTAGGAAAGTTTAGAATTTAGAAAGGTTAGAGGTTTAGGAAGATTTAACTTAAGAAAGTTTTGAATTTAGGAAGTTTCGAATTTGGAAAGATTTAAAATTTAGAGAGCTTAAGATTTAGAAAGTTTCGAATTTAGAAAGTTTCGAATTTAGAAAGTTTAGGATTTAGAAAGCTTTAGAGTTTGAGTTTTAGAAAATCTTGAGATTAGGAAAGGTTGATGTCGCGCCCCGGTTTTTGGGTGTCCAAGGTCCTCTCGGCTCGGAGACCCTAAAGCACGGAACTCTG
Organism: Euryodendron excelsum; assembly: GCA_033060915.1. Taxonomy (NCBI): domain Eukaryota; kingdom Viridiplantae; phylum Streptophyta; class Magnoliopsida; order Ericales; family Pentaphylacaceae; genus Euryodendron; species Euryodendron excelsum. Next base: position 66,307,154 of record CM065377.1, on the reverse strand, counting down.
TCACTAGAACTCATCCTCCTAGAAGGACAAGTGCGACTAAGGTTTGAAAATTGGTTTGATTAAGGGCTCTTCAGAAAAATAGGAGTCGCCACCTAACTCGATTAAGGTAAGTTAGGGCACCTAAAACTAAGTGTTAATCTGAAGATTAAACTTATGGTTTTTTGGAAAATGCTTTGAAAACTCCCTCAAGAGAGGGTTTTTAAGAAAATAGGTTGTTTGGCAAACTTTGGAAAGATTTAAGTCCTTTTGAAAAATAACTCCATTTTGGTCATTTGAAAACAGAAATCTATGATTCGGGGGTTGGTTATATGTAGGGAAGATATCCTAAAATCATCACCCTACCCCGCCCTTTCGGTATCTACATGTCTAACCACCCTTTGTTCACTCACTAGAATAACCTGTTACCATTGTGCACTTAATATCCACTTTATAATTTTAAAAACGGGGTTTAATCATCACTTTTTGGATGGATGAAGCATGATGCAAGTTTTTGGAAGGAGTTTGAAAATAATAAAGGTTTTGAAAGAGTTTGGAATAGGAACTTTAAGTTGATTAGAATTTTTTGAAAAAGGTATTAGAGTTAGAATAAAAGTTATGACCACACTATTTTAGGTTGCCTACGTATCTCATTTGGTGAGAATCAGGTCATTCGTAGTTCGGACAAGAGCCCGATGGAAAATAGGCGCATTAGGGCTTTTGGGACGTTTGAAGATACTTTGAGGTCTTTAGAAAAGTTTAAGACACTTTGAGGTCTTTGGAAAAGTGTAAGACACTTTGTGGTCTTTGAGAAGGTTTTAGACACTTTGTGGTCTTGGAAAGGTTTAAGACACTTTGTGGTCTTGGGAGTTTTGACTTGAAATTGGATGGAGGAGTATTTTGAAAATATTTTTGGATCAACTTAAGGAAGTTTTGGAAAAAATGCTTTGGCATGACTCAAGAGAACTTGAAAGTGTTTTTGCAATCTTGTTTTGAAAACCTTGGAGGCATGTTTTGATGAATTAATTTTTGAAAGTAGTTTTTGGAAATGGCTAAGGGTTTGGAATCCTAATATGGACAACCTTAGAGGTTGTTCTCGATTTATCACTTGTCCTTGGAATCCCTAACCATGAGGGGGCTAGGGACACCTTAGGTTTGTGACCTTTTGAAAATATTTTTAGAAACACCTTAAAGATGGAGTGTATGAATATTTGAAGATTTTATGGAGTTGGTTTTTTTTTGTTTAAATCAAGAGAGTGGGAGGTTTTGGAAAAGTGGGTTATGAGAATGGTTTAAAATTGAGTGATCATTTAGAAAAGGGTTCAAGAGTTGGAACCTTGAAGTATACTAACCTAGGTTGGGTTGGCTTAGGGTTAGAGGTGACCTAAGGTTGACTAACTTGGGTTAGGTTAACTTAGGGTTAAGATGACTCATGGTTAACTAACTAAGGTTGGGTCAACCTAAGGTTAGGATGACTTAGGGTTAGGTTAACCTAAGGTGAGAGAACTAGGGTCAAGTTAACCTAGAGTTGGTGAACTAGGGTCAAGTTAACCTAGGGTTAGTCAACTAGGGTCAAGTTAACCTAGGGTTAAGTTAACCTAGGGTTGGATTGGAAAATGGTTTTGAAAGTTGTTTTAGTGCACTTTTGGAAGGAGTCTTGGAAAACAAAACATATTATGCAATGGACTTTGGTGGATAACCCTTTTGAAGATCATTTCCATGAAAATTTTGATTCTAGCCAAGAGTATGGTTCATATGGTTAGTGATTGGAGACCATTCTAAGGAAGATTTTCTCATGGTCATTATAACCTTTATCTTGACAAGAGTGGGAGTTTCAAAAATCAACATAATGATGGCAATTTTTGAAAAATCATTTTTGATGCAAAGATGAAGAAAATGCATTTTTGAATACCATCTTTTGAGAAGGATTTTGAATACCACGTTTTCAAGGGAAACATTCCATCAAGAGAGGGTTTATATAGCCAACAAAAGGCAGACCACTCAAGAGATGGTTCTATGGGGCCATTCCAACCATTATACTTGAGAGAATGGAAATCTTGAAAATTAGAGAAGTGAAAAACAACCTTTATGCAAGTTGAAATGCAATGATGCCAAAATGAGAGTTAGGGGGTTAGTAGGGGCTCTTCTAAGGCATAATTTTAAAATCTCATCCTACACTTCAAGTGGCCAACTCTTAAAACAATTTTTGAAAAGAATGTAGAATTTGGAAATGGCATAAAATTAAGAGTAATGTAAGCATTGTGGAATATGACAATAAGCATAAAATGAAGCCAAGCACACAAGACGTGATAGTAATATGCAAGGGGTCATGATTCGCATACAAGGCTTTTAGGCTACACCACATAAACAGAGGGGCTCCTAGGCCATACCATCTTAAAGTAGGCTAGTGAGAGGTCCCCCTACACGGTGGCTTTCACTTGCTTTCCTCTATGCATGATCTAAGAGCCCTCTTGGCTCAAGCATGCAAGAAAGGAGGGTAGAAGATAGGGATAAAAATAAAGAATAGCCTAAGTAGGCTACGAGGGAGAAGAGAAGAGTGGGGGGAGAGCATAAATGTAAAAGAGATACCACGTTTTGCCTTCAACACACTTGTAGTCTTCAATGAATGTCTTGGTTGGAGCTTGAGTGACTTCAAGAGGGCTTGAGGGGCTAGAATGGAGTGTGTAAGTGTGTATGAGGCCTTGTATATGGAGTGTATAGGCTTGAGAGAAGTAGAATCTTGCTTAAGTGTTGGAGGGGCGGAATATATGTAAGGATTCGAGTTTCTAGAGTGATTTCAGCAGAAGTTCGCATCAATTTTGGACCTAGAATGTACAAAGGGGGAGGCCTCTATTTATAGGCAATCTAGAACAGTCTTGGCGCATGTGCTACATGCGCCTGGCCAAAATTTGGCCTTGCGCATGTAGGACATGCACAGGTACTGTTCCATTGCCCGAATGACACATGGCACCTTATGTACTGGATAAATCTCGACTGTTGATCGAAAGTTGGTCGATCTGATCAAAATTTGAGCGCATGTAGCATATGCTCCATCACCGGGAAGATTCGGCCAAACTTTGCCTCGATAATTAAGTCAATCGGGAACGTTTCGGGGGAATTGGTCGCACTTGGGATGTTCTCCCAGGGTTCTCGGTGAACTTTCATGTTTTCAAAAAGTTTAAATTATGTTTGGAGGTGGGTGATATTGTCTCTGGAAGCGTGCATAAAAGGACATCTTTGTGGAGCGTCTGTGATACGCTCCGTGGGTGTTCGAAAGTGGCCGTTTTAATACTGTGTGATAGAAGCCTCCGGGAAGCGGTCCTTTTGATCGGATCGTACCAATGGAAAGTACTCTGAAAATACTTTTGGAAATTTCTAGATTTATGCATTTCTCAAGTCGTTTGATGATGCATTTTGATCAGGGAATCGGGGAAAATGTTAACCTTGGTGGAGCCTCTGCGAGACGCTCTAGGGGTTGTCAAAAGTAGCCATGTTTGGGCCACACAATGAAAGTCTTCAGGAAGCGATCTATTCGATTGAGCCGTATCGATGGAAAGATCTATGGACAAGCTTTCGAGAATTTCCTGGTTTACGCATTTCTCAAGTCAGTTGACGGTGCGTTATAACTAGGGAGTCGAGAAAAAAGACAATTTAGGTAGAGCGTCTGCGAGACACTTTAGGGAACTTTTATCGAGTCGTGTGAGTTTAGTGTCGTAGGGCCCTCCTCGAGTTAATGAAGGGCGTGTGGTGAAACCTTCTGCTCGAAATCCCAAGGCCGGTGCTGTTTCGAGGCATAATTAGGCTTCAAGGGGCAAAACGGCCATTTTGACCAGGATTGGCTGGAAATGGTCAAGAATGATTTGGTTTGTTGTGTTAAGTGTATAGGGTTGTTCAGGGATAGTTTTGGGAGAGTCTTTTACCGTTTGGTAGGGTTTGCGCACTGTTGAGATGTTCAGGGGCAAAATAATCATTTTGACTGAAATGGGCCAGAATAGGACCGGATTCGGACCAAATGGCGTGCGGGGGACGCCTAATGGTTTAACAACATTTTGGTAAGATGGACTTATCATTTTGAGAGATTTTGAACTTTCCTAAAACGTGCCTGGAGGCCCAAGGGGCACGTTTGGTCATTTTTCACCGAGTCGGGCTAGCAGGCGCCGGTGTCGACTTAGGTGTTAGTTCCCGAGACCGCCCGGTCTCGAAAAATTACCTGTGGTGTTGGTCTCTATGAATGCCCGGTCTTAGAGAACTACCTGTAAGGGTGGTGTTGGTTCCTGAGAACGCCTAGTTCCAGAAAGCTACCTGGAAGGGTGGTGTTGGTCTCTGAGAACGCCAAGTATCGGAGAACTACCAAATTACGGACATTCTACGTTGGCGGGCTAGCAGGTGCTAGAAGTGAACCGTTTGAAATTTTAATGAGGTGTTGGTCCCTAAGATCGCCCTATCTCGGGAAGCTACCTAGATGGTGTTGGTTTTCGGGACCGCCTAGAATAATGGTGCTTATGGCTCCAGCGGGTCCTTGCGGGCCTGAGAAGTGACCAATTGATTGGATTAGATATTAAAAGGCTCATCTTGAGCTTGCATGTGTTGAAATGATTGAAACCAAGCCCGGTCGGGCCGGAGAGTGCCGAGTGAGCAAAAATGGGATGCTTACAGCTGCCCCTCTTTTTCTATCTTTGCTTGTTGAAGGTGGAAAAATAATAAGAAAGGATCCCATATTGACTGTGAGGCAATCGAAGGACCGTAGTGGTTGGAATTCAAAATTTTAAGTTGTGAAAACTGGAATTTTGAAATGATTTTGAAATTTTTCCTGAACTGACATTCTGACTGATGGAAGACACTCTTTTAGGGAGATTCAGGATTTTTGAATTTTGAAAAGGATTTTTTTTTTTCAAATGATTTTGAAATGGCCTTCTGTAATGGAGGGATTTGGATTTGAATTGGAAGGGTTCGGAAAACTTTTAAAACTTGGAATGAAATTTTTTAGGAGAAAGGTTTGAAAACCTAGAATTTGATTTTGGAATTAAACTTATTGTGGAGAAAGTTTTGAAAACCGAAAAATTTTTCGCTAGTATGCTTCTTAAGGCAAAAGCTTGAAAACCCGAGATTTTAGAAGTTGAGCTTTTTGAGGCGAAAGCTAGAAAACTCGAAATTTTGAAAGTTGATTTTTTTAGGCGAAAGCTAGAAAACTCAAAATTTTGACAGTTAAGCTTTTTGAGGCGAAAGCCAGAAAATCCAAAATTTTGCAAGTTAAGCCTTTTGATCCGAAAGCTAGAAAACCCAAAATTTTGACATTTAAGCTTTTTGAGGCGAAAGCTAGAAAACCCAAAATTTTGCAAGCTTTTTGCAGCGAAAGCTAGAAAACTCAGAATTTTGCAAGTTAAGTTTTTTTAGGCGAAACCTAGAAAACCCAAAATTTTGAAAGTTAAGCTTTTTGAAGCGAAAGCTAGAAAACCTGAAATTTTGAAAGTTAAGCTTTTTTAGGCGAAAGCTAGAAAACCCGAAATTTTGAAAGTTAAACTTTTTGAGGAGAAAGCTAGAAAACCCAGAATTTTGAAAGTTGAGCTTCTTAAGGCGAAAGCTAGAAAACCCGAATTTTTTTTTTTAAATTAGGCTTTTTGAAGCGAAAGCTTGAAAACCCGAAAGTTTTTTAGATTAAACTTTTTGAAGGAAAAAGTTTTTGGAAAACCCAAGAAATGATTTGAAATCAAACTTTTTAAAGGAAAAAGTTAGAAAACCTAGAATTTGACTAGAATTGAAACTCTTTTTTTTTTTTTTTTTTTGGAAGGGAAAAAGATTAGAAAACTTCGAAATTGATTTGACTTGAAACTTGTTTTGTTGAAGGAAAAATGTTTAGAGAATGCAATTTGTCACAAAATTTGAATTTTTGAAGATAAAATGTTTTGAAAATTCATTTGGACTCGAAACTTGAACTGTTAAAGACAAAATGTATAAAAAACTCATGTTGGCTTGAGATTTGAACTGTTGAGAACAAAACATATAGAAAAATTGTTTTGACTTGAAACTTTTGATTTCTCTTCTTTTTTTTTTTATTTTTAAAGCAAAACATTCAGGATATTCATTTTGACTCGAAATATGAAACTTTTTAAAGGAAAATTTTTGGAAAAAATTATTTGACTTTTGAAAATTGATTTTGAATTTGGAAGAAAGCAAGCGCTTTGATCTTTTTTTACTTTGAAAGTTTTTGTAGACGAAGCCTTAGAAGTGTTTGGACTTTTGAAAATTGAATTTTGGATTTGAAAGAAAGCAAGGGCTTTTGTTTTTTTTTTTTCTAAATTGATTTTGTGACAATTCAGTTAGAATTATACCTAGGCTTTACTTCGAAGATTTGGAGATGGTTGAGCCTGTGGAATCATCATAGACTGTTCCATGCTTGTAATTCTTATGTCTTGGAGCTTGAAAGGGGGACATTTGTGCCCTCCTGGATTGAGATTTCTTGAGATTGAAATACTTGGTGTTTGCTTGACTGTCGAGTTTTGATTTTGTGGGCAAAATAGGATTTTTTCTAACGTAGCTTCTGAGAGGTGGTTCAAGGTTGATATCCTGAAACTGAGTCTTCTTGAATAGACACTCCGTCTAACGGAATGCTGCTTCTCTGGGGAAGTTCAAGGTTGATATTTGCTTTTAAAGAGGAAAGCTCGAAAACGTAATCTGCTTTTTCGGAGGAAGCTCTGAAACCCAATTTACTTTTTTGAAAAAAACTCTAAAACTTAATCTGCTTTTTTAGAGGAAGCTCTGAAACCCAATCTACTTTTTCAGAGGAAGCTCGGAAACCTAATATGCTTTTTCGGAGGAAACTCTGAAACCCAAATCTGCTTTTTCGGGGGAAGCTTTGAAACCCAATATTTGCTGATATAAGGGATCTGCTTGTAGTTCTTTTGTCTTGAATGTTGGAGAAGATGACATTGGCTGCTTCTTGGATTGAGATTTTTGGAGAGTAGTGTTCTTTTGATGTGTTGATTGTTGACTTTTGCCTCTGACTGGCATGACAAAATTCTGGGTAAGTTGCTTCCTTAGGTTCTGAAATTTGGTTTTGGAGGGGGTAAGCCTCCTTTTCAAAGGTTTAAGGTATTCAGAAGGTTGAATATCTATAGGTCAGTTTTTCTTGAGTGGATCAACTGGTTTGCAATTGAATGGGCGGTGCAGGGTGGGTCGTTGCCCCAGTTTTTACGATTTAAAGAGGTCGGGTCAAGCTGACATTAGGGTGGTCGAGGGTGGGTTGTTGCCCTATTATCTATGGTTTTGAAAAAGGTTGGATTAGGCTGTTGATGGTTGATTGGGGAGGTCGAGGGTGATTCAGTGCCCCATTATTTGTTTCTTATTGTCTATGGATGACAGTTCGGGTTTTCTAGGGTGTACGCCATTTCTTTTGTTGGGATTCTGGCAGACAAACCTTTCGAAATGCTGTGCTTCTGTTTCGGAACGCCTTTTCTTTTGTAATCACTTGAACATTTGCCAGTATGTTTTGTTAGACATGTCGTTTGGTATATATTGTATAAGTCCACCATAGGTTAAAATGAATGCACATCATACTTTTGGATGAATGCACAAGCTGATACATGTCATACTTTTTGATGAATGCGTAAGGATATACTTAAACGTATGTCATGTTTTTTGATGGATGCTCATGCAGGGATGGAATTCAATGCATGTCATGCTTTTTGATGAACGCATAGAGATGGATTTTGAACGCATGTCATACTTTTTGATGAATGTATAGGGATGGATTTTGCACGCATGTCATACTTTTTTATGAATGCACAAGTTATATACATGGAATTGGAAGCATGTCATACGTTTTGATGAATGCATGCACAAGAATGGAATTGAATGTGCGTCATATTTTTGATTGAGTGCACATATAGGAATGGGATTTGATGCATGTCATACTTTTTGATGAATGCACATACGAAAATGGAATTGGATGCATGTCCTACTTTTTGATGAATGCACATACAGAAATAGAATTAAATGCATGTCATACTTTTTGATGAATGCACAAGTTATATACATGGAATTGAAAGCATGTCATACGTTTTGATGAATGCATGCACAAGAATGGAATTGAATGTGCATCATATTTTTGATTGAGTGCACATATAGGAATGTGATTGGATGCATGTCATATTTTTTAATGAATGCACATACAAAAATGGAATTGGATGCATGTCATACTTTTTTATGAATGCACATGCAGAAATAAAATTGAATGCATGTCATACTTTTTGATGTCATACTTTTTTATGAATGCACAAATTTATACAGGAATGGAGTTGAATGCATGTCATGCTTTTTTATGAATGCACAAATTTATACAGGAATGGAATTGAATGCATGTCATGTTTTTTTATGAATGCGTATATAAATGAAAATGGACGTATGTCTTGAGGGTTGCCCCATGGTTCATGTTCAGTTATTATATCTTAGGATCAGGCAGTCTTTCAACTTCTGTCCCCCTCTTAGGATTCCCCTTTTGGGTTCTGCCATTTTCTTGGCAGAATGTGATAGCACTTGCACCATTCTTAGAGATTTGATCCATTGAGTCATTTTTCCCCACTTTCTTTTATTGAAAAGGAAAACTTCTCTAGGTAGACCTCTCGAGTGACAGCCGATATCACCCTTTGGCAAAGCAACTTGTAGCTTCCTTCCTCAATCAAGGAAGACTTTACTTGGGACCGTAATGTGGGCTAAGTTTAAGGGTTGTGAGAAATGAAAGGATGTATAAGCTCAAATTTTTAAATTCAGCGGGGGTTGTATGAACCAAGACCACCTTTTGCAAGAAATAAATTTTGCCCTTGTATTTACCATTCTTTTTAGACGTTGTTGTTTCCTTGTTCAAGCTTATTTAGACTAAGCAATTTTTCTTGATCTAAAAAGACTTTAATTTGGACCGTAATGTGGGCTGGGTGATGGGGTATTTGAAAGGAAGGATAAAGGCTCAAAACCTATTATATTTGCTAGGCTCCTGAAGACCCATGATCACCATTGGCAAGTGACTCCTACCTTTGTCGTTCTTCTGGACTTTTCTCTTTGTTAGGAAGCTCGCTTCTGTTTTGTTCTTCTGTTGTCGTCTTGGATGACTGTATCTTCTCCTAGAAGTCATCATTGCATTTGAAAATCATCATTGTGTTTGGAAAAGATCGTCATTCACCATTTTTTGTTATAGGGAATTTTGTCCTTTCTCTTCTTTTTTTCTTTTTTTTTTTTCTTTTTGAAAAACTTGCTATTATGTTGGTTCTTACAGATATCATTGTTGCGCCCAGATTTTTTGCACTCGAGGAATACTAACACAAGCGGGAAAAATGTTGTACTCTCTCGTTAGAACTCACCCCCCTAAAAGAATGAGTGCGACTAGGTTCGAATTGAAAAATTGGTTTGAATAAAGGGCTTTTGAAAAAGATTCGGAGTTGCCACCTAACTTGATTAAGGTGAGTTAGGTCACCTAAAAACCAAGCATAATCCGAAGACTACACTTAGGGATTTTGGAAAACAATTTTTAAAAATATCTCCTCAAGAGAGGGTTTTTAAGAAAACAGGTTGTTTGGCAACCTTTGGAAAAAATTTAGCCCTTTTTTAGAAAAATGACTCCTTTTGGTCCTTGAAATCAGTGATCTAGGTTCGGAAGTTGGTTACGTGTAGGGAAGACGCACTAAGCTATCACCCTACCCCGCTCTTTCGGTACCTACATGTCAATCTACCCTAAATTCACCTATGAGAGTCTTCGACTAACTATAGTTCAATTCTATCCACTTTAGAAAAAACAATGTTTGAAAACTAATTTAGCATGATGCATGATATGCAAGCAATAGGAAATAATTGAAAAATAGATTTAAAAAGAGACTGATTTGATTTGAAAATATATTTGAAGAGATAGAATTTGAAATTGGAAAGTTTGAAAATTGAAAGTAGAAATTTGAAAATAGAAATTTTGAAATTGAAATTTTGAAGATAGATTAGAATTTGAGATTTGGAAAAATTTTAGAAACCACACCCATGAGGGTGGAATTGAAAGTTTGAAAAGTATTGTGACCACACCTATGAAGGTTGCCTACGTATCCCTTTGGGGGAATCAGGTCAGTCGTAGTTCGGACAAGAGTCTGATTGAAAATAGATTGATTTGAAGAGAGAGATTGGATTGGAAGAAAGAGATTGAATTGAAAATTGGATTTGATTTGAGATTAGAAAAGGAGATTGGAAATTGAAATTGGAAATATTGGACTTTGATTTGAAAAGATTGATTTTGGAAAGACTTGGTTTTGGAAAGATGGAGGTTTAGGAAACCTAGACTTGAGATTAAGAAAGATTGGATTGGAATCTTGAATTTGAAAGATTTGGAAACTTGGAATTTAGGAAAGATTTGGATTAGGAAAGTTTCAAGTTTAAGAAAGTTTTGAATTAGGAAAATTTCATTTTTGGAAAGTTTTAAATTAGGAAAGTTTCATTTTTGGAAAGTTTCGAAATTGTGAAAGTTTCAGCTTAGGAAAGTTTTGAAATTGGGAAAGTTTGGAATTTAGGAAAGTTTTAGGTTTAGGAAAGTTTTCACTTTAGGAAAGTTTTAGGTTTAAGAAAGTTTCAACTTAGGAAAGTGTTGTTTTAGGAAAGGTTAGAAAATTAGGAAGTTTTGAAAGTTGGAAAGTTTTGAATTTAGAAAGTTTTAACTTAGGAAAGTCTTGAAAGTAGGAAAGTTTCGTTTTAGGAAATGTTTGAATTAAGAAAAGTTTCAACTTAAGAAAGTCTTGAATTAAGAAAGTTTTGAATTTAGAAAAGTTTTAGATTTGGAAAGATTTGAAGTTTAAGAAAATTTAGAATTTAGAAAGTTTTGAATTTGGAAAGTTTAAGATTTAGAAAGTTTTAGGGTTTTAGGAAATCTTGAAATTAGGAAAGGTTTGAGTTTAGGAAGAGTTTGAAAACTTGAATTTGGAGGGTTAAGATTTGGAAAGGGGGGTTGAGTTAGGAAAGATTTGAAAGTTGAGTTTTAAAATTTAGGAAAGATTTTTATGTTCAAATTTAGAAAACTTAAGATTTAGGAAAACGGAAGTTTAGGAAGGATTTGAATTAGGGAAGAGTTGGATTTTGGAACTTAAGGAAAGGTTTAAAGTTTAGTTTTAGGAAACTTATGGTTTAGGAAGGAATTGAATTAGGAAAGGTTTGGGATTAGGAGGGGATTGGATTTAGTTTCTAAAAGAAAAGATTTGATTTTGTTTCCAAAAACAGACAACGGGATCTAGTTTCCTAAACGGGGAGATTTGATTCGATTTCCTAAAGGGAAGATAGGATTTGACAAGGATTTGGAAAGGGGGATTCTAGAAACCCTAGGTTTGGAAAATTATAGTTTTGACGTAGAAAAGAGGTTTTGGAAATATGAATAATTTGGATGTGAAAACTAGAGGTTTTGGAAACCTAGGTTTGGGGGAAAGTTTGAAAATCATGTTTTTGGAAAGAAAATTAGGGTTTCCTAATGGTTAGCTCTAGGGCTTGACTTGGGCTCTAAGGAAAAGGGATTTTTGGAAAGTGTGTTTTTGAAAACGTAGATTTTGGAAGGAAGATCCTAGGGGGGAATTTCTAGAAGGAAGATTTTGGAAAAGAGAGTTTTTGGAAAGATTTTTAGGGAGCGTTTTTAAAGAGTGGATTTTGGGGAAAGGAGTTTGGAAAGGAGTTGAAAAAAAAGGAGTTTTGAAAAATAGATTTTGGAAGGGAGTTTTTGAAAACAATTTTGGAAAGAAGAGCTTTAGGAAAGTATGTTGAAAAAGAGATTTTTAGGAAGAGATTTTTGAAAAGAGAGCTTTTTAGAAGGGATAAAAACATCTCACTTTCCTAAAGTGATTCTAGCCATAAGAAGGCTAAAACCACTTTAAGAAAGTGGTTTTGAAAACAAGGTTTGAAAATATAGACCAAAAGTCACTTTTAATATAACACTTTCCTAAAGCAACCCTAGCCATGGAAAGGCTAGAATCACCCTAGAATTGTGATTTTGAAAACAAGTTTTTGAAAAAGGGATTTTGATGCAATTTTGAAAACAAGTTTAAAAACAACTTTGAAAACGGTTTTCTGAAGATGCAAGACTATGATATGCACAATGCAATTTGGGGTCGTGAACATACAAGGCTAAGGCTTCACCACATAATCAAGGGGGCCGGACCCACGTGGTCTTTGGTTAGACTAGAAGAAAGCCCCCGACACGGTGACTCTCCAATAGTCCAATCCTACACATGGACCGGGAATTCCCTTATTTCAAGCATGCAAAGAAAGGAAGGGAAAGAGATGGGGGATTAAAATAGAGAAAACCCAAGTGGGTTGGAGAGAGGAGAGAGGAGAGAGAGGGGGGAAGTGCAGAAAATTAAAGAGAAAGCCTACCTTGTTTCTTGTTTATTTTGCGCGCCGTGCAGTCTTCGATCTTTGGTCTTCGGTCTTGATCTTCACCTTCAGTCTTCAAGGATTGTCTTCAAGCTTTGGATGGCTGCTCTTCAAGTCTTTAGAGAGTGGTTGAAGGCTAGTGTATGAGTGTATGGGGGAGTGTATGAGTGTATAGGAGGTTAGGGTTTGTGTATAGTGGCTAGGGTTTGGGAAAACCTAGGGAGGCTAGGGTTTTGGAGGTGCTCGAGCTCTGTATATCGAAATATGAGATTCTTAGGTTAAGTTTGCAGACCCCTTTCACGTTGAATGAGGCTCTGTATTTATAGAGGGAAGACAAGCCTGGCGCCTGTTGCAGTGGCGCCAGGGCAAAATTTACACTGGCGCCACTAGTAGTGGTGCCAGGCCATTTTTTGGCTTGGCGCCACTACTAGTGGTGGCAGCCATTTAGGAAACAATTAAGGTCGGCAAGCAACGTATCTTTGACTAGATTTGGGCGCCTGTACTAGTGACTACCACGTAAACTTTAGCCTGGCTTCACTAGGAGTGACTCCGGAAAGTCCGGGAATGATTTGAAGGAGCCGGGAATGACCCAGAAGGCCGGAAGGGAGCAGGAACACTTAAAATAGTGTCCTGGAGGTATTTGAATTGAAAAGTGAGGATAAGATGTGTCAGAAAGGTTGACCGAGCCTTTAGGGGCAAAACGGTCAACCGGATCGGAAAACTGCCGGGACAGACTCTAACTATCCTGGAACAAGGCTTGGGATCTGGAAACATTATTTAGAATGTTCCCAGAGGTTTCCGGTTTGATTCCCAGAGCCGGCGTGGTCGGAAAAGGAGACCGGCCCACTAGGGGCAAAACGGTCATTTTGTACCGGGTTTGCCGGAACTGACTCGGAATGATCCGGAAAGGTAAGGGGAGGTTAAGAACATTATAAAAAGTATTCTCGGGTCATTACCGGTTTGATACCCAAAGCCGGTGTGATTGAAGAAGGAGATCGGCCCTCTAGGGGCAAAACGGTCATTTTCTACCGGGTTCGCCGGAACTGACTCGGAATGGTCCGGAAAGGTAAAGAAAGGTTGAGAACACTATAAAAAGTATTCTCGGGACATTACTGGTTTGATACCCAGAGCCGGTGTGGTTCCCGGGGCGTTCGGATGCCTAGGGGCAAAATGGTCATCTTGACCGGAAAGTCTCGGAAAATGTCCTAAGGGTAGTTTGGTCCTTTTCCACCGAAGTGGGCTAACAGCCACTGGTGTTGACCTAGGTTTTGAGTGTTTCCGCCACTCAAACGGTGTGAGTATTTCCGCTACTCGGACGGGGTTGATGATTTGTGAGTATTTCTGCTACTCGGACGGATTGATGATTTGTGAGTATTTTCGCTACTCAGACGGGATTAATGGTTTGTGAGTATTTCCGCTACTCGGACGGGATTGATGATTTGTGAGTATTTTTGCTATTCGGACGGGGTTGATGATTTGTGAGTATTTCCGCTACTCTAACGGTTCTGTGAGTATTTTCGCTACTCTAACGGTTCTGTGAGTATTTCCGCTACTCTAACGGCTTTGTGAGTATTTCCGCTACTCTAACGGTTTTATGAGTACTTCCGCTACTCTAACGATTTGGTGAGTATTTCTGCTACTCTAACGGTTCTGTGAGTAGTTTTGCTACTCGAACCGTCTCGAGGAATAAACTGTCTCGAGAGAGGGATTGGAAAGGGGTCTTATCGTCTCTGAAGAGATGTGCCTGGATTGGAACCGTCTCGAGGAATAAACTGTCTCGAGAGAGGGATTGGAAAGGGGTCTTACCGTCTCCGAAGAGACGTGCCTGGATTGGAACCGTCTCGAGGAATAAACTGTCTCGAGAGAGGAATTGGAAAGGGGTCTTACCGTCTCCGAAGAGACGTGCCTGGGTTTTGAGTGTTTCTACCACTCTAACGGTGTGAGTATTTCCGCTACTCTAATAGTTTGGTGAGTACTTCCGCTACTCTAACGGTTTTGTGAGTACTTCCGCTACTCTAACGGTTTTGTGAGTAGTTTCGCTACTCAGACCGTCTCGAGGAATAAATTGTCTCGAGAGAGGGATTGGAATTGGAATAAGAAAGGACAATGCCCCTAAGGGCATTTTGGTCATTTTGCCTCTATTTGGGCCTGACAGGCCCACGAAGCTATGGAAAGACGGAATTTGGACTAGAGAATTAGTTTCGATTGGAATATGTCCATAATGACTTGAAAACAAGTCTGGACGGAGTGTAGACTGCCGAGCGGTCAAAAATGGGGTGCTTACAATCATAAATACTGCATTATCTTGGAGATCATCTTTCATTTATTGCGCGCTTTCTTGGAAATTGCCATTCATTCATCGCATGCTCTATTGGAGATCACCATCTGTTCATTGTTCGTTCTTTTGGAGGGTACTGTTTGCTGCAGGTGTTCTTGGAAATCGTCACACGTTGATGGTTTTGCCTTAACTCAGTGTGGGCGGTGATCATTAGGTCGGCTAAATGATGGGAATGCGACTGGCTCAAGTGGGCTTTGCAAGGGTTATATTTAACTATATGGTAGAAGAAAAGAGGGTCTATTTTCATTTTAAGTTGAATTGCTTAGTTTATAAAGCTCTTTCAAAATTTTAGCAATGCCTTAAAAAATGGTAAATGTTAGTTTGTGGATTCATTCCTTGCATGCATTTGCCCCAGTGTGGGCGAGTGGCTCCTGGTTTGGGCTTTTGAATGGAAATCATATACGGCTCTAGTGGGCTGACCAACGGATTGCTTTATGTTTGGGAGAATGAAATGATGGCTTCCCTTCATTTTGAGGGTTTAGTTGCTTGCTGCTTTGCCAGGGCATCCTTCGGGGGTCACTCTTTGGACTTCAATTTGATATGTGATTGATCCTTATCTCTCACCCCTCTGTATTTCTCCTCTCTCTTCACTTCTTCTTTTCCTCTCCCCTCTTTTTGGAGTCAGAGATTGTTTCTACTAAAAATGGTGCTTGCGCTATCCTATCGTCCAAGTCAGGGTAAAACATTTCAAAGGAAAATTCCTAAAGAAGAAGACATCATTCATGAAGTGCCATAAGACAATGATATAAATATGAAAACTTTGGATCCTTTCATTTAGATGATGTTATTTTCATGCTCAAATTCAAATTGAAAATTGAGAGGCGAGTTTGAAAGAAATCCCCCTTTTCTGGAATAAACCCTTCAGATTGGTTTTTGGAATCATGCTAGTGTCCTTCACACTCCATTTGTCGTGTGTGTCATCTGATTACACAAGGATGGCTTTAAGAGTCTGAGGTCTGGTGGAGTAATAACATGGTATCGGGGTCATGGTTTTGCATAAATTATGAATTAGGTAGGGTGTCAGAGGGATTCTATCAATTTGACTGTGCTCTTAGACCTGAAAAAAGAAAAACAAAATGCAGTTAGCATGTTGAGTTGAAGGTTTTATGTAATGCATGTCCTATAGAGGTCCCTTCTTTGAGGGAATCTAGGAATGATGTTGAGTCCATTTTGGAGGTGGGATTTTATCCCTGTGTGTAATACAATACCTCTTCGACATGGGCCGGTTGATACTTCTTTATTTAGGGGATCCCGCCTCCATGGACTAAGAGAGATTTGGGCCTCTCTTGAGATATGATTCTATGCATGCCAGGAATCCTTAGGGTTGGAGAAACCCTTAGGGGTTTAGGTACATTTGATTAGCATGAGATTGGATCATCCCTTTCTCTCTACGGTTGATTGAATGCATGAGAATGCAATGGCTAAAGTTTCTTGGCACTCTTGTCTTTGGATGAATGTTAATGCATGAGCCTAATAGTAATTATATGGACAACATAATGGCAATGAATTAGTAATTTAGAAGACTCCCTTTTCATTCTTGGTTCACCCTCTGACTCTCTTGGCCTTTGTAGGCTAGGGAGAAGACAATGAGAATATAAAAAGAAAAACAAAAAGGAGAAGTTAGTGCCTTTAGATTAAAGATTTTTATGCAATGCATGCCCTAGGGGTGCCCTTTACTTTGAGAGGGGTACTAAGCATGATGTGTTAGCTCACTTTCGGAGATAGGGGGTTGCCTCTGCATGCAATACTATACCTGTGCGAGCCTGTTCATTCATTCATTCATACATTCATTCGATGAAAGTAGAAAGGATAGTTTTATTGCATTTGATTTCTTTTTACATGGAATTGAAAGTACATTTGAAGGGGAAGGGGAACATTTTCGTTAGGACCTTCACCTATTCGATGCTTACATCATGGGATCCTAACTACTCTTGGGTCTTCGGATTCGCCTTCTTAACCGGAGGTTGGTAGGAGACCTTCATTTGAATTGTCCCTTCGTCTTCTTGGCAGCCCTATCTCCATGAGTGAAGAGAGATTAGGGCCCCTCTTTATGAGATGACTTTGATGCATGCCATGAACCCTTAGGGTTTCGTGGTAACCTTAGGAGTTTTGGGTTGGCTTGATTTGAGGGAAAAGGTCACTGGGCCTTTCTCTGGGGGTTGATTAGATGCATAAAAGTGCAATGACTCGAGTTACTTTGAGAACTCTTGTCTTAACATGAATTCCAATGCGTGAACAGGTACGATGCATGTACATGGAAACGACAAGAAGTGAACAGCATAATAGCATGAATTAATCAGAATTTACATGGGAACATAAAGCAGTCGCCCTTTCCTCCTTGATTTTTGAAATTGACGTGTGTGTCCTAAATCTGGCAGAAGTTTGGCTATGCATGGGGTGCTACATGAGCATGAGGTTGGGGGTTTACTAATGCTTCCTAAGAGGCTCGGTCCTCGAACCTTCAAACCTCTGGCATCCACCCCCGAAAGGGTGAACCCCATCTTTGGTTGGTGGTTCGAGTGGGGGAACTATTAAGAGACCGTAGGCTAAGAAACTGACACATCATCCGCCCACAGTCAATATAATGTTCCCCCTTCTATCTAAAAGGGTAATAACCAGGTATTATATGCAATATGCCAATGCAAGTGAACGCACCGAGTGTGAGTGGAATTTTTGAAAATGGAGGAAAGGACCCAACGACCCACATCACATCTTGTACATTCATCACATTCATGACAAGAAATAAGACATAAAATAAAGTGTGAACAAAGGTTCACCAACAAAAGAAAGATGCAAAGAGCTAGTAACTTTTTGAAAAACTCAATGCAAGGTAAAATGGATGGTCAATGCAAGAGCATGAATGTAAGCAATGAATGCAAGTGATGACACTTATTTGAAAATTGTTTTGGAAAATAAGATTTGTTTTGGAAACTTAGACAAATTTGAAAAGTCAATAAAATTGGACAAATTAACCGGAGATTCTAAGTGAGTGAAAGGTGAAGAGACATGTCAATGGCTTAACCCTCTAAGTGTCCCCAGTGGAGTCGCCAGCTGTCGCGCCCCGATTTTTGGGTGTCCAAGGTCCTTTCGGCTCAGAGACCCTAAAACACGGAACTCTGTCACTAGAACTCGTCCTCCTAGAAGGACAAGTGCGACTAGGGTTTGAAAATTGGTTTGACTAAAGGCTCTTTAGAAAAAGAGGAGTCGCCACCTAACTTGATTAAGGTGAGTTAGGGCACCTAAAACTAAGTGTTAATCTAACTAAGTGTTAATCTGAAGATTAAACTTAGGGTTTTTTTGGAAAAGGCTTTGAAAACTCCCTTAAGAGAGGGTTTTTAAGGAAATAGGTTGTTTGGCAACTTTTGAAAAGATTTAAGCCCTTTTGAAAAATAACTCCATTTTGGTCATTTGAAAACAAAAATCTATAGTTTGGGGGTTGGTTACGTGTAGGGAAGATATCCTAAGATCGTCACCCTACCCCACCCTTTCGGTATCTACATGTCTAATCACCCTTTGTTCACTCACTAGAATAACCGGTTACCATTGTCCACTTAATATCCACTTTAGAATTTTAAAAACGGGGTTTAATCATCACTTTTCGGATGGATGATGTATGATGCAAGTTTTTGGAAGGAGTTTGAAAATAATAAGGGTTTTGAAAGAGTTTGGAATAGGAACTTTGAGTTGATTAGAATTTTTTGAAAAAAGGGATTGGAGTTAGAATAAAAGTTATAACCGCACCATTTTAGGTTGTCTACGTATCTCATTTGGCGAGAATCAGGTCATTCGTAGTTCGAGCAAGAGCCCGATGGAAAATAGGCGCATTAGGGCTTTTGGGAGGTTTGAAGATACTTTGGGGTCTTTAGAAAAGTTTAAGACACTTTGAGGTCTTTGAAAAAGTTTAAGACACTTTGTGGTCTTTGGGAAGGTTTTAGACACTTTGTCGTCTTTGGGAAAGTTTTAGACACTTTGTGGTCTTAGAAAGGTTTAAGACACTTTGTGGTCTTGGGAGTTTTAACTTGAAATTGGATGGTGGAGTATTTTGAAAATATTTTTGGATCAGCTTAAGGAAGTTTTGGAAAAAATGCTTTGGCATGACTCAAGAGAACTTGAAAGTGTTTTTGTAATCTTGTTTTGAAAACCTTGGAGGCATGTTTTGATGAATTAATTTTTTAAAGTGATTTTTGGAAATGGCTAAGGGTTTGGAATCCTAATATAGACAACCTTAGAGGTTGTTCTCGATTTATCACTTGTCCTTGGAATCCCTAACCATGAGGGGGCTAGGAACACCTTAGGTTTGTGACCTTTTGAAAATATTTTTAGAAACGCCTTAAAGATGGAGTGTATGAACATTTGAAGATTTTATGGAGTTGGTTTTTTTTGGTTTAAATCAAGAGAGTGGGAGATTTTGGAAAAGTGGGTTATGAGAATGGTTTAAAATTAAGTGATCATTTAGAAAAGGGTTCAAGAGTTGGAACCTTGAAGTATACTAACTTAGGTTGGGTTGGCTTAGGGTTAGAGGTGACCTAAGGTTGACTAACTTGGGTTAGGTTAACTTAGGGTTAAGATGACTCATGGTTAACTAACTAAGGTTGGGTCAACCTAAGGTTAGGATGACTTAGGGTTAGGTTAACCTAAGGTGAGAGAACTAGGGTCAAGTTAACCTAGTGTTGGTGAACTAGGGTCTAGTTAACCTAGGGTTAGGTAACTAGGGTCAAGTTAACCTAGGGTTAGTCAACTAGGGTCAAGTTAACCTAGGGTTGGATTGAAAAATGGTTTTGAAAGTTGTTTTAGTGCACTTTTGGAAGGAGTCTTGGAAAACAAAACATGTTATGCAATGGACTTTGGTGGACAACCCTTTTGAAGATCATTTCCATAAAAATTTTGATTCTAGCCAAGAGTATGGTTCATATGGTTAGTGATTGGAGACCATTCTAAGGAAGGTTTTCTCATGGCCATTATAACCTTTATCTTGACAAGAGTGGGAGTTTCAAAAATCAACATAATGATGGTAATTTTTGAAAAATCATTTTTGATGCAAAGATGGAGAGAATGCATTTTTGAATACCATCTTTTGAGAAGGATTTTGACGACCACTTTTTCAAGGGAAACATTCCATCAAGAGAGGGTTCATATAGCCAACAAAAGGGAGACCATTCAAGAGATGGTTCCATGGGGCCATTCCAACCACTATACTTGAGAGAATGGAAATCTTGAAAATTAGAAAAGTGGAAAACAACCTTTATGCAAGTTGAAATGCAATGATGCTAAAATGAGAGTTAGGGGGTTAGTAGGGGCTCTTCTAAGGCATAATTCTAAAATCTCATCCTACACTTCAAGTGGCCAACTCTTGAAACAATTTTTTAAAGGAATATAGAATTTGGAAACGGCATAAAATTAAGAGTAATGTAAGCATTGTGGAATATGACAATAAGCATAAAATGAAGCCAAGCACACAAGACATGATAGTAATATGCAAGAGGTCATGATTCACATACAAGGCTTTTAAGCTACACCACATAAACAAAGGGGCACCTAGGCCATACCATCTTAAAGTAGGCTAGTGAGAGGTCCCCCTACACGGTGACTCTCACTTGCTTTCCCCTAGGCATGATCTAAGAGCCCTCTTAGCTCAAGCATACAAGAAAGGGGGGTTGAAGATGGGGATTAAAATAGAAAATAGCCTAAGTAGGCTACGAGGGAGGAGAGAAGAGTGGGAGGAGAGCACAAATGTAAAAGAGATACCACCTTTTGCCTTCAACCACCTTTTGCCTTCAACACACTTGTAGTCTTCAATAGATGTCTTGGTTGGAGCTTGAGTGACTTCAAGAGGGCTTGAGGGGCTGGAATGGAGTGTGTAAGTGTGTATGAGGCCTTATGGAGTGTATAGGCTTGAGAGAGGTAGAATCTTGCCTTAAGTGTTGGAGGGGTGGAATATATGTAAGGATTCGAGTTTCTGGAGTGATTTCAGCAGAACTTCGCATCAATTTCGGACCTGGAATGTACAAAGGGGGAGGCCTCTATTTATAGGCAATTTGGAACAGTCCTAGCGCATGTGCTACATGTGCTTGGCCAAAATTTGGCCTTACGCATGTAGGACATGCGCAGGTACTGTTCCATTGCCAGAATGACACGTGGCACCTTATGTACTGGATAAATCTCAACTGTTGATCGAAAGTTGGTCGATCTGATCAAAATTTGAGCGCATGTAGCATACGCTCCATCACTGGGAAGGTTCGGCCAAACTTTACCTCGATAATTGAGTCAATCGGGAACATTTTGTGGGAATCGGTCGCACTTGGGATGTTCTTCCAGGGCTCCCGGTGAACTTTCATGTTTTCAG
Source organism: Euryodendron excelsum (assembly GCA_033060915.1). Classification (NCBI taxonomy): domain Eukaryota; kingdom Viridiplantae; phylum Streptophyta; class Magnoliopsida; order Ericales; family Pentaphylacaceae; genus Euryodendron; species Euryodendron excelsum. Next base: position 66,286,122 of record CM065377.1, on the reverse strand, counting down.
GAAGTTTAAATTATGTTTGGAGGCGGGCGATATCGTAACGGGAAGCGTGCATAAAAGGACATCTTTGCAGAGCGTCTGTGATACGTTCCGTGGGTGTTCGAAAGTGGCCGTTTTAGCGCTGTGTGATTGAGGCCTCCGGGAAGCGATCCTTTCGATCGAACCATACCAATGGAAAGTACTCTAAAAATACTTTTGGAAATTTCTAGATTTACGCATTTCTCAAGTTGTTTGACAGTGCGTTTTGATCAGGGAATCGGGGAAAAGGTCAACCTTGGTGGAGCGTCTACGAGACGCTCCAGGGGTTGTCAAAAGTAGCCATGTTTGGGCCACACGATGAAGGTCTTCAGGAAGCGATCTATTCGATCGAGCCGTATCGATGGAAAGATCAATGGACGAGCTTTCGAGAATTTTCTGATTTACGCATTTCTCAAGTCAGTTGACGGTGCGTAATAACTAGGGAGTTGGGGAAAACGACAATTTAGGAAGAGCGTCTGTAAGACGCTCCAAGGAACTTTTATCGAGTTGTGTGAGTTTAGTGTCATAGGGTCCTCCTCGGGTTAATGAAGGGCGTGTGGTGAAACCTTCTACTCGAAATCCCAAGGCCGATGCTATTTCGAGGCATATTTTTGCTTCTCGGGGCAAAACAGTCATTTTGACAAGGATTGGCTGGAAATGGTCAGGAATGGTTTGGTGTATTGTGTTAAGTGTGTAGGGTTGTTCAGGGATGGTTTTGGGAGAGTCTTTTTTCGTTTGACGGGGTTTGCGCAATGCTGAGGTGTTTAGGGGCAAAATGGTCATTTTGGCTAGAATGGGCCAGAATAGGACCGAATTCGGATCAAATGGCATGCGGGGGACGCCTAATGGTTTAACAACATTTTGGTAGGATGGACTTATCTTTTTGAGGGATTTTGAACTTTCCCAAAATGTGCCTGGAGGCCCAAGAGGCGCGTTTGGTCATTTTTCACCGAGTCAAGTTAGCAGGCGCTGGTGTTGACCTAGGTGTTGGTTCCCGAGACCGCCCAATCTCGAAAAATCACCTGTGCGGTGTTGATCTTTAAGAATGCCCGGTCTTAGAGAACTACCTGTGAGAGTGGTGTTGGTTTCTGAGAACGCCTGGTCCTAGAAAGCTACCTGGAAGGGTGGTGTTGGTCTCTGAAAACACCCGGTCTCGGAGAACTATCAAATGACGGACATTCTACGTTGGCGGGCTAGCAGGCGCCAAAAGTGAACCGTTTGGAATTTTGATGAGGTGTTGGTCACTGATATCGCCCGATCCCGAGAAGCTGCTTGGATGGCGTTGGTTTTCGGGACCGCCCGGTCCAGAAAGCTGCCTACAATAATGGTGCTTATGCCTCCAGCAGGTCCTTGTGGGCCAGAGAAGCGACCAGTTGGTTGGATCAAAGATTGAAAGGCTCATCTTGAGCCTGCATGTGTTGAGATGCTTGAAATCAAGCCCAGTCAGGTTGGAGAGTGCCAAGCGGGCAAAAATGGGGAGCTTACAGTTGCCCCTCTTTTTCTGTCTTTGCTTGTCGAAGGCAGAAAAATAATAAGGAAGGATCCCATATTGACCGTGAGGCAATCGGAGGGACCGTAGTGGTTGGAATTCAGAATTTTAAGTTGTGAAAACTGAATTGTTTGAATTTTGGAATTTTGAAATGATTTTGAAATTTTTCCTGAACCGACATTCCAACTGATGGAATGACACTCCTTTAGGGAGATTCAGGATTTTTGAATTTTGAAAAGGATTTTTTTTTTCAAATGATTTTGAAATGACCTTCTGTAATGGAGGGATTTGGATTTGAATTGGAATGGTTCGGAAAACTTTTAAAACTTGGAATGAAATTTTTGAGGCGAAAGGTTTGAAAACCTAGAATTTGATTTTGGAATTAAACTTTTTGTGGAGAAAGTTTTGAAAATCGAAAACTTTTTTGCTAGTATGCTTCTTAAGGCAAAAGCTTGTAAAATCGAGATTTTGGAAGTTGAGCTTTTTGAGGCGAAAGCTAGAAAACCCGAAACTTTGAAAATTGAGCCTTTTAAGGCGAAAGCTAGAAAATCTGAAATTTTGACAGTTAAGCTTTTTGAGGCAAAAGCTAAAAAAACCCGAAATTTTGAAAGTTGAGCATTTTGTGGCGAAAGCTAGAAAACCCAAAATTTTGACAGTTAAGCTTTTTGAGGCGAAAGCTAGAAAGTCTGAAATTTTGCAACTCACCCCCCCCCCCCCCCCCCCCCCCCCCCCCCCCCCCCCCCCCCCCCCCCCCCCCCCCCCCCCCCCCGTTAAGCTTTTTGAAGCGAAAGCTAGAAAATCCAGAATTTTGCAAGCCTAGAATTTGGCAAGTTAAGCTTTTTGAGGCGAAGGCTAGAAAGCCCGAAATTTTGAAAGTTAAGCTTTTTGAGGCGAAAGCTAGAAAACCTGACATTTTGAAAGTTGAGTTTTTGTGGCGAATGAGTGTAACTAAGGGTGTGTTTGGTGGGGCTTAAAAATGAAGCTTTTTTTAAGCTTGCTAGTAAAAAAGCTAAGTTTTTTAAGCTTTTTTGCTTTTCTGATTTTAGTTTAGATAAAAATAAACAAAAAAACAAAAAAAAAAAAAAGCAAAAAGGTTGCAAAAAAGCTAACCAATAAGCCCAACCAAACACACCCTAAGTTTGAATTGAAAATTGATTTGAATAAAGGGCTTTTAGAAAAGATTTGGAGTCGCCACCTAACTTGATTAAGGTGAGTTAGATCACCTAAAAACTAAGCATAATCCAAAGACAACACTTTGGGTTTTTGGAAAAAGGTTTTGAAAATATCACCTCAAGAGAGGGTTTTTAAGAAAAACAGGTTGTTTGGCAACCTTTGAAAAACATTTAGCCCTTTTTTTTTAAAAATAACTCCGTTTTGGTCTTTGAAATCAGTGATCCTAGTTTCAGAGGTTGGTTACGTGAAGGGAAGACGCACTAAGCCACACCCTACCCCGCCCTTTCGATATCTACATGTCAATCTACCCTAGATTCACCTATGAAAGTCTTCAACTAACTAATGTTCAATCCTATTCACTTTGAAAAAGAAATTTTGAAAAGAAATTGAGATGATGCATGATATGCAAGTGTAAGAAAAGAGAATTGAAAAATAGATTTAGAAATAGATTTGAGAAGAAATTGATTTGACTTAAAAGAGATTTGAAAAGATAGATTTGAAGTTAAAATTGAAAAGAGATTTGAGAAAATGGATTTGAAAATAGAAATTTGGAATTGGAAGGTTGAAAATAGATTGAAGATTTGGAAAGATTTTATGAAAATAGAAACTTGAAAAATGTTGTGGAATTTGAAATTTAAAAAATGTGGAGACCGCACCCATGAGGGTTGGCTACGTATCCTTTTGGAGGAATCATGTTAGTCGTAGTTCAAACAAGAGTCCAATTGAAAATAGAAGAGTTGATTTGGAAAAGAGTGGGAGTTGGAATTCGAATTGAAATTAGAAGAGTAGAAAATTTAGACTTTGATTGGAAGGTTTGAAAAGATTGATTTTGAAAGACTTAGTTTTAGGAAACCTAGACTTAGGAAAGACCTGAGACTTAGAAAAGATTTAACTTGACCTGGAAGGATTTTAGAAAAGATTTGACTCAAATGTTAGACTTGGAAAGATTAGGAAAGACTAGATTTAGGAAATGTTCGAATTAGGGAAGTATCATTTTAGGAAAGTTTTGGTTTAGAAAAGTTTCAACTTAGGAAAGTTTTGAATTAGGAAAATTTTGAAAAAAAAAAGGTATCACTTTAGGAAAATTTGGATTTAGGAATGTTTTAACTTAAGAAAGGTTTGAATTTAGAAAGTTTTCAAAATAGGAAAGTTTCGAATTTGGAATGTTTTGAAATAGGGATGTTTTGAAAGTAAGAAAGTTTTGAGTTTAGAAAGTTTTAGATTTAGAAAGATTTGAAGTTTAGGAAAGTTTAGAATTTAAAAAGGTTAGAGGTTTAGAAAGATTTAACTTAAGAAAGTTTTGAATTTAGGAAACTTTGAATTTGGAAAGATTTGAAATTTAGAGAGCTTAAGATTTAGAAAGCTTCGAATTTAAAAAGTTTAGGATTTAGAAAGTTTTAGAGTTTGAGTTTTAGAAAATCTTGAGATTAGGAAAGGTTGAGTTTAGGAAAGATTTGTAAAACTTAGATTTGGAAAGTTAAAATTTCGAAAAGGGGTAGAATTAGGAAATGGTTGAATTAGGAAAGATTTGAAAATTGAATTTTAGAATTTAGGAAAGATTTTTATGTTCAAGTTTTGGAAAGTTAAGATTTAGGAAAGTAGAAGATTATGAAAGAGTTGGATTAGGAAGGGATTGGATTTTTTTTCTAAGAAGAAGTATTTGATTTTTTTTCCAAAAACGGATGATTGGATCTAGTTTCTTACACGGGGAGATTGGATTTGGTTTCCTAAAGGGAAGGTAGGATTTGACAAGGATTTGGAAAGGGAAGTTCTTAGAAACCCTAGATTTGGAAAACTATAGTTTTGACTTAGAAAATAGATTTTGAAAATATGTATAGTTTTGATGTTAAATAAGAGGTTTTGGAAACCTAAGTTTTAAGACAAGATTGAAAATCATGTTTTTGGAAAGAAAATTAGGGTTTCCTAATTGTTGGCTCTAGGGCTTGACTTGGGCTTTAAGGAAAGAGATTTTTGAAAAGTACATTTTTTGAAAACGGAGATTTTTGGAAAGAAAACCTAAAGAGGAATTTCTAGAAGGTGAGTTTTGGAGGGAGAGTTTTTGGAAAGATTTTTAAAAGAAAATTGTTGGAAAGAGTTTTTAAGAAAGATATTTAGAAAGCGTTTTTAGAAAGTGGATTTTGAGGAGAGTATTTTGGAAAGGAGTTTAAAAAGGAGGTTTTACAAAATAGATTTTTGAAGGTAGTGTTTAGAAAACAATTTTGGAAAGAAGAGTTTTTTGGAAAGCATGTTGAAAAAAAGAAGGTTTTAGAAAGAGAGATTTGAAGAGGCCGGGAATGACCCGGCGAGGTGGAAAAGGGCATGAACAATTAGAATAGTGTCCCGGAGGTATTTGACTTGAAAAATGAGGATAGGATGTGTCGGAAGGATTGACCGGGCCGTTAGGGGCAAAACGGTCAATCGGGTTGGAAAGCTGCCGGGACGGACTTGGAATGTCCCAGAAAAAGACTCGAGATTTGGGGACATTATTTAGAATGTTTCCAAACATTGCCGGTTTGATACCTAGAGCTAGTGTGGTCGGAAAAGGCGACCGGCCCTCGAGGGGCAAAACGGTTATTTTGTACCGGGTTTGCCGGAATTGACTCGGAATGATCCGAAAAGATAATAAAAGGTTGAGAATACTATAGGAAGCATTCTCAGGAGGTTACTAGTTTGATACCTAGAGCCGGTGTGGTTCCCAAGGCATTCGAATGCTTAGGGGCAAAATGGTTATCTTGATCGAAAAGTATCGGAATTGGCCCGAAACTGACTAGAAGGCACCTAATCATGCTGAATTGCCTTTAAGACAATCTTGGAAGGTTGGACTTACCGTTCTGAGGATTCAAATGTGTTCTCGAGAAACGTGCCAGAAAATGGCCCTAGGGGCAGTTTAGTCATTTTTCACCGAAGTGAGCTAGCAGGCACTGGTGTTGACTTGGGTTTTGAGTGTCTCTACCACTCTGATGGTGGTTGCGTGATACAGGGGTTTGTTGGCAATTCCCTATATCGACCTATTTGCGAGTATTTCCGCTACTCTGACGGTTGCGATGTTTGCGAGTATTTCTACTACTCTGACGGTTTGCGATCATTTCCGAGACTGCCTGATCTCGGGAAGCTACTAAAGGGACTTAGCGCCTGAGAATCAACCTTCTCGAAAGACGTGCCTAAATGGACATTTCTGCGTTGGGGGGCTAACAGGCGCCAAAGGTAGATCGTTCTACAATCTAAGGGATTTGGGGTCTCGTCCCGGTCGATAGGTTTAAAGGGACTTACTGCTCCGAAGAGATTTTCTTTGAAAAACGTGTCAGATCGTCTCAAGGAATAAATTGTCTCGAGAGAGGGATTGGAATTGGAATTGGAATTAGAAAGGGGACTTACCGTCTTCGGAAAGACGTGCCTAAATTGGAATTGGAAAGGGGTCTTACCGTCTTTGGAAAGACGTGCCTGATTGGATAGATTTACTGTCTCGAGGAATCAACTGTCTCTAGAGAGGGATTGGAATTGAAATTAGAAAAGGAATTGGAAAGGGGTCTTACCATCTTCAGAAAGACGTGCCTGGTTTAGAATATGGAAAGGATAATGCCCCTAAGGGTATTTTGGTCATTTTGCTTCTCTTTGGGCCCCAGTGGGCTCGCAAAGCGATGAATAGACAAGATTTAGACTTAGAGAGGTTATTTGATTCGGAATATGTCCATATTAACTTGAACACAAGTCTGGATGGAGTGGAGACCGCCGAGCAGTAAAAAATGGGGTGCTTACACTTGTGTTTATGCTTCAGATAGTTTTTGAATTCTTTCTAAGACGGTAGCAATTTTTCAATTGTAGCAGCCACTTGAAATGATTCACTCAGTACCATGCCTTCGGCGTGGATTTCATGAAGTATAACTTAGAGATCCTAGACCTAGCTAATAACTGTTTTAGAATCAAACATTTTGTAATCTAGAAACTTACCGACCACAAATTTCTTTGAGCCGGCGTCTTTCATCTTATACTTCTTGTCTAGAGATTCCAAAAATTCTTTTGCCGTGTGCACGGCATAATACACATTGTAAAGTGTATTATCCAATCTATTGAGGATGTAGTTCCTACATAAGAAATCGGCATGTTTTCATGCTCCCACCCTTGTGTAAGCATTCCATTTTGGACCGCTCGGAGGTCTCCATTTCGTCCAGACTTATGTTCAAGTCAATGTGGGTATATTTCGAGTCAAATCAACTTTCTAAGTCTAATCCCGTCAATTCATCACTTCGCAGGCCTCGCCAGGCCCAAATAGAGGTAAAATGACCAAAATGCCCCCTGGGGGCATCGTTCGATCCAATTCCAAATTAGGCACGTCTTTTCGAAGACAGTAAGTTCCCTTTCTAATTCTAAATTAGGCACGTCTTTTCGAAGACAATAAGACCCCTTTTCAATTCCAATAGGCACGTCTTTCCAAAAACGATAAGTCCCCTTTCTAATTTCAAATTAGGCACGTCTTTCCGAAGACGGTAAGTCCTCTTTCCAATTCCAATTCCAATCCCTTTCTCGAGACAGTTGATTCCTTGAAATGGTGAGTTTATCCAATTCGGCATGTTTTTTGAACGAAATCTCTTCAAAATAGTAAGTCCCTTTAAACCTGTCGATCGGGACAAGACCCCAAGTCCTCGAGATGGTAGAACGGTCCAACTTTGGCGTCTGCTAGCCCGCCAATGCAGAATTATCGGTTTAGGCATGCCTTTCGAGAAATTTGATTATCAGGCACTAAGTCCCTTTAGCAGCTTTCCGAGATCAGGCAGTCTCAGGAATGATCGCAAATCGTCAAAGTAGCGAAAATACTCGTAAACGTCACAACCGTTAGAGTAGCGGAAATACTCGTAAACAGGTCGATATAGGGAATTGCCAACAAACCCCTGTATCACGGGACCACCATCAGAGTGGCAGAGACACTTAAAACCCAGGTCAACACCAGTGTTTGCTAGCCCACTTCGGTGAAAAATGACCAAACTGCCCTAGGGCCATTTTTCGGCACGTTTCTCGTGAGCACACCTAAGCTCTCAAAATGGTAAGTCCACCCTTCCAAGATTGTCTTAAAGTTAATCTGGCATGATTAGGTGCCCTCCAATCAGTTTTGGGTCAATTCCGAGACTTTTGGATTAAGATGACCATTTTGCCCCTAGGTATCCGAATGCCCCGGGAACCACACCGGCCCTGGGTATCAAACTGGTAACCTCTCGAAAATGCTTCTTATAGTATTCCCAACCTTTCCCTATATTTTCGGATCATTCCGAGTTAGTTCCGGCAAACCTGGTGCAAAATGACCGTTTTGCCCTTGGTGGGCCGGTCATCTTTTTCGACCACACCGGCTCTGGGTAATAAACCAGTAGCCTTTTGGGAACATTCTAAATAATGTTTCCAAATCTCGAGTCTTCTTCTGGGACATTTCGAGTCCATCCCGACAGCTTTTCGGCCTGATTGACCGTTTTGCTTATAATGGCCCAGTCAACCCTTCTGACATATCATATCTTCATTTTTCAAGTCAAATACCTCCGGGACACTGTTCTAAGTGTTCCTGCCCTTTTTCGGCCTTCTAAGCCAATCTCGGTCCCTTAAATCCTTCCCGGGCTCTTCGAAGTTACTCCTAGTGAAGCCAGGCTAAAATTGCATGGTAGTCACTAGTACAGGCGCCCAAATCTTCTCAAGATACATTGCTTGCTGACTTACAAACTTTCCTAACTGGCTGGTGCCACTCCTAGTGGTGCCAAGAGGAAATTTGGCTTGGTGCCAGTGCAATAGGCGTCAGGTCTATCCCATCTCTATAAATACAGAACCTCCTTCAGTGTAAAGGAAGTCTGCAAACTCAGTCTGAAAACCCTAATTTTCAATATACAGAGCTCGTAGCCTCCCAAAACTCTAGCTTCTCTAGGTTTTCCAAACTCTAGCCTCCTATACACTCACACACACTCCTATACACTTATACACTAGCCTCCAACCCTCCATTAAAGACTTGAATTGTTGCAACTACGAAGATTTGAAGACCAAAGACAAGCCCTCGAAGACTGAAGTGAAGTGAAGACCAAATAAAAGCAAGGTGGGCAAAGCAAATCAAAGCAAGACATATGGTAGGCTTTCTCTTTAAGTTTCTGCACTTCCCCCTCTCTCTTCTCCCTCCTAACCCACTTGGGTTTCTCCTATTTTAATCTCCCATCTTCTTCCCCCCTTTCTTTGCATGCTTAAAACAAGGGGACTCCCTGTCCATGTGTAGGATTAGGCTATTGGAGGGTCACCGTGTCGGCGGCTTTCTTTTAGACTAATCGGAGACCATGTGGGTTCGGCCCCCTTGATTATGTGGTAAAGCCTTTAGCCTTGTATGTTCACGACCCTAATTTGCATTATGCATATCATAATTCTTGCATTCTTCCAAAAGTTGTTTTCAAATTCGTTTTCAAACTCGTTTTCAAAAGCTTATATCAAAATCTTCTTTTCCAAAACTTGTTTTTGAAATCGCATTCCTAAGGTGATTCTAACCTTTTCATGGCTAGGGTTGCTTTAGGAAAGTGTTACATTTAAAGTGACCAATATGGTCCATATTGTCAAAACCTTGTTGTTTTCAAAACCATTTTCTTAAAGTGATTCTAACCTTCTTGTGGTTAGAATCGCTTTAAGAAAGTAAGATATTTTATATACTTTCCAAAAACTCTCTTTTCAAAAGTCTCTCTTTCTAATACCCTCTTTTTCAATATGCTTTCCAAAAACTCTTCTTTCCAAAATTGTTTTCTAAAAACTCCTTCTAAAAATCAGTTTTTCAAAACTTCTCTTTTCAAACTCCTTTCCAAAACACTCTCCTCAAAATTCACTTTCCTAAAAACTCTTTCCAAAAAGCTCCTTCCAAAATCTTGTTTCCAAAACTCTCTCAAAGTTTTACTTTCCAAAAACTTCCTAAAATTCTTTTCAAAACACACTTTCTAAAAACTCCTCTCTAGGATTTCCTTCTAAGAATCTTCATTTCCAAAAATGCACTTTCCAAAAAAAAAAAAAACTCTTCCTTGGAGCCCAAGTAAAACCCTAGAACCCACAATTAGGAAACCTTAATTTTTCTTCCCAGAAACATGATTTTCAATCTTGCCTTAAAGTCTAGGTTTCCAAAATCTCTTGTTTTCTACGTCAAAATTATATTTCCAAAAACCTCTTTCCTATGTCAAAATTATAGTCTTCCCAAATCTAGGGTTTCTAGAAACTTTCCTTTCCAAATCCGTGCCAAATCAAATCTTTCCTTTAGAAAACCAAATCCAATCTTCATTTAGGAAACTAGATCCTATCCTCTGTTTTTGGAAACAAAACATCTCTTTTTTAGAAACCAAATCCAATCCCTTGTTTTAGGAAATAGGAATCTTAACTCTTCAAAATCCAAATCTTTCCTAATTCAAATCTTTCTTAATCTTCTACTTTCCTAAATCTTAAGTTTCCAAAACTTGAACATAAAAATCTTTCCCAAATCTTAAAATTCAACTTTCAAATCTTTCCTAATTCAACAATTTCCTAATTCTACCCCTTTCAAAATCTTAACTTTCCAAATCTAAGTTTTCAAATCTTTCCTAAACTCAACATTTTCTAATCTCAAGATTTTCTAAAACTCAAACTTTAAAACTTTTTAAATCCTAAACTTTCTAAATTCGAAGCTTTCTAACTCTAAAACTTTTTAAATTTCAAATCTTTCCAAATCCAAAGCTTTCTAAATTCAAAACTTTCTTAAGTTAAATCTTTCTAAACTTCTAACCTTTCTAAATTCTAAACTTTCCTAAAACTTCAAATCTTTCTAAATCTAAAACTTTCTAAACTTAAAACTTTCTTACTCTAAAAACTTTCCTATTTTGAAAACTTTCCTAATTCGAAACCTTTCCTAAATTGAAACTTTCATTTCCAAAACTTTCCTAATTCGAAACATTCCAAATTCAAAACTTTCTTTTTCAAAACTTTCCTAAAAAGGAACTTTCCTAAAATGACACTTTCTTATTTTGAAACTTCCCTAATTCGAGTCTTTCCTAATTCCAAGTTTCCTAACCTTCCAAATCCAACATTCGAGTCAAATCTTTTCTAAAATCTTTCTAAGACAAGTCCAATCTTTCTTTTCTAAGTTCCTAAGTTTATGTTTCCTAAAACCAAGTTTTTCAAAACTAATCTTTTCAAATCTTCCAATCAAAGTCCAAATTTCCTACTCTTCCAATTCCAATTCGAATTCCAACTTCAACTCTTTTCCAAATCAACTCCTCTATTTTCAATCGGACTCTTGTACGAACTACGATTGACCTGATTCCTCCAAAGGGATACGTAGGCAACCCTCATGGGTGCGGTCATAACATTTTTGAAATTTCTATTTTCACAACATTTTTCAAATTTCCAATTCCACAACTTCTTTCATATCTCCAATTCTACAATCTTCTTCAAATTTCCAATTTCTTAATCTCTTCCAAGTTTTCAATTTCAAAAATCTATTTTCAAATCACTATTTTCAATTTCTAAACTCTCTTTCTAATTTCAAACTTCAATTCCTCTTTTCCAAATCTATTTTCCAACTTTATTTTCTTGCACTTGCATTATGCATCATGCATCACGTCTTTTTAAACATTGTTTTCTAAAGTGGTTAGGATTAAACATTTGTTAGTTGAAGACTTTTATAGGTGAATCTAGGGTAAATAGACATGTAGGTACCGCAAGAGCGGGGTAGGGTGATGGCTTAGTGCGTCTTCCCTACACGTAACCAACCTCCGAACCTTAGATCACTGTTTTCAAAGACCAAAACGGAGTTATTTTCAAAAAAGGGCTAAATGCTTTCCAAAGGTTGCCAAACAGCCTGTTTTTTTTAAAAACCCTCTTTTGAGGTGGTATTTTCAAAAACCTTTTCCAAAAATCCTAAGTATAGTCTTCAGATTATTCTTAGTTTGTTTAGGTGACCTAACTCACCTTAATCAAGTTAGGTGGCAACTCCAAATTGTTTTCTAAAAGCCCTTAATTCAAACCAATTTCAATTCAAACCTAGTCGCACTCATTCTTCTAGGAGGATGAGTTCTAACGAGAGAGTATAGTATTTTTTCCACTTGTGTTTGTATTCCTCGAGTGCGAAAAATCTGAGCCCTACACGCCGCAACTACTTACTGGTCGGACTCATTCTCTTTCAGAATAGGAACATCTTCACGAAGAAATTTCGTCTAGTTTAGAATCCTCAGGTAAAACAACATCTTCTGTTGTCACCTTTCGAAATCAGTTCCGTTGAACTTCTTTAGCTTTTCTCCGTGATTCACCGGCACAGTCGGTGTATGCACGTGATTCACTGCTGTAAGCACCCCATTTTTGCCAGCTCGGCAATCTCTGGCCCAACCGCATGTAGTCTTCAAACACCACGCCACGTACAAGCTTAAGATGAGCCTTTTAATCTCCAATCCAGTCAACTGGTCGCTTTTCGGGCCCATAAGGATTCGCTGAAGCCATAAGCTCCATCATTCCAGGCAACTTTCTGGGCCAAGCGGTCCTAGAAATCGATGCCATCCAGGTAGTTTCCCGGGATCGGGCAATTTTGGGGACGAATACCTCATCAAATTCCAGACGGTTCACTTCTGGCGCCCGCTAGCTCGCCGATGTAGAATGTCCATCATTTGGTAGTTCTCCGAGACCAGGCGTTCTCAGAGACCAACACCACCCTTCCAGGTAGCTTTCTAGGACCAGGCGTTCTCAGGAACCAACTCCACCCCCACAAGTAGCTTTCTAAGACCGGGTGTTCTCAGAGACCAACACCGCACAGGTAGTTTTTCGAGGCCTGGTGGTCTTGGGAACCAACACCGGCGCTTGCTAGCCCGACTCGGTGAAAAATAACCAAACCTGCCCCTGGGGCCTCCAGGCACTTATTGAGAAAGTTCGAAATCCCTTAAAATGATAAGTCCATCCTTCCAAAATGTTGTTAAACCTTTAGGCATCCTCAGCACACCATTTGGTCTAATCCCAATCCTGTTCTGACTCGCTCTGGTTAAAATGACCGTTTTGCCCCTAAACACCTCAGCACTGCACAAACCCCGCTGAATGGTGAAAGAATCTCCCAGAACCATCCCTGAACAACCCTACACGCTTAACACGACACATCAATGTAAGCACCCCATTTTTGACCGCTCGGCAGTCTACACTCAGTCCAGACTTGTTTTCAAGTCATTTTGGGCATATTCCAATTGAAACGAATCCTCTAGGTCCAAATTTCGTCTTTCCATCGCTTCGCGAGCCTGTCAGGCCCAAATAGAGACAAAATGACCAAAATGCCCTTAGGGGCATTGTCCTTTCTTATTCCAATTCCAGTTCCTCTCTCGAGACAGTTTATTCCTCGAGACGGTCCGAGTAGCAAAACTACTCACAAAACCGTTAGAGTGGCGGAAACACTCACAAAACCGTTAAAGTAGCGAAAATACTCACAAAGCCGTTAGAGTGGCGGAAACACTCACAAAACCGTTAGAGTAGCGGAAGTACTCACAAAACCGTTAGAGTGGCGGAAACACTCACAATCCAGGCACGTCTCTTCGGAGATGGTAAGACCCTTTTCCAATCCCACTCTCGAGACGGTTTATTCCTCGAGACGGTTCCAACCCAGGCACGTCTCTTCAGAGACGGTAAGACCCCTTTCCAATCCCTCTCTCAAGACAGTTTATTCCTCGAGACGGTCTGAGTAGCAAAACTACTCACAAAACCGTTAGAGTGGCAGAAACACTCACAAAACCATTAGAGTAGCGAAAATACTCACAAAGCCGTTAGAGTGGCGGAAACACTCACAAAACCGTTAGAGTAGCCGAAGTACACACAAAACCGTTAGAGTGGCGGAAACACTCACAATCCAGGCACGTCTCTTCGGAGACGGTAAGACCCCTTTCCAATCCCACTCTCGAGACAGTTTATTCCTCGATACGGTTCCAACCCAGGCACGTCTCTTCGGAGACGATAAGACCCCTTTCCAATCCCTCTCTCGAGACAGTTTATTCCTCGAGACGGTCTGAGTAGCAAAACTACTCACAAAGCCGTTAGAGTAGCGAAAATACTCACAAAGCCGTTAGAGTAGTGGAAATACTCAACCCCGTCTGAGTAGCGGAAATACTCCTAAATCATCAACCCGTCCGAGTAGCGAAAATACTCAACCCCGTCTGAGTAGCGGAAATACTCACAAATCATCAACCCTGTTCGAGTAGCGGAAATACTCACACCGTTAGAGTGGCGGAGACACTCAACACCTAGGTCAACACCCGTGTCTGTTAGCTCACTTCGGTGAAAAATGACCAGACTACCCTTAGGACCTTTTCCGAGACTTTCCGGTCAAGATGACCATTTTGCCCCTAAGCATCCACGCCGGCTCTGGGAATCAAACCAGCAGCCTCTGGGAACATTCTAAATAATGTTTCCAGATCCCAAGTCTTTTTTCGGGACAATCCGAGTTCGCCCCGGCAGTTTTCCGGTCCGATTAACCGTTTTGCCCCTAAAGGCTCGGTCAACCATTCCGACCCACCTTATCTTCACTTTCCAAGTCAACTACCTCCAGGACACTATTTTAAGTGTTCCTGCTCCTTTCCGGCCTTCCGGGTCATTCCCGGCTCCTTCAAATCATTCCCGGACTTTCAGGAGTCACTTCTAGTGAAGCCAGGCTAAAATTTATATGGTAGTCACTAGTACAGGCGCCCAAATCTAGTCAAAGATACGTTGCTTGCCTACCTTAAATCTTTCCTAATTGGATGGCGCCACTAGTAGTGGCGCTAAGCCAAAAAATGGCCTGGCATCACTCCTAGTGGCGCCAGTGTAAAATTTGCCCTGGCGCTACTACAACAGGCGCCAGGTTTGTCCTCCCTCTATAAATACAGAGTCTCATTCAACGTGAAAGGGGTCTGCAAACTTAACTTAAAAATCCTATATTTCGATATACAGAGCTCGAGTACCTCCTAAACCCTAGCCTCCCTAGGTTTTCCAAACCCTAGCCACCCTACATAAACCCTAGCCTCATATACACTCCTATACATCCCCATACACTCATACACTAGCCTTCAACCATCCTTTGAAGACTTGAAGAGCTGCCATCCAAAGCTTGAAGACAACTCCTAAAGACTGAAGGTGAAGATCAAGACAAAGACCGAAGACCGAAGACCGAAGACAGCGCGGCGCGCAAAATAAAGAAGACATGTGGTAGGCTTTCTTTTTAATTTTCTGCACTTCCCCCCTCTCTCTTCTCTCTCCAACCCACTTGGGTTTTCTCTATTTTAATCCCCCATCTCTTTCCCCCCCCCCCTTTCTTTGCATGCTTGAAACAAGGGGACTCCCGATCCATGTGTAGGATTAGACTGTTGGAGAGTCATCGTGTCGGGGGTTTTCTTCTAGTCTAACCAAAGACTACGTGGGTCCGGCCCCCTTGATTATGTGGTGAAGCCTCAACCTTGTATGTTCACGACCCCAAATTGCATTGTGCATATCATAGTCTTGCATCTTCCAAAATTCGTTTTCAAAAAGTTGTTTTCAAAAATCGTTTTCAAACTTGTTTTCAAAATTGCATCAAAATCTTTTTTTCAAAAACTTGTTTTCAAAACCACAATTCTAGGGTGATTCTAGCCTTTCCATGGCTAGGGTTGCTTTAGGAAAGTGTTACATTAAAAGTGACCTTTTGGTCTATATTTTTAAATCTTGTTGTTTTCAAAACCACTTTCCTAAAGTGGTTCTAACCTTCTTATGGTTAGAATTGCTTTAGGAAAGTGAGATGTTTTTACACCTTCTAAAAACTTTCTTTTCAAAAAATGTCTTCCTAAAAATCTCTTTTTCAACATACTTTCCTAAAACTCTCCTCTCCAAAAGTGTTTTCTAAAAACTCCCTCCAAAATCTATTTTTCAAAACTCCCTTTTTCAACTCCTTTCCAAAATCCTCTCCCCAAAATTCACTTTCTAAAAACTCTCTCCAAAAATCTTTCCAAAAACTCTCTTTCCAAAATCTTCCTTCTAGAAATTTCCCTCTAGGATTTTCCTTCTAAAATCTACGTTTCTCAAAAACACACTTTCCAAAACTCCTTCTCTTTAAAATCTTTTTCTAAAAACTCCCTCTTCAAATTCACTTTCCAAAAATTTCTCCCTAGGATTCCCTTCTAGAAAACCCTCGTTTCCAAAAGCGTACTTTCCAAAAATCTCTTTTCTTAAAGCCCAAGTCAAGCCCTAGAACTCACCATTAGGAAACCCTAAATTTTCTTCCCAAAAACATGGTTTTCAAACTTTGCCCAAACCTAGGATTCCAAAACCTCTTGTTTTCGACATCAAAACTATACACGTTTCCAAAACCTATTTTCTACGTCGAAACTATAATTTTTCAAATCTAGGGTTTCTAGAATCTCCCTTTCCAAATCCTTGTCAAATCAAACCTTCCCTTTTAGAAACCAAATCAAATCTTCCCGTTTAGGAAACTAGATCCCATCCTCCGTTTTTGGAAACAAAATCAAATATTTTCTTTTAGAAACTAAATCCAATCCCTTCCTAATCCAAACCTTCCTAATTTCCTACCTTCCTAAACCATAAGTTTCCTAAACCTAAACCTAAACTTCAAATCTTTCCTTAAGTTTCAAAATCCAACTCTTTCCTAATTCAAATCCTTCCTAATCCTCCACTTTCCTAAATCTTAAGTTTCCAAAAATCTTTCCTAATTCAACCCTTTCCTAATTCAACCCCCTTCCCAAATCTTAACTTTTCAAACCTAAGTTTTCAAACCTTTCCTAAACTCAAGCCTTTCCTAATTTCAAGATTTTCTAAAATTCAAACTCTAAAACTTTCTAAATCCTAAACTTTCTAAATTTCAAATCTTTCTAAAATTCTAAGCTTCCTAAATTTGAAACTTTCTTAAGTTAAATCTTTCTAAACCTAGAAACTTTCTAAATTCTAAACTTTCTTGAACTTCAAATCTTTCCAAATCTAAAACTTTTCTAAATTCAAAACTTTCTTAATTCAAGACTTTCCTAAGTTGAAACTTTCTTAAGTTCCGAACTTTCCTAATTCAAAGCTTTCCTAATTTGAAACTTTCTAAAAATGACACTTTCTTAAATCGAACCTTTCCTAATTCGAACCTTTCCTAAATCCAATCTTTCTTAATCTTAAGTCTAGGTTTCCTAAACCTCCATCTTTCTACAACCAAGTCTTTCCAAAATCAATCTTTTCAAATCCAAGTCCAACCTTCTCAATTTCAAATTCTAATCTCCTCTTCTAATTTCAAGTCAAATTCAATTTCCAATTCAATCTTTCTCTTCCAATCCAACCTTCTATTTTCAATCGGACTCCGGTTCGAACTACGACTGACCTGATTCCCCCAAAGGGATACGTAGGCAACCTTCATAGGTGCGGTCACAATATTTTTCAAACTTTCAATTCCACCCTCATTGGTGCGGTTTTCAAAATTTTTTACCAAATCTCAAATTTTCATCTACTTTTAAACTTTCTATTTCCAAATTTCTCAAACTTTCCAATTTCAAATCCATTTCAAATCCATCTCTTTCCAAATCTATTTTTTAATTCTTTTCTATTGCACTTGCATATCATGCATCATATTTTTCAAACATTGTTTTTCTAAAATGGATAGGATTGAACCATAGTTAGTTAAAGACTCTTATAGGTGAATCTAGGGTAGATTGACATGTAGGTACCGAAAGGGCGGGATAGGGTGATAGCTTAGTGCGTCTTCCCTACACATAACCAACCTCCGAACTTAGATCGCTGTTTTCGAAGGACCAAAAGGAGTTATTTTCAAAAAAAGGGCTAAATGTTTTTCAAAGGTTACCAAACAACCTGTTTTCCTAAAAACCCTCTCTTGAGAAGATATTTTCAAATCGTTTTCCAAAAACCCTAAGTGTAGTCTTCGGATTACTCTTAGTTTTTTTTAGGTGACCTAACTCACCTTAATCAAGTTAGGTGGCGACTCCAAATCTTTTTCAAAAGCCCTTTATTCAAACCTGTTTTTCAATTCAAATCTAGTCGCACTCATTCTTCTAGGAGGGTGAGTTCTAACGAGAGAGTACAGCATTTTTCCCACTTGTGTGAGTATTCCTCGAGTGCGAAAAATCTAGGCGCGACAATCAAACCATTCCTAACCATTTCCAGCCAATCCTTGCCAAAATGATCATTTTGCCCCTAGCAATCCAAACATGCCCCAAAACAGCTCTGGTCCTGGGATTTCGAGCAAAGGGTTTCACCATACACCCTTGTTTAACCCGAGGAGGACCCTACGGCATTAAACGCTCATGACTCGATAAAAGTTCCCGGGAGCATCTCACAGACGCTCCGTCTGAATTGTCTTTTCTCCTGATTCCCTGGTTATAACGCACCATCAACTGACTTAAGAAATGTGTAAATTAGGGAATTCTTGAAAGCTTGCTCATAGATCTTTCCATCAATACGGCTCGATCGGATAGATCGCTTCCTGAAGCCCTCTATCATACGATGTGAAAACTATAACTTTCAGCAACCCTTGGAGCGTCTTGCAAATGCTCCGCTAAGGTTTATTTTTTCTCTAATTCCCTGAGTAAAACGCACTGTCAAACGACTTGAGAAATGCGTAAATCTGAGAATTTTCGAAGGTATTTCCAGAATACTTTCCATCGGTACGGTCCGATTGAAAAGATCGCTTCCCGAAAGCCTCGATCACACGACACCAAAACAGCAACTTTCGAACACCCTTGGAACGTATCACAGACGCTCCGCAAAAGCATCCTTTTATGCACGCTTCCCGAGATGATATCCTACGCTTCCAAACATAAGTCAACCTTTCCAAAAACATGAAAGTTCACGAGAAACTTCAAGAGAACACCGTGGGTACAACCAATGCCCCCGAAACCATCCCGGTGATGGAGCGTATGCTATATGCGCTCAAATTTTGATCAGATCGACCAACTTTTGATCAACAGTCGAGATTTAACCAGTACATAAGGTGCCACGTGTCATTCTGGTAATGGAACAGTACGTGCGCATGTCCTACATGCGCTAGGTCAAATTTTGGCCAACACATGTAGCACGTGCGCTAGGCCTGTTCTAGAATGTTTATAAATACCAGACCCCTCTTTGCATATTCCAACTCCAATTTCTAATGCGAAACTCTGCTGAAATCACTCCAGAATTGCGAACCTCTATACACACTTCTTCCCTCCAACACTTAGGTTACATTCCATCATCCCCAAGCCTATACACTTCACATATAAAGCCTTATACACCATCAAATACTCACTTCTAGCCCTTCAAGCCTTCTTGAAGGCCTTCAAGCTCCACTCAAGACATCCATTGAAGACTACAAGTGTGTTGAAGGAAAAAGGTGGTATTTCTTTTTCATTTGTATCTTCCTCCACTGCTCTCTTCTCCCTCCTAGCCTACTTAGGCTATTCTCTATTTTAACCCCCATCTACAACCCCCATTCTTGCATGCTTGAGCCAAGAGGGCTCTTAGATCATGCCTAGAGGAAAGCAAGTCAGAGCCACTGTGTAGGGGGACCTCTCACTAGCCTACTTTGAGATGGTATGGCCTAAGAGCCCCTTGTTTATATGGTGAAGCCTATAAGCCTTGTATGTGATCATGACCCCTTACATATTACTATTTTGATCATGCCTTATATGTTTGGCTTTATTTTATGCTTGTTGTCATGTTCTATAATGCTTACATTACTTTTAAACTCCATGTCATTCCCAAGCTCTATATTTCTTTCAAAAATTGTTCTAAGAGTTGGTTCCTTAAAACTTAGGATGGAACCTTAGAAATCTTGCCTTGAAAAATCCCCTGCTAACCCCTTAACTCCCATTTTGGTATCATGACATTTTAATTTGCATAACGGTTGCCTTCTAATTCTCTAATTTTTAAGATTTCCATTCTTTTAAGCTAAGTGGTTGGAATGGCCCCATGGAACCCTCTCTTGAGTGGTCTTCCTTTTGTTTGGCCATAGAAACCCTCTCTTGATGGAATAGTTTCCTTGAAAAATGATTTTCGAGATTCTTTACCAAAGATGATTTTCGAAAAATCCACCCTCCCTATCTTTGCCTTAAAAATGGTGTTTCAAAAGGTTGCTATTATGATGGTTTTTGGAACCCCCCATTCTTGTCAAGATAATGCCTATAATGGACATAAAGGAGCCTTTCTAGGAATGGTCTCCAAGCACTACCCATACAAACCATACTCTTAGCTATAACCAAATTTTTATGGAAATGACCTTCAAAAGGGTTGTCAACCAAAGTCCTTTGCATGACATAAGTTGTTTTTCAAAAACCCTTTCCAAAAGTGCATGAAACCACCTTTTAAAAATCATCTCCCAATTCAACCCTAGGTTAACTTGACCCTAGTTGTCCAACCCTAGGTTAACTTGACCCTAGTTGACCAACCCTAGGTTAACCTTACCCTAAGTCATCCTAATCTTAGGTTAACCTTACCCTAAGTCATCCTAATCTTAGGTTAACCCTACCCTAGTTAGTTAACCCTAGGTCACCTTAGCCTTAGGTTAACCCAACCTTAGTTAGTTAACCATAGGTCATCTTAACCCTAGGTTAACCTAACCCAAGTTAGTTAACCTTAGGTCACCCCTAACCCTAGGCCAACCCAACTTAGGTTAGTATTCTTCAAGGTTCCAACTCTTGAATCATTTGCTAAATGATCACTCAATTTTAAACTATTCTCATAACCCATTTTTTCAAAACCTCCTGCTCTCGTGATTTCAAAAGCCCAACTCCATAAACCCTTCAAATGTCCCTACACTCTATCTTCAAAATATTTCCAAAAATGCTTTCAAAATGTCACAAACCTAAAGTGTCCCTAATCCTCTCATGGTTAGGGATTCCAAGGAAAAGTGATAAATCAAGAACAAACCCCAAGGTTGTTCATATTAGGATTCTAAACCCTTAATCATTTTCAAAAACCATTTTCAAAAACTAATTCATCAATACATTCCAAGGATTTCAAAACAAGACTTCAAAAACACTTTCAAGTTCTCTTGAGTCACGCCAAAGCATTGTTCCAAAACTCCCTTAAGTCGATCCAAAACATTTTCAAAACACTCCACCATCCACTTTCAAGTCTAATCTTCTAAGACTACAAAGAGTCTTCAACTTCCAAAATCACAAAGTGTTTTCAACTTCCAAAGACCTCAAAGTGTCTTCAACTTTTTCAAAGACCCTAAAGTGTCTTCAAACTTTTCAAAGGCCCTAATGCGCCTATTTTTCGTCGGGCTCTTGCCCGAACTACGATTGACCTGATTCTTGCTAAATGAGATACGTAGGCAACCTAAAATGGTGCGGCCATAACTTTTATTTCAACTCTAATCCCTTTTTCAAAAATTTCAATCAATCCAAAGTTTCTATTCCAAACTCTTTCAATACCCCCATTATTTTCAAACTTCTTCTAAAAACTTGCATCATGCATCATCCATCCGAAAAGTGATGACTAAACCCCGTTTTCAAAATTCTAAAGTGGATATTAAGTGGACAATGGTAATCGGTTATTCTAGTGAGTGAACAAAGGGTGATTAGACATGTAGGTACCAAAAGAGCGGGGTAGGGTAATGATCTTAAGATATCTTCCTTACACGTAACCAACCCCCCAACCATAGATTTCTGTTTTCAAATGACCTAAATGGAGTTATTTCTAAAAGGGCTTAAATCTTTCCAAAGGTTGCCAAACAACCTATTTTCTTAAAAATCCTCTCTTAAGGGAGTTTTCAAAACCTTTTCTTAAAAAAAAACCCTAAGTTTAATCTTCAGATTAATACTTAGTTTTAGGTGCCCTAACTCACCTTAATCAAATTAGGTGGCGACTCCTATTTTTCTAAGAAGCCCTTAGTCAAACCGATTTTCAAACCTAGTCGCATTTGTCCTTCTAAGATGACGAGTTCTAATGACAGAGTTTCGTGTTTTTTTATCTCCAAGCTGAAAGGACCTTGGACACCCAAAAATCGAGGCGCGACAACTGCCATAGTCGGTGTAGGCACATGATTCACCAGCATAATTAGTGTCGGCACAGGTGTCGCAATCACAGTAGGAGTAGGAATAGGAGTAACATCAACCATTTGTGAATTAAAAAATTTTACTAATCCATAAACAATATAACACGACACTAATTAACACAGTTAAAGTAGGAATAGAATCTGTCTTTAAGATTGTTGAAAAAATAAGCTATATTTAATGTTATGTGTATAATTAGTGATCATAACAATAAACAACTGGAATGTATCTAGTTATCAATTAGAAGTAACTTGAACTAGAAGACAATTAGAATTAGAATAAGAACAAACAGAATTGTAACGACTTACCCAATTGTCGTTCGTAAAACAGAAAATCTAAAAGTTGAAGAATAGATCAAGTCGAGTATTGGATACTCTCTCCTTAAAGATAGATTCGCCTCCCATAGTCGGTGTTCATGGGATGATGGTCTTTTGACTCCTAGGATGAAACGATCTCAACAGTCCTTAGGCAGCACCTTAATAAAGACTGTTCGGCGGCTTCACAAAATGATCTGAACTCTCTCAGAAAAATATAGGAGGAAGAAGAAGAAGAAATATGTTCTATGCAACAAATTTCAGATTAAAATGAATGCTGGAGTGTTGTCCTTTTTGTAGAGCCCAAGTGCCTGTTCAATGCACTGGTTCGAATAGGTACCTGCTGCCAAATAGGGTCTTACCGGAGGGATACAACTTTTCATCGAAAACGGTGGGTTGTTCCCCTTCATTAGAACGGTACCAGCCAACGTCCATACCATTTGGAGTTCAACAGTCAATTAATTCGAAATTTAATTTCAAATCCTGACCCAAAAAAATAAGAGTCGAACTGAACCCACGGCTCAAGCCCACGTCCCGTCCCGAACTGGGCGGCGACGGCGTGCGCATGTGTGGAATATTGGGTTAACCCATGAGTTCCATAGGTCCTCCCCTTCCACAAAAGTGGGGTACCCCTTAAGACCCAAATCTTACTCCAAACTTGGGTTATATATGCACAACATATTTTATATAAGAAATCAATGTGGGATAACTCACTTTCAACTACATAATCCATATTCAACGGGGTGACTTTAAAAGCCAATAACTTATTCAATCCTACATGAATTTGAGCAAGTAAATAATCTAGATTCATCTCTTCATGGAAGTGAATCCGACGCACTAATAACCCAACACAAAAGAGATTTAAGTCTCACATTTATATTGTCTCAAAAATCAACAAATCAATAGTTTAAGACCCATGTTTTTTCTAACATCACGAATCACATGAATGTTGCAACTACTATCGAAGTTGCGGCCAACTACTCGGACGGTGTGTCTGTTGTCCAAATTGTTGCCGGCGGGTTTGTGTTCGTCAGTCCATGTGCTGTGGTTGTGTACGTCCGCTTTCACTTTGTTGTTGCTGCCGGTGGTAACAACAAAGTGTGGGGGCCATTTAATGCCTGTCTACCTACGTGAGAGTAAGTTATTGAGTGTGCGTGTGCGAGCCATTAGACTTGGTTGACAGCCTGGAGTGGAGGGGGTTTAAGTTGATAGCGAAGGTAGAGGAATTTTTTTATTTCTAATGCAAACAGTCATAGCCCCACAACTTGACTGAATCTAAAAGCAGTGAAATTCAGTCTCGAATCGAAGAGGCTGCTAGATACCAGCCGGAGATGTGTACGCGAACTCGGGGACTTACTCGATGTTGGAGCTGCGGAGATCCCCCGCCTCGTCCGGTCAAGCTGCTCCTCTCTCTGCCCTTGAAGCTCGCTCTTCGACCCGTACCTGTACACTCGGCTATTCTTATTTGAGCCAGTCTAGTAGGCTTCGCTTTCTATCGGAACCGTTAGCCTCGCCCCATTAAAAAAGCTATAAATTTGGGATAACGAAGATATGACGATATTTAAGATCTATTTTTAACAGACGATATCGGATAGTAGAATAGAGAGTAGGATTTGCTGCTTTCTTAATATAGCTCTTTAGATAGGGAGAGGAAAGACGTAACTAGACCGCAGAAAGAATAGAAGCTTTTACCCGGAGGCTCCGCTTTGCCACAGATCTACTCTGGTTTCGTCCCAAACCCCCCCTTGACCCATCCTCTTTGGTTCTGATTGAGACACCAAATTCTCCTTTTAAGTCCTTCAACTGTAGCTAGAAGGCTTCAAAGAACATGTCATTACTAAACAAACCAATCCCTCATTAATCTTTGGTAGTAATAGCTGCTTGCGTGGAGCAGATCGGAGATCAGGTCTCATCGATTCATACGATTTTCATCGATTCATACGAAATCGATTTCGTCATTTCACGCAACTGCTCCAATGGATTTCAATCTAGCAACGGATCTCGATTCTTCATGCAACAATATCACGGCAACCGCATTAATGCACTGACGGAATCAATGGATTTCGACGAGGCAAACTCAACGGATTTTGATTCTTCGCCACACAATAATGTGGCGACCGCCTTTACTTTTTGCGGCCACCGTGCTTCTCCCTTGTCCCGTCAGTCCACAGATAATGTCAATCTCAGCCTCTCCAGTAACCAATCCAATTTGCCTCTCCATATCCACAGATGATGCAACCGAAGATCTTGAACACCGACTCCTTCGAACACCGCCTTGATCACCGACTTCACAGCAACGAATTTCGGCCGCAAAACCGCATAGGCAGCCAATAGAAACCAGTTGCTTGCCCCACCGGTTGCCGCTAATACACCAAACCGACCCTCTTTCATCTCTATATATGTCTATGTGTACATGCCTGTTAGAGTACGACACAAAAGAACTCCGAAGAAAACGAGAAGAAGGAACGAGAAGATGGTACTCCTCCTAAACCCAATTCTTCTATTGATTGTATAGTGTTATTGTTTCTTCTCTGGTTTGGGTGTAGGTACAGCGATCTTAATTTACAGACATATGGTTAAGCGTATGATGTCACTGAAATTGTAGCTGCGACCGTGGGCTACAGCAGTGCAAGCAGGTTAGTTGCAAAAATCTATAAGAAACTTAATTTGTTGTTCTGTTTAAATTTAGTAATTGTTGTTGTATTATCTTAACTGTTTGCTCCGAAAAAATTCCGGTTGAAGAATAGTAATGGGATGACAGATTGGTTTGTGCAGTATTGAAACTAAACCCGTCTTTTTTGTTGTTGTTTGTAATCTTTTGCAAGCTTTCATTTTGGGTGCTTAAGATGGTCGGTTATGTATAAGAGTTCTGAAAATTGGGCGCGAGCTAATTCTTTTCTGTTAGATTGCTGAATAATTGAGCTAATGGCTATGATTCGACTTAGAAAGAAAAAAGTTTTACAGAATCACATGACCATTGTGCTAACACTATGAATACTTGCTTCTCTGCCTTGTTTGAACTCAACCCTTACATTTAACTTTTATATGAGCGCACACGGTTCTAATTTATATATATACATAGAAGAATAAAGCATGTAGATGAGACATTATTACAAATATTCTGCTTTCTTGTGAATTTAAGAGATAGGTATTTGAGGGTTTTTAGCTTTACAGGTTTGATTTTGGACACGAGTTTCGGAGATTGGAGGACTTAGCAGTATTGGTTGGTGTACCGTGGTCTGTCTCTAAAGTTGGCTTAGAATATGTGACCATATTCTTGGTGGATTGTTGGTTGTAGGATTATGTGGAGTTATATTGAAATGGGATTTGGGTTGTTTGAAATTTCTTTCTAAGGTGGGTTTTTTAAGGTGAGAGGTTATGGTCATCGGATGTTCATTTGGTTTCAATTTTCCGAGCTGAGAATTATGTATACTTCTCGAGAAAGTCAATGCAGGATTCATTTGATTTTGTAAGCTTGGGTTTTGATTTTGCACGGGAATTTTGGATGTGGGTTAATTGTGAATAGGCAGCTAAGCAATAATGATGGAGAGACGGGTATTTGATTTTTGAGGTGGGCTTTGAAGTTGGATTTTAAGAAATGGCCATGATGATTCAGTCACCTTTGGTAAATTTTTTGTTTTTTTTTTTTTTTTTTTTTCTGTTTTTGGTTGTTGCTTTGATCAATACTCTATATGTTTCAACGATGTATGCCGGGGTTTCAGGGTTTCATGTTTATATTTTTGCATGCTGGAAATTCATTTTGAACTGATTAGTTTTTTTACATTTTGAATTTTATCAGTTTGAATACGCAATTGCTCTTGCAGGATTGGCAGCCTACGTAGATGTTCACCATCGACAATAATGTATATCCACTGCTCCGTAAACGCGGTTTCTAGAATTCCACGGAATGGTGTATTTTTTTAGTACAACTACTGTGTCCCTAATACCATAGGGATATTAAGTTTATCTTCAGTTTCTAATTTTGTAAATTTCAGGTGTATTATACGTGTTGAGTTAGGAGACTCTACAGACAATATATTGGCTACTCTCTTTGGAAAGCATGCAGGAAAAATCCTTCTGTGTGAAGAAATAGCACTAATGAATCTCGATATAGAGGTAAATAAGTGCATAGAATTTCCCATTAAATAATTTTAGGACTGTAGGTATCCCGTCAGCGGATGCCACGTGGCACCCCACACGTTCACATGACAGACCACATGGGTCTCTTGGGTACCTCAAAGTCAAATATGGGTCAAACAATACTTGGACAAACCAGCTCAATATCCTTGCCCCCGCGACAAGTTTAGCGCCCCATCACTAAGGCTCGTTCAAACAGCTTCAAGAGTTTCACTTAAGTCAGGCCCCGCATCTGCATGGCTCTGGCCAAAATAAGCATCCGTACAAGACAAGCTTCACGCCTAGCACGCCTTGAGATCCTGTGCCTTACCATTTAACAGGCTTAGGCCCCTAACCTAACTTAGCTCATCCTCGTTCGAGACCCCTCTCCATGAGCAGTGGAATGGAGACTAGAACCAAAGGGACCGTTGAGCCGCGCGCCTTATGAGTGCGCGGGAGACTAGTCCCATCAACTAGCTAAGAGAGAGAGAGATCTTCCTTTAGATCCACTCCAATACCGTATTTTAAGCATTAATTGTTGATCCGACGCACATTTAATACAACAGACACGTGGCGTGCCATGGCTGGACAAGTGCTTGACACTATGGCAGAGTGCAAATCCAATCACCCGTTGCGACCCTGACATGGCCTCTCCAGGTGTCATGGGTCGCTTCCTTGCACCCCATGACATCCTATGTAAGTGCCTTCGCACTTGCCTTTAGGTCCAAAGGTGTGCCAAGAATGGTGGAGGATGGATGCCCAACGTCGTGCCAAGGTGCTCCAATAATAGGTCAATGGGTGCTTAACCAATGTCCAAGGCAATATGCTTCAAAGACGGGCCAAATGGTGCTCATTTGATAGCCAAAACAATGCCCAAGCATTGCCTAAACAATACCCAAACATTGTCCAAAACAGCCCAATTTAGGCCTCATGAGATGCCCCCAAGGCAGCCACAATAATGCCCAACATGGCAGCCAAGGTAGCCACCCAATGCCCAACATGGCAGCCAAGGCAGCCAGTCATGGCAATAACAAGGCAGCAGCGCAAGCAACAACACGGGTAGCAGCGGCGCTCTAGTATTTGAGGGATGATCCGGCCACATTTTGCCGCATAACCTGAGGTCCAAACCCTTGTATATATGTAGGAGTTTAAGTCCTAAGAAGCCCTTTTATGTAATTCCTTCCGTAGCAACGATGAAGGGCTAATGCCAAATTTACATATAGTACACATTTTTTATGCATCTTTGGCATGGCACTTCTCCTAGCTTCGAAGGGCAAATCAAGCTAGGTTTTTTTATTTATTTTATGTACATAGCTTTTATGATGTATTTTTTCATTCCTAGAGTTTAGGATTTTTGGACAAGTGTGGAATTAATGAGAGTCTATTATGACTCCTCAGGCACACACTATCTTTTCACTTGTCAGTTTGTAAATGGCTTAGAATGCTATTATAAGGGGGGGTATGTATGTCAACAACCTCCTCCACCATTTTTCTTGTAATCAACCAAGCACTTGTTTTTCATCTTCTAAGCATTGTAAATACTTTCTTAGCAATGAAAATATACTCTTTTGTTAATTTCTTGTGTATTTCTTTCCATTAATTTCTAATGTAAATGCTTGTATTGTGCCATCGAACTTGCTTTGCTTGTAACAAACCGGTGGAGACTTGAGCTTGGCGGGTTTGTCAAGGGAGCTTGCGGGCGCCACACGGGGGCATTGTGACCTACAACTTGCTCACAAGTGCCACCCCGTGACACCAGGTCATGATGGTGGGGCTCAGGCTTGTCCAATCAGTGGATGCCATATGTCCACACAGTGTCAATCACTACCCACTATAAATACTCTCAGTACATTTATGACAAACAAAGAAAACTTAATTACATTTAGTATATAAGCTACCACGGGCTCGCAAATTTCTCTCTCTCTTGTATGCCCTTGGTTCTCATCCTTTCTACAGCCGGGAGACCTGAGTGAGTCATCTTTAGTGATTGTCAGGACCCTCAGACAGGTCCACGCCCTGGTCAACCTTAGGCTCTTGGTCCAACTATACAAACAATACTCCACTGGGGATGATTGGCGCTCACAAGATGACAAACTTAGGCCTGAACACAGACCAGGTCATTGACGCAGGGGCGAAACTCACCCCGGCCATTCGCCCAGAGAACTAGGGCCTTCAGATCCTTTCATTCATCCAATCCCAAGACGAGCAGATCCGAACACTCAATGACAATGTCTTTGCTCTCATAAAGTCGCAACAGACCCTGATGGAAACCATGTATGCCATGCAGAGCAGGCGACTTACCCCCAACACTCCCACTCCCATTCCTGCAATCCTACTCGGCTTGTCCGACGCTAAAGCTACTCAGCGTGTAACTAGGAGCTTGGAACCCCCCACTCTTGACCAAACACTCAACCCCAGTACCAGTAACGTAAATCCTCTTCACGGATTGACCCAACGAGCCCTATTCCAACCCGATCCAATTCTTACCTTTGCTCACCTACAAGACTAGATGTGTGCAATGATCAGATAGGAAACCACCGCTCCCCCCGTCAATGGCAAACTTGACTTTCTCCCACCATATGCCGAGTCCATCCAGAAACTGTCGTACCCAGAGGGGTACATCCAACCTAAATTCGCTAGGTTTGACAGAGAGAGTGGAAACGCCAAAGAGCACGTCATTTGGTTTGTAGACTCTCTAGGCATCCACGCAGTTGATCTTAACCTCCAGTAAAGAGAGTTCTCCAAATTTCTTTCTGACCAAGCCTATTCTTGGTATGCCAATCTCCTGCCCAGTCCCATCCTTTCTTAGGACGACATGGTGTAGAAATTCGTTGGCAAATTCTTCTATGCCGACGAACCTCTTTCGGTGTTTGACCTCATCCACGAATCCCAAAGGAAAACTAAAGGTCTCCTGTCATTTGTTAAGAGGTTTCGAGAAAAAGCCCTTGAAGTCCAAAACCCAGTAGCTGAAAAACAGCTAGTCAATATTTGTGTCAAAGGAATACAAAATCGATACAAAATACACATGATCAACCATAAATTTATGGATTTTGCTAGCCTCCTCACTGTCGCGCGGAACATTACTACCGCAGTGAGAGACTCTACGCGCAACAACTTTCGCTCTCAGGCTCCTTGCCAGCCTCTCCCCTTGTGGAGAAGGCCCCCCCGCACCGACCATCCATCTACGCGGCCTCCTTAACAATTCCCTGCAACCCCAGTGACAGGAAGTGCCCTTTTGGCGAAGACCCCCCTCCCTTGCCCGTATCTACCAAAACAGTCGAGGCGCTACTACAAACTTGGGTTGCTGATGGGCAGATCGCCTTGCCCGAAGTTAAGAAACAACTTATAGAGCAGGATAGGGCGACCCCTAACCTCTATATTTACCACCAAACCATCACACATTCTACCAAAGACTGTTATGCTCTCAGGGGCATTTTCCTTAAGCGAAAGCAAGATGACACGTTATAACTCCCGGAGATCAATGCACTCAATGACCCCCTCCCCAAGCACTAGAATGATAACGATGTCGTCCTTATGATTTCCCACCATGATGAGTCTGAAGAACTGGCCGTATGCCACATCTCTAAGCCTGAGCCTGGGGACCCAAATTTTGACCACCACCAAGCAACCGTCCTCCAAAACTCCACAAAGTTCAAACATTTGTTTGATTAGCTTGGCCTGCCATCTGCCACCAGATACGAGGATACCAAAGCTCTTTTATGCACGGCTAACACAAATGGTGAAGCTTGCATGGAGACCGATGGCTCGGTCAAGCGCTTTTTCAAAAAAAACCACTTCGTCATCACTTTCTTCGAGGTAGACCAAATGTACCCTTATCCCTATAACCGACTCTTCTATCTGCCAATTTTCATATAAGATATGGAGTTTCAAAGAGGATTCATGGACGATGGAGCATCAATAAACATCATGCCTTACACCATCTTCCAAGCCATGGGGTTCCCAAAAGAGCGATTAGTCCGAGAACCCCTCTATATTAGAGGTTTTGGCAGTCACTCCCACAGATCCCTTGGATACACGAGGGTCAATCTCCAAGTTGGCCCTATCCACTCCTCCACCAAGTTCCACATCATTGATACAGATACTAATTACCATGTTCTGCTCAGTCGAATGTGGCTTCACCGATGCGGAGCCATCCCCTCCACTTACCACCAATGCATGAAAGCAATCTAGAACAATGAGATTGTCATTGTCCCTACCTCCTTGTGCCCGTTCCGAGCTGCAGAAGCTCACATGGCCAAAGCTACTCTCTATGATGAGTTGGACGAGTCTGACGCCCCTACCCCTTTATATAGCACCCCTTTGCCTCATTGGTTATACATCACCAATGAACCCCAGTGAAACTTCAGACTGCCTAAAAAATGAGGGCATAATGCCTCACCTAGCTGAGGCTGTCAAAAATGTACCTGAGTCTCCCCACCACATAAAGCCCCTCCAATTATCACCAAATTCCAATGAGCTGTTGGCAAGATGGTCTACCGCTTATGACGGTGCGCAAGGCCAGCCAACCCTCCCACTGGCCCCACATTTGGCATATCCCATAACCAGCAGGACCACCCCTTACCCTCTTCTGACTACTACGTCCTTTCTCGACTCTCCTTCACAAACAAAAAGCGTCAAAAAGCCATGCGAGGAAAGTTCGCAACACAGGTGAAGCCGCTCGTCCTCGCTGTAGATCATAAGGCCCAACTCCAAGAAGTCATCCCTACCCCCCAATGTTTCCAAGACAAACCGTGGCTGCAAAAAAATGGAACTTGAAGAAGTCAATTTAGCACAGTCATCTGAGCCCCCGCGACCGATCTTCATTTGCAAGTATCTTCCTGCATTACAATGAGCGGCCCTCCTTGATGTCTTCACATGGAACTACAGTGAGATGTCTAGTCTCAATACCGTGGTCACTATGCATCACCTCAACGTGCTCCTAGCCCTACATCCTATCAAGCAGGGCATTCGTTTCTGCAAATCCAAAGTCGAGCCTCAAATCAAAGACGAAGTAACCAAGCTCCTTGATGCTGGATTCATCAAGCCCATTCAGCACCCCACCTGGCTCTCCAAGGTAGTGCCCATCATAAAAAAGAACGGCTAAATCTGGGTCTGCATATATTATCGCGATCTCAACAAAGCATGCCTGAAGGACGAATTCCCATTACCCAGCATTGACACCTTGATCGATGCCACCGTAGGTCACCATAAGTTCTCATTTATGGATGGTTTCAGTGGATACGACCAAATCAAGATAACACCAGACGACGCTCCAAAAACAACCTTCCAAACTCCAATTGGAAACTGCTTCTACACGGTCATGCATTTCTGTCTCAAGAACACAAGAGCCACCTATTAGAGCGCCATGACTACAATCTTCCATGATATGTTCCATAAGGCAATGGAATGGTATATTGACGACTTGGTAGTCAAGTCCAAAAAAGAAGCCGCCCACTTGAAGGATCTCCAGCGTGTCTTCGAACGGTGCTGCAAATATCTTCTTCGCATGAACTCCCTGAAGTGCGCTTTTGGAGTCATCGCATGCAAATTCCTTGGCTACATCGTCCACCAACACGGTATCAACCCTAATCCTATCAAAGTCGCGGCTGTTCGTGACATGCCACGCCCCACTAACTAGGATGAACTTCGAACTCTTATTGGCTGAGCTTCATATCTTCGGCATTTCATCCCCGTATGGCTGAAATCACCCAACCTTTCAGTCTTCTTTTGAAAAAGGACACCTCCTTTGTATGGATTCCTTCGCACCAAATTGCCTTCCAAGCCCTGAAAGACACTTTAATCTCCCCGCTTACCATGATTCCTCCCAGCATAGAAAACTGTTGTTGCTTTACCTTACTTCCACCCCCCGGTTCATAGGCACCTTACTAGCCCAGGAGGTTGAGAGGATCGAACGACCCCTGTATTACATCAATCGCGATATCCAATGTGCTGAAACTCAGTGTACCCTAATTGAGCGCCATTGCCTAGCCCTCGTCTTTGCCACCAGAAAACTACGCCATTATCTCTTGGCCTTTTCCCTCTATCTCATCACTAAGTGTGATCCTAACAGATTCCTACTATCGCACCCCACACTCATAGGCTGCCCAGCACGCTGGCTTCTATCCCTGGCAGAATATGACATCACATGTAAAACCCCTACCTCAGTCAAGAGCCAAGCCTTGGCAAATTTGTTAGCCCACTTTCCGAGCGGCACGTACGAGCCCCTTTCCAAAGAATTACCTGGTGACAATTTCTAAGCTGCAGTGAACTCTATTGAGGAAGAATGGACCCTCACATTCAATGGTTCCTCTGCCTCTGGAAATAGAGGAGCAAGCATTGTCCATTTGTCTCCTCAGGGCTCCGAAATCAACCTCTCTTACAAGTTGGCCTTCAAATGCTCCAATAATAAGGCTGAGTACGAAGCCTTGATTTTAGGCCTCCTTCGACTTCCAACCTCGTAGTCACTTACTTTTGCATTCGCGGAGATTCTAACCTTATCATCAAACAAACCACGGGCGAGTTCGCTATCAAGGAGCCAGCCCTAACCTCCTACCAAAGAATCTACCAACACCTTATGGGCAAGTTCGCAGCCATTCGCCTATAACACGCCCCATGGTCTTACAATTGCCACCCTGACGCCCTGGCAACCTTGGGCTCCAAGGTTAAGGTAGGCGACACCCCCACAAAGATCGAAGTTTTAAAATGCTCTTTCTCGTGCTCGATCACCGAACTATGGCCAGAAGAGCCACCAGCAGATGACTTGTGCGCCCCCATCAAATCCCATTGCAGGATCTAAAACACTTCATCATCTACTAGGGCATCCTCTACTACTAAGCCCCTGGTGGCTTCCTTGCTTGTTGCATTGACCTCCACGACGCCAAGCTCAAGCTCCATCAAATCCACAAGCATTCTTACGGAATCGCCGACATTAGCCTCCATCGATAGGGATACTATTGGCCTACTATGATTCAAGAAGCTACATCCCTCTAAAACCAGAGTATCAAATGCCAAATATTCTCAGCTAATGCCGAATGTCATTTCGTAGAAGCCCCTGCAGACTGGCGCTAACCCTACATTCATTTCTTGCCCGAAAGATCCTTGCTTGCCTAGCGCATGGATGCCTTGCTCGTCCGAAAGCGGGTCGACCACTTTTTCCTACACCAATGACAATTGCTTAGACATGGGTACACAAGTTTCCCCTTCCGATGCATCCCCAGCATAGAGGTACCCCAGCTCCTTCACCTCGCCCATAAAGACGAGCACCAGGGCGATCACAAACTATTCCAACACTTCATACATCTAGGATACTACTGGCCCACTATGGAAGCAGATGCTCTCACTCACACTCGTCGCTGCCAAAATTGCTAATGTCATGAAAACCTCATCCACGAAGGCCTCCGTGCCTTGGGCACCTCGTGGCCGTTTCACACCTGGGTAATGGAACTCATTGGACTTATTAATCCACCCTCTGGGGGCCATATCTAGATTCTAGCTTCCATAGAACTCTATACTAAATGGGTCGAAGTTGTCCCTCTCAAGCGCACCATAGGACCCGCGGTTGCTAACTTCATCCGTGAATATATCATTTGCCACTTCAGGCTTCCCAAGGTTATTCTTTCAAACAACGGGACCCCTTTTGTCAACCGTAATGTCGAGCAGCTTTTAGCCTCCAATAACATTATTCACTACAAGTCAACACCTTACTACCCAAAAAGAAACGGACAAACTGAGGCCACAAATAAGAACCTCATCAAAATACTCAGTCGAACGCTCAAAGATCACCAAACACAGTGGGCTCACATCCTACCCATGGCACTCTGGGTATACCAAACCTCCAAGTGACGATCCACTCAGATGACACCCTTTTCCCTCATTTACAGACCCGAAGCTGTCCTCCCAGTTGAAATTACCATTCCATTAGCTCGAATTTCCCTCGCCAGCGGGGTACTCCATGATCACTGACCATAGCAGCTTAAATCCTTGGACGAGCATCGCGACAAGGCACAGGCTAACTACTGTACCTACCAACAACGCATTGCTCTAGCCTACGACGCACTCATGCGACCACGACAGTTCCAGTAAGGGGACTTGGTTCTCCGTGCCACCCCCAAGTCATGAGAGGAACCTCCACTACTAAATTCGCACCAAAATGGGAAGACCATTTTGAAATTCGAGAAGCTAATGCCAGCGGGTTTACTCGCATCAACCGTACACAGTTGAGATGATCCTAAGTGAAAGCTGGCGGAGTAGTAAAACTCGGAGTACGAGATCATTCCCATAAGGAGCTATATGCACTGGACCAAAAGAACTAGACCTATCCTCTCAATCGCTCACAAAATTCTAACAAAATGCTTCTAAAAGGAAAATAAAAATATGATTGTTTTGAAAATGGTTTGATTATCTAAACTAGCTACAAACAAATGCTAAACAATTCGAACAAAGTTTGATTTTAACTTAATGAGACAAAATCTTTGGATTAATCGATCCAACCGATTGTTTTTCTTGGAATCCCAACGGAGGGATTTTATAACTCAAATCCTTCGACTACGTCATGAGTTTCGGATTCGGAAGTTCTAGTGATAAAAATGAGGTGTTCTTTAGAAATTCAACTTCTACAATAAATCAAGTGTTTAGATTCAATGACAAATACCATTGATTCATGCAACATATTTACTGAGTATAGACTCACGCATAAACGTTACTGAACATAATCAATCGTCCAACTTTTCAATATAATTTCACCCCTTTTGTTCATCTAAGACCTCCAATAGGTCTTCACAATTAATCCCAAGAATGAAAGAGTTAGTTATTCATATCAATCTATGGAACAACTTTGAAATAATGGAAGAAATACTGAAAATACGAATTTAATGCAAGTAAACAACTGAAATCATGAATTTAATGCAAGAAAATGGAAGAACATGTATTGAAACTAGTGTTTAAGAGATTACAATTACAAATATGCAAGAATCTAACGAATATAAGTTAAATAAATGAAAACTTACAAAAACCCTAACTATTCGCTGCCCCCAAACTTTGATATCCGGAACATAAAATGAAAGTTAGTATTTAAAGGGATTACAACCGAACCCCAAAATCTGGCAGAAAATGGCCTTACCGTTCGAACGGTGGAATGGGCGTTCGAACGCCCGTAACTGGGTCTTCGCCGTTCAAACAGCTGGAAGAGGCGTTTGAACGTTAGGCCAAATCTCGGATGCATTCTCTCGGGCCATTCGAACGGCTGCTTTTGGCATTCGAACGATAGGCAATTTTTTGGGCTTCTTTTCTTCTTTGCCATTTGAACAGCCTATTGGGAGTTCGAACAGTAAACTTGTTTTTTGGCCTTTCTGGAGGCCTTTGAAGTTCAAATTTACCAACGCACATTAGATGCAAACATGTGTAACTTTGAAAGAGCTTTTCAATAGCATAACATTCATCCTATTATGATCTACGAGTAGAAACTTGCACGTTTTCTAAGACAAAGCCTTGGCAACGGCCCTCGACAAGCCACGGTCACAGCTGGGATCACTTCTTTGACTCCAATTCGACTCCTATAGTTTTAAATATCTGAAATGAGATTGAGTACAAGGTTAAATGCAATATAAAGTAAAGAAAGCATAATTAACTCTAATCTTGGACTATCAAAGGCCATTTAGCAGCCATAGACTACACTTATGTAGTCTAACCACACCTCCAATTAATCTTTTGCTAATCCCTAGCTAAACATTGATAAGAAAACATAATCTCCACTTTCGTGGGAGTCCCGAGTGCATTTAGCAATTGCACCAAGTTTTTAAACCCCTAGGTTACCCTAGTGGACTAGTGGTGTCTCATGAGGGTTTCTAGAGATGATACCCACAAACATTTACGCATTTCATGAAAAATAGATAGTAGAGATACGATGGACATGCAATAACTCTATTCAAAAGAAATCTTGATCCCCTTAAATTGTGAATCATGCAAGTTAAAGGCATAAAGCATCGAAGAGAGGAAATCATATTGAAGTGCACTATCAATGACGTACAACTATACCGTCTCATTTATGCAATTACATCCACTATGTTTTGATTCCAAGTCTCCCAAGCTATACACTCAACTAAAATATGAACACACAATGTTCTCTAACATGAAAGCTCATCAAGAGAGTAAATGGATAAGGTATGCAAAAACAAGCAATTCCAATCATCAAAAACCGCTAAGATGTAATTGTAACGACTTGGCACAACATCGTGAAAGAACATTCATGGTTCAAATAACAACTAGAGAATTGACATGTATGGACTTATACTCAATTGAATTAATAACTTATGCAATTCCAGATATGTTGAGGCCATGTGAAAGAAGAGACGGGAATGGGGAAAGAAGAAAGCGATAATAGAACTTCAACACGTGCATTGCGTACTACACATGATGACAAGAATGTAATCACTTCCGGTTTTCCAACTTTTGAACAATTTTGGACTTTTCAACTTCCTTCACTTCTTCGTATTACTTTATATATATATATATACATTTTTTCAATATACTTCTTTTTCTTTTTTCTTCTCTTTCTTTTCAACTCCATACAACTTCACATGTGCATAAGCAATGCATTAATTTAGCATTGACAAACTTTTCAAGATTATGTGTACACAAATATCGAGAGAAAGAAATGAACATGAATAACTCGAAAGAAATGAAATGGCCTCAAGCCAAATTCTGAAAAAACATTAAGTCAAAACTTCAAGAAAATATAAGGTGTCAAGTAGTCCAACTACTACTCGACACGCAAATCAAAATAAAGAACAATGAAGCTATTCAATCAATAGAAGATTAACAAAGTATCATTGAGTAAATGTAAATCACTCCGAAAGACGATCATTAAGCGCTAAACTCACAAGGTACAATCTCCACCTTATAAGGATATGCATGCATAAGAGAGATATGTAAGATATCATATAACATGCTAGTGCACAATGATGTAAGCTTTCTCTTATGATGGATTTATGACAAAAACTTGCAATTCATCACAACACAAAAGTGAATCAATCATTCATTCAAAATTAGTTCAATGCATGAAGCAATGGATCTCATCACATGATTACAATGACATGAATATAGCAATGGTTCCTCAAAAATATACTCAGCACATCCATTATCAATAAAGACAAGAATCTATTTAACTTTGGAATGCGAAAAGTCATATGCCATTACAACGGAACCAAAAAATCGATCTATTTCAGATGAATTCAACGAGAATTGGAAAGATAACCACCTATCTCAATAACTCATTAAATCCAATTGATAATAAGCATAAATGATATCAAAATATTTGAAACAAAAGTGTATCCATCCATTTCCAAAAACTAACGTCCAAGAACATCCAAAACAATTATACATCCTAAATAAAACAAACGATCAAGAGTTTTAGATTGAAAAGTAAATACATCAAGTAAAAACACAGTCTAAACTCCTACTGGTCATCATCATCATCATCATCATCATCATCGTCCCCTTCAGCCGGCGACTACCCCCTCATCATTATAGCAAGCATCTCCTAGAGTATAGCCGTATGCCTTTCAACATGGTCCTCGATATTCTTCAACTGAGTGTCGATCGAAGTAGCCAAGGCATCCAAAGAGGCCTGAAACCTAGCAATCTAGTCCCTTGAACTCTCTCCAGGCCCTATGGCTCCCCCAGCCGTCACCTTCCTCCTCAATTCATCTAACTCGGTCTTCCTCTTCTTCTGGCCCTCGGAACGGCTCAGAGTGTTCTCATCAATGGGAATTTCCTGATCTTAGGTGATGAGATCCTGGGGAAACTTTGCTTTCTAGTCTTTAATCAACTCGGTAAGCATATAAGTAAAAAGGATCAAGCCCTGGGGATTAAGACTTGTATAGGCCTGGTAGACCTGCATGAACATGTATCGAGGCAAGTCAATGGTCTTTCCTATCCAAATGGCCCATAACAGATATGCTCGATTAAGGCTCATACCCACATTCTTTTCAGTGATGACAAATAGTAGCAGAAAAAAAAAAAAAAAAAAGAGGATGAGGTATTTAGGCATTAACTTTAGCTTATTACACTAAACTACCCCATCCTATGTTTCGCCCTACTTAAGTAATTCATCAGAAAGGACTGACAATGGAAGCGCGCCTATATCGGGGTACTCAAACTCGAGATTGGCTACCCTCCTGAGCCTGTAGTATTAATAAAATGTGTAGGGCTCTAGAATGATTTCCTTCCCCTGGACCTATGACTTAATCTGCTCACTCCCTTTCTTAGCCGTCGGGGAGGAAATGTTTGCCATAAACTCGACACAAAGGGTCAATATGCACTCCCCTTTATACGAGGCCAACCTTGGCCAACCTCGATGGGTGAATTCCTTCTCCCAGTCAAATGCACCAAAGCCATTGAGCCTTATTTCTCACGCAATTACCGCTCCATTTTTCACCCACACCTTTCTATAAGACTTCTTCTTATGAGCTCCTAAAAATCTCGAGGCATCATAGCCCTCGTTGGAAGCACTCGCTGCGGGGCCTTCCCCTTAGGCTCCTACAACTTGGCTGTACCTTTGGCCGAGGATTTGGACTTCCCCGAGCCCTTACTAGGTCTTTCATTCATTATTAACAAGAATAACCACACCACAAACCTACAACAAAACACAAACAAATACACAAAACACCCAATCACAACAATGTTCAACAAAAATGCATATGGAATGGGAAGTGCAGGCCTAATGCCCCAAAGGCCTAAATCATTGTGCCTAGATGTGGTTTATGATATCCTATATGCCCTAAAAATTGCCCACATCCATCGAATTATGCCACAATGGGCACCCAAGCATTTTGTCAAACACTTGGTGTGTGCATGATTTGCTGGGGTTTCAAAACGAAAATTTTCTAAGACAAAGGCTTCCCAATCCTTCCTAGGGAACCGTAAGATCCCTTTGGGATTCAATGGACTTCAATTTCTCCCACAATCAAAGCCTAAACCTCAATGAGGCATTTCATTGAACACATGATGGGTAGTGAATTATTGGTGTGCCTAGGGCTTGATGTCTAAGGTTCAATCTACCCATGAATGCACCCGTGCATCCCTATGCAAGTGGAGTGTAAACCCCCAAGCAAAAACATGAAACATAGGGTTGAATATGTGATGCAAATGATATAGGGTTAAAAAAATGAGAAAAACAATTGAAAGCTCACCTTGGTCAAATGCTAGAAGAGAGAAGGGAGACTTCCTTGCCAAATCACTATGGAATCTTCCAAATAGAGAGGAGGTTCGAACGGGAGATGATTTCTCTCAAAAACCCTCTTTTCTCTCTTACATCTTAATGCCCTCTCTTGTTTTTCTCTCGACTCTCTCGGCGGTTTGAAGTGAAGTAAAAAAAACACCCCCGGATGCCTTTATTTAAGTTCGAACATTTCACATGGCGTTCAAACGGCCAATACGCGCATCTGAACACTAGGCCAAAATGGGGACTACATCCTCTCGAGCCGTTTGAACGGCTCCTTTGCGCGTTCAAACGGAAGGGCAAAATTTCAATTTCTTGATTGACAACCCCACTGGCCGTTTGAATGGCTCTCTCGGGCATTCGAACGGTAGGCAAAAATTTTGAAATTCCAAATCACATGGCCACGGGTTGTTCGAACGCCTATATAGGGCGTTCAAATGCCTAGGCAAAATTTTTTTTCAATACAAGAATGCAAAAATCCTACCCTATATAAACTAAGATTATAAAAATAAAACTTATAAAAACAAGAATATCCTAATATCTCCTATGAAAATAAATCTAACCTAATAAAAAAAATATATACCCAAAGAAAATAAACACCTAAAACATACACTACGAAGTACGCCCCCAACTAGAGATGAGCATAGTCTACGATGCGCAAAAAGAAAAGAAAACAAAAAACATAGTGACGAACGGGTAGGGAATACAAAAGGGCGAGACAACACCCACTCCCCCCCAACTAGGGTAAAATTACCTCCGACACGACTTGATCCTAATGACTACTATACAACCTACTGGAAGGCGATGCGGTTCACTCAAAAGGTGGTGGATCATGCAAATCCACACAATCGACCTCTCCTGATTCCAGTTCAAGATAGGTCTTCAGGCGCTGCCCATTGACCTTAAAATGATTATCATTCTTGGGGTTTTCTATTTCAATTGCCCTATGAGATGAAACTTCTTGCACTACAAAAGGTTTAGACCATCTACTTTGAAGCTTATCGGAAAACAAATGCAACCGAGAATTGTATAGAAAGATCTTTTGACCAACTTTGAAAGATTTACGAAGGATGCGTTGCTCATATAGTGATTTCATCTTTGCTTTAGAGATCTTTGCATTCTCAAAAGTATCATTCCGAATTTCATCGAGTTCATTGAGTTGCAATCTCCTAAGTGAGCCCGCCTCATGTAAACTCTCATTAAATTGACGGATTGCCCAATAGGCCTTGTGTTCTATCTTTACCGGAAGGTAGCACGCCCTTTCGTACACAAACCTGTATGGAGAAGACTCTAAGATGGTCTTATAAGCTATCTTGCATGCCCACAATGCATCCACCAACCTCAAGGACCAATCCTTTCGATTAGGGTTGACTATTTTCTCAAGGACTTGCTTGATCACTCTATTTGCCAACTTAATTTAGCCTTGGGTCTGAGGATGATAAGGTGTACAAACCTTATGTATCACCCCATATTTTCTCATCAACAGAGCTACAAGTCTGCTGTAAAAGAGGGAGCCACCATCACTGATTATAGCTCACAGCATACCAAACTCAGAAAAGACGTACTCTTTCAAAAACTTGACCACAACAACATGGTCGTTGGTATGTGCCGGTATAGCTTCTACCCACTTAGACACATAGTCTATGGCCACTAAAATGTACAGATACCCAAATGAGCTAGCAAAGAGTCCTATGAAATCAATACCCCAACAGTAAAAAATCTCATGAATGATAATAGGGGTAAGAGGCATCATGTGCCTCCTAGAAAGACTTCCTAGACGTTGGCATCTATCACAAGATGTATAGAAGATGTGAACGTCTCTAAACATGGTGGGCCAATAGAAACCACTCTGTAAGATCTTAGTAGTGGTTTTACGTGAAGAAAAGTGCCCACCGCATGCCTATGTTGACAGAACTCGATGATACTTTTCACCTCATCGTCGGGAACACATCGACAGATAACTTGATCTAGACAATATTTGAACAGATATGCATCCTCCCAAGAAAAATACCTCACATATCTAAAGAATTTTTTCCTATCAATACTAAACTATTGTGAGGGAATCTTGCCAGTAGCTAAGTAGTTAACTATGTCGGTAAACCACGGTGCCATGGATCCTGTAAGTGCATGAGCATAGAAGAGTTTCTCATCCGAGAAGTATTCATTGATTGGAAGAGGTCATGGGGCATCCCCATCAGTAGGGAGCCTCGACAGATGGTCGACAACAACATTTTCAACCCCTTTCTTATCTCGAATCTCAATATAAAACTCCTGAAGCAAGAAAATCCACCAGATGATTCGTGGTTTTACATCAGGCTTACTCAACAGATACTTAAGTGCGAATGATCAGTGTAAATGATGACCAAAGATCCGATTAAGTATGACCTAAAGTTGTCTAATGCAAAGACAACAACGAGAAGCATTTTCTCTGCTATTGTATAGTTCAGTTAGACCTCATTGAGGGTCTTGTTGGCATAGTAAATCATATATGGTCTCTTTTCTACCCTTTTCCCTAAGACAACCCTCATCGCATAATCGCTCGCATCACATATCAACTCGAAAGGTAAAGACTAACCAGGTGATCTGATAATAAGTGCAGTGGTGAGAAGTCCTTTAAGCTTGTCAAAGGCTTATTAGCATTTAGGTGTCCAAACAAATGGAACCTCAAGGAAAGCAAATGGCACAAAGGTTTAGAAATAGCACTAAACTCTTCAATGAATCGCCAGTAGAATCCGACATACCCCAGAAAAGACTGAATGTCTCTAACACACTTAGGGGTAGAGAGGCATTAGATTAACTCAACCTTAGACTTGTCAACCTCTATCCTCTTGGACATAATATGTCCAAGAACTATACCTTGTGTCACCATGAAGTGACACTTCTCCCAATTGAGCACTAGATTGCTCTCCTCGCATCTCTCCAATACTTTTTCAAGGTGTTCTAAATAAGCCTCAAAAGTATCCTCGTAAACTAAGAAGTCATCCATGAAAACTTCAAGGATCTTTTCAACCACGTCGCTAAAAATGGACATCATGCACCTTTGAAAGGTGGTCGATGCATTGCATAGGCCAAAGGACATTCTCTTGTACGCATAGGTGCCAAAAGGGCATGTGAATGTAGTCTTATCCTGGTCTGTTAGAGCGACCTCAATCTGGTTGTAGTCAGAATACCCATCTAGAAAACAACAGTATGCTTGGCCTGCTACTCGTTCCAAGACTTGGTCCAAGAATGGAAGTGGGAAGTGGGAAGTGATTTTTCCTAGTGGCTGCATTGAGTCTACGGTAATCTATGCACATTCACCAGACTATTTGAATTCTAGTGGAAACTAGTTCATTCAGCTTATTTTTTATTACCATA
Organism: Euryodendron excelsum; assembly: GCA_033060915.1. Lineage (NCBI taxonomy): Eukaryota > Viridiplantae > Streptophyta > Magnoliopsida > Ericales > Pentaphylacaceae > Euryodendron > Euryodendron excelsum. The sequence continues at coordinate 66,243,465 of CM065377.1, read as the reverse complement.
ACTCCCAACTTCTTTGGGAGGACTTGGGTTGGACTAACCCATTTGGAATCAGAGATGGGGTATATAATATCCGCATCGAGAAGTTTCAGTGTTTCTCCTCTTACAACCTCCTTCATGTTGAGGTTCAAGCGTTGTTGTATTTGACGCACAGATTTTGAATCCTCCTCAAGAGATATACAATGAGTACACATTAAAGGACTTATTCCCTGAAGGTCCACTATAGTCCAACCTAGAGTTTTCCTATGACTTTTCAACACTTTCAAAATAGATTCCTCTTGGCCTTCAAATAGGCTAGAGAAAATGACTATTGGATAGGATTCACTCTCACCTAAAAATGCATATTTCAAGGTGGAAGGTAAGGGTTTCCTCTCTGGAGTAGGTGACTTTTGTTCAGAAGGGACCGGCTTGACAACACTTAAGGTAAGGGGTTCAAAAGCGGGGGTCCAATGACCCACATGCATGCAACTCTCACTCCCTTCCCCAACTCTAGCTGGGTTCCTATGACTTGCACTATCAGTTTCCAATTCGTCATTAGGCTCACACCAAACTAGAGCCCTCTCAATTGGATCATCTATGAACTTTCGATCCACATGCTCCTGGACAATAGACTCAATAAAGTTTACCTTCTCAACATTTTCTACTTTTCTCTTTTGTTTACCTACCGTAAAGATGTTCACCTCTAAGGTCATATTACCGAATGACAGCTTCAGTAACCCATTCCTATAATAATGATTGCATTAGCAGTTACAAAAAATGGTCATCCTAGAATGACAGGAATATGGCGCCTAGAGGATTCAATATCTATCGAGTGGGTATCTAAAACAATGAAATCCACAGGGTAGTAGACATTGTCCACTTGAATGAGAACATCCTCAATTATTCCCCAAGGCACCTTAATAGAACAATCAGCCAACTCTAAGGTAACTCGGGTAGGGCTCAACTCTCCTAGACCTAGTTCCTTATACACAGAATATGGAAAAAGATGCACACTAGAACCTAGGTCAAGAAGGGCTTGATCTATCCTATGGCCTCCTATGACGCACGAAATAATAGGACAACTGGGGTCCTTATATTTTGGTGTAGTTTTGCATTGTAGGATGGCACTCTGGTTGTTATTCATCATTGCCATCTTTTTGACATGCAACTTTCTCTTAATAGTACACAAGTCCTTTAAGAACTTGGCATAGAAACGTATTTATTTAATGGCATCCAAGATCGGAATGTTGACTCGAACCTATTTGAAAATCTCATAAATTTCAGAATTTAGAGATTCTTTCTTAGGTCTCATCAATGTATGAGGAAACGGGGCATGTTTTAAATCTTCAATGCCTAGATTTTCAGATGCATTAATGAATTGTTTTGACGGTTCAGAATGGTTCTCATTTTCTTTCTCTTCACTCTCTTATTTTTCTCATTCTTCTCTGTTTCTTGCTCATGTTCTATCCCTACAAACTCATCATTTTTCCTTTGGTTAATTTATTTAGGAGTGATGGTTTTGTCTAATTATTTTTCGCTCTTAAGGGTGGTGATGGCCTAAACCTATTTGTGTGGAGTGTCAACGTAATTTGTAGGTTTTTGGTTGGGGTTGGGTAGGAAATCACCCTTATGTTTGTTGACTCATCAACATTTTGTGGATGTCTTTGACTATCGTGTTGGTCTCCCCTGTGATTGTTCCAGATTTGTGACCCTTGTTTGGAGTGCTCTCATATTGTTGGTCACTTGGTTGTCCTCATTGTTTCTCCTATGAGGAGGGTGGTATTGTATCGGTTGAGGTATGTATGGTTGTGCTATCGATGGTGCAGAATAAAGCATTGATGAGCCTTGGAAAGGTTGCGGTGGTTGGTGAAAAGCTTGTGGGGGTTGTTGGAATGGTTGAGGGTTTTGAGGAGCCTCTTGTTTCCACCCAAAATTATAGTGATTCCTCCAACTGTGGGTATATGTGTTAGAGTAAGGATTGTTCACACTTTTCTGGTTTTGGTACCCCCTTTGAAATTGGTCAACCGCATTACCTTAGCCATGAAGTGCTTCCCTTACCCCCAGTATAACTAGACATGATTTGGTGTCATGATCCACTGTATCACAAACTAGACAAAGTGAGGGTGCCTCAACCAATATGGAAGTGATAGCCTTAGAAGTTTCCAAAGCCTCTAATTTGCGCATTAGTGACATGACCCTAGCTTGTAGGTCTTCTACTTCCCCTAATTGGTATTTGACTCTCACATGTGTGGTAGTAGGCTTGTTTACATGATTTTGAGTTGTATGGTTTTGAATGCCCGTCTCTAGCCAAGTTAGCTAGATAATCGAAGTAGTTATATGCCTCTTTGGAGTTTTTATCTAGATAGGTTCCTGCACACATTGACTCTATAAACATCTTCAATTGAGGAGTCAATGAAGAATAGAACGTGTTTATAATGTGCCATTTCAGAAAATCATGATATGGACATGCGAATAGTAGGTCCTAAAACTTCTCCCAACATTGGAAGAAAGTCTCACTGCTATTTGGTGCAAATTGAGAGATGGCATGTCTTAGTTCCTCAGTGTGATTTTCAAGAAAGAACTTTTTTAAGAACTCCTCTTGAAGTGTGTGCCATGAATATATGAACATAGGTCATAGTGAATTGAACCACGTTTTGGCCCTATCTTTAGAGTGAATGGGAAGAGTTTTAAACGTAAAACCTCTCAAGGACACGCATTATCTTGGAAAATAGAGCATGCATCCTAAAAATTCTTGATGTGTGTGTACGGTTGCTCTGAATCATAGCTATGAAACTGAGGCATGGCTTATAGCATTCTTGGTTTAAGATTTAAATTGGTTTGTTGTGCAGGAAGTATTATGGCAAATGTTGGTGTTTGTCTTAAGGAATTCATGTAATCCCTCATAGTACAGTTTTGTGCCTCGGCTTCCCCTACGTTACTTCCCCATTCATGGCCATTGTTTTGGCCATTGTGCCTATTATGTCCATTGTTTTCATTACTCGGGATATGTCCCAATTCCATAGGTGTGGGTCGTGAATCAACTAAAAGAAATCGAGGTAAGTCTGTAGGATGAAAACGAGTACGTGATGGAGTTAAATAACTTGGTGGGAGATTACGTAAAGGCAAGACTCTACAAAGACGATGCATGTGATCTCTAAAGAATTAGGACATACAAATGCAATGCACACATCAATTAAATCAAATCAAGTCCTTCTGAACTTCCAATCTCTACATAAATATCAACTTCGTTGCCCACAAGAAATTTAAATGCAACCCAACCGATCCTCCAATCTACACATACAAGGTAAAACCATTAATAAGCAATTAGCACGTAGCCTAACTGCCTCTAATTCTACCTCCTAACTACAAAATGCTTAGACCCCTAAAAAGAAGAAAAAAAGTAAACATCCTAAGAATCTAACATAATAAAACAAAAATGATAGAACGAAGTTACCGAATGGCCTTAGCCGGTGATTCTTCCGTGGTTGCAGATTTATGGTGAAGCAGTTCGCTGAACTTTGTGTTGACTAAGGTTCGTGTTCCAGCACGCCTCTTGCAGTCACTTGTACGAAAGCAAGGTTCCCCGGCAACGACGCCAAAACTTGATTCGCTTCCAAAAGTGTCCGACAATTGGAGTTAGTAACCCCGCAAGAATACGTGGGTCGCGATGAAGTATAAACCAATAATCCAGTATCATTATCTCCCAAGGGAATTGTGCAAATATAGCATCAACTCTCAACTTGCACTAGACGTTAACTATGAATTACAAATGGGATTTTGTGATGTAAAAGAAATCGAAAACTTGTTGATTTTTGGATGATGGTTGTTTTTAACTAATGCAAGTAATTAATATCTGAGGAAAGCAATTAAATCTAGCTTGTGTGCAGTTAAGGAAAAGCTTGGATATGATTGATTCAATCTATCAATTCACAACAAGAGTTTCAATAGGGGGTTTTATTACTCAAATTAATAATCACTCTATGGATTCTTGATTTAGAATATTTTGACCATAAAACCTTAAGTTTATATTTAGTTGAGTGTAGAGATAAAACTAATGAGTAGAGCCATAAAAACAAACCTTAGAAATGTGTAACATCTATACCAATTAGTGAGTTGTGCATAAATATTACCAAGATGCGTTATGAATCTAAGTTTTCAAATAAATCCAATACTCAACCAAATAGAACTATAAAAATATAAAAATAAAGCTTTGAAGTTCATATACCCCAACTGAAACCCTTGACGATCCTTGGTAGATCTTCACAATCACATCCAAGATATGTTTAGCGACTTGAATTCATAAGATAAAGCATGAAAGAATGTAAATATGGCATTAAGCAATGAAAAACTAGTGTTTGGTTGCCAAGAAAGTGAAGGAAAGTGCCAAGAAAGTGAAGGAAAATACCAAGAACATGAGAGAAACTTCAACTTTAATACAAAAGAGAGTGATTAACAACAATACAAGAGGAATAATGAACAATAGGACAAAATAATAATGAAGACAAGTTAAATCTTACAAAATCTCTCCAAAAATACCCTAGAAAAGCTCCAAAAATTCGAATCTGCGAACATTCCTCGACCCTCTTCGACCATCCTCTCGATTCCTGCACACACAGCTTTTATACCCTCAAAATCTGTATCGATTGATCGAACGGTAAATTACCCTCTCTGAGGTTTTGATCCTTTTCGATGCAAGAGCCATTTCCGACGTCACCGATCGAACGACCGATCGATCAATAAAACTCCCTCTCTAAAGTTTCGGTTGTTTTTGTTGTAAAAGTTTGAATAGAGGCATTTTCGACATCACCGATCAGACGACCCATGCTATGATCGAACGACTGATCGAAGTGTCAATGAGATCGAATGGCCGATTGATCGGTCACTCTGATTTTTTGCCCATTTGCTTTGTTTTACTCTCTTATTCCTACAAAACACATTAAAAACATGATTAAACAAGTGTTGAACTAAAATAAAAAGATTAACAACAATATAAGTCTAACAAAGTACAAATTAAGGGCTTATGATTACACTTTTAGGGTGTAATCACAGGTACTACAAGATTGCCAAACCTGGCTCCATCGCCGCTCTATCGCCCATTAATGCCAAGTGGCTTAAAGTTTATTGTCCCCAATACCCATTGTTTTGTCATTTTCATTTTAAAACCATGCTCATTGTAATTATTAGTCCTGCGTCATGGTTTTGGCCTTTATTACAGCATGACAATTACGTTTTGTCCATCCCACTACCAAACAAGAATTTTTAGTATATGAATCATCACCCTTTATTTCAAAGTATTGCTTTAAATTACATCAACAATACGGCTCAGCTTTTTCGAGCTTATTACAGATCATAAAAGCCCTACCACTAAGGGTCTTCAAACTCGACAGGTCTCCATGCGAAGGCCTTCATAGGCAAATAAACAATCCCTGCCTCGAGCAACTTTGGAGCACGCTCGCGAGCTACAAGCCGCTCCCCATTCCCGACGCCTCTCATTCCAAATATGCTAAGAAGAGAAGAAGATAATACCCCCCAGCTATCAGATAAACAGCTCCGAGGTAGCCCCCCCCTCGAGCGCACCGCTTGCGCTGCTAGCTCCCCCACCCAGCTTCGTCAGCATACATCCATGGTTGGGCCTAAAGCCACAAGCACCATGTACATCTGAATCACCATCTGAGCTAGGCGAGCCCCATTTACAGATTTCCTCCCAGATGCCACAGTACCTCTTCAAGAAGAGGCTCATTGACTCGAGCGCCTCTTGGGCCAGGCCTGCGCACACCACACGCGAAGGGAACCTTCACCCAAGTAGTCTTTGGCTATCCAGGTGCCCCCCACTCCTGGTTTCCCTAACATCCCCCACAACAACAAGGAACAAAAAACACCACAGAGGAGAAACTTGTAGTCTTGCGGGACTTTATTCCCCCTTGTGGACAGTGGTGTCCAACATGAAAATTTTTCCTAAACCACCCACTCCCATGTGGCTTCCCCCAAATACCCTCACCATAGGTGACTCTTATTGAGGATTATGAGATTTTTTCTCCCCATCACCCTCTATTTATAGCTTGCTGGACTTAAACCCCAAGGCATACGTCACCTTCCCTATTATCGTTTCAAAGATTCCTGACACCCCCTTCCAAAAGCTACCCACTAGGATATGACCGTTCGAGTACGCTGATAAGACTCCTTTGAACTCCTCTGCTGGAGCTGTCTAATCAATGGCAAACCTTCTACCCATCACCCTTATCCAGCATATGATCCTACCGCTTCATCCCCCAAGGCCCAAGCCACTCCCCCAGCATCTTTTGCTAGCGCCAGCAGAGTAGCCACAATTCAGGCCCGAGATAAACAGTCACCCCACTTTAGACTCCGTCAAAAGCACGCCTACCATTGAGCCTCATACCACAACTACCACATTCAACACAACCACTCGGCCTTATCATTTGCCACGGCTGCCCTATTGCACTTCAGTCTCTCCAACCGAGCCTGTTGCCTCCAAACTTTATCTTTCTGCTCCGCTATAGCCCGATCCAACTCCGCCATGTGGTTCGTCAAACTTATTATCCTCCCGTCAGCCACTGTCATCCCACTAGCGCACTCCAGCCGCTCATCCAACCATGTCACGTCAAATTTCATCTGCTTTATCTCCTCCAGACTCTTAGTCACTGCGCCCCAATCCCCTATATCCAGGCTCATCATAGGCTGGCTATCCAACTGCTCCAAGAACGAGCCAAACATCTCCATGACCCTACGCCTTAAGAAGGGACCCCACTCGTGATGATGAATGAAGGTCTCTAGAGTCTCAATGAAAACCTTGTGCAACCTGGGCAGATAGGTCTCCTTGACCCCTGCAAAAAGGACAGCAGGATCAGGTACCACTTCCTCTTTTCTATCAATCCTGACCAAAATCCTAACAACGACACCATTGGCCTCTCTAACTAGTTGATTCCCCTCGTCGCCGGATATCCTAACACTTGGGTTTTCTAAGATCTCAGGTGCTACCCCCCTCAACTCAACTTTGCCCTCCCCCTCTTCCTCTTTATCCCCCATGTAAGCACCCTATTTTTGACCGCTCGGCAGTCTACACTCCGTCCAGACTTGTACTTAAGTCAATATGGACGTATTCCAATCGAAACTAACTCTCTAAGTCCAAATCCCATCTATCTATCGTTTTGCGGGCCCACCAGGCCCAAATAGAGGCAAAATGACCAAAATGCCCTTAGGGGCATTGTCCTTTCCAATTCCAATTCCAATCCCTCTCTCGAGACAGTTGATTCCTCGAGACGGTAAGTCTTTCCAAATCAGGCTCGTCTTTTCGAAGACGGTAAGTCCTCTTTCCAATTCCAAATCAGGCACGTCTTCCGAAGATGATAAGACCCCTTTCCAATTCTAATCCCTCTCTCGAGACAGTTTATTCCTTGAGACGGTAAATCTACTCCAATCAGGCGCGCCTTTTTGAAGACGATAAGACCCCTATCCAATTCCAATCCCTCTTTCGAGATAGTTTATTCCTCGAGACAGTAAATCTACTCCAATCAGGCACGTCTTTTCAAATACGATAAGATCCCTTTCCAATTCCAATCCCTCTTTCTCGAAAGTTGATTCCTCGAGACGGTCCGGCACGTTTTTTGACTAAAATCTCTTCGAAACGATAAGTCCCTTTAAACCTGTCGACCGGGACGAGACCCCAAGTCCCCTAGATGGTAGAACGGTCCACCTTTGGCGCCTACTAGCCCGCCAATGTAGAAATGTCCATTTAGGCACGCCTTTCGAGAAAGTTAATTCTCAAGCACTAAGTTCCTTTAGCAGCTTTCCGAGATCAGGCAGTCTCGAGAATGATCGCGAACCGTCAAAGTAGCGAAAATACTCACAAACATCACAACCGTTAGAGTAGCGGAAATACTCGCAAACAGGTCGATATAGGGAATTGCCAACAAACCCCTGTATCACGCGACCGCCGTCAGAGTGGTGGAAACACTCAAAACCCAAGTCAACACTGGTGCCTGATAGCCCACTTCGGTGAAAAATGACCAAACTGCCCTATGGGCCTTTTTTGACACGTTTCTTGAGACCACACCTGAGTCCTCAGAACGGTGAGTCCAACCGTCCAAGATTGTCTTAAAAGCAGTCCGACATGATTAAGTGCCTTCTAGTCAATTTCAGGCCAATTCTGAGACTTTTCGGTCAATATGACCATTTTGCTCTTAGGCATTCGAACGCCCCGGGAACCACACCGGCTCTAGGTATCGAACCGATAACTTCCTGAGAATGCTTTTTGTAGTATTCTCAACCTTTCTTTATCCTTTTGGATCATTCCGAGTCAATTCCGGCAAACCCGGTGCCAAATGACAGTTTTGCCCCTGGTAGGCCAATCTCCTTTCCCGACCACACCGGCTCTAGGTATCAAACCCGTAACCTTCTGAGATTGCTTCTTATAGTATTCTCAACCTTCCTTTACCTTTTCGGATCATTCTGAGTCAATTCCGGCAAACCCAGTGCAAAATGACCGTTTTGCCCCTAGAGGGCCGGTCGCCGTTTCTGACCACACCGGCTCTGGGTATCAAACCGGCAACCTTTGGGAACATTCTGAATAATTTTTCCAAATCTCGAGTCTTCTTCTGGGACAGTCCGAGTCCGTCCCGACAGCTTTCCAACCCGATTGACCGTTTTACCCCTAACAACCCGAACAGTCCTTCCAACACATCCTATCCTCACTTTTCAAGTCAAATACCTCTAGGGCACTGCTTTAAGTGTTTCTGCTCTTTTCTGACCTTCCGGGTCATTCCTGGTCTCTTTAAATCATTCCCGAACTTTCTGGAGTCACTTCTAGTGAAGTCAGGCTAAAAATTGCATGGTAGTCACTAGTACAAGCGCCCAAATCTAGTCAAAGATACGTTGCTTGCTGATCTAAACACTTTCCTAACTGGATGGGGCCACTAGTAGTGGCGCCAAGCCAAGAAATGGAGTGGCGCCAAGAGAAAAGTTGGCCTAGCGCCACTACAACAAGCACCAGGTTTATCTCATGTCTATAAATACAGAGCCTTCTCCAACGTGAAAGAGGTCCGCAAACTCAGTCTAACAACCCTAAAATTTGATATACAGAGCTCGAACACTTCAAAAACCCTAGCTTCTCTAGGTTTTCCAAACCCTAGCCACTATACACAAACCCTAGCCTCATATACACTCATACACACCCCTATACACTTATACATTAGCCTCCAACCCTCCATTGAAGACTTGGATTGCTGCAACTACGAAGATTTGAAGACCAAAGACGAGCCCTCGAAGATCAAGACTGAAGTGAAGCGAAGACTGAAGAAAATCAAGGCACGTAAAATAAACAAGACACAAGGTAGGCTTTCGTTTTACGTTTCTGCACTCCCCCCTCTCTCTTCTCTCTCTTAACCCACTTGGGTTTTCTCTATTTTAATCCCCTATCTCTTTTTCCCCCCTTTCTTTGCATGCTTGAAACAAGGGAACTCTCGGTCCATGTGTAAAATTAGACTATTGGAGCGTTACCGTGTCGGGGGCTTTCCTTTAGGCTAACCAGAGACCACGTGGGTTCGGCCCCCTTGATTATGTGGCGAAGCCTTAACCTTGTATGTTCACGACCCCAAATTTGCATTGTGCATATCATGATCTTGCATCTTTCAAAAATCGTTTTCAAACTCGTTTTCAAAATTTGCATTAAACTTGTTTTCAAAATTGCATCAAAATCTCCTTTTTCAAAACTTGTTTTCAAAATCACAATCCTAGAGTGATTCTAGCCTTTCCATGGCTAGGATTGCTTTAGGAAAGTGTTACGTTTAAAGTGACTTTTATGGTCCATATTTTCAAATCTTGTTGTTTTCAAAACCACTTTCTTAAAATGGTTCTAACCTTCTTATGGTTAGAATCGCTTTAGGAAAGTGAGACGTTTTTATACTTTCCAAAAAACTCTCTTCTCAAAAGTATCTCTTCCTAAAACCCTCTTTTTCAATATGATTTCTAAAAACTCTTCTTTCCAAGATTGTTTTCTAAAAACTCCCTCCAAAAATCTATTTTCCAAAACTCCTCACTAGAATCTCTTTCCAAAAAACTATCTCTCCTCAAAATTCACTTTCTAAAAAGCATTCTCTAAATTCACTTTCTTAAAACCTCTCTCCAACAATCTCCTTCCAAAAATCTTTCCAAAAAGACTCTCTTTCCAAAATCTTCCCTTTAGAAACTCCTCTCTAGGATTTCCTACCAAAATTTTCGTTTCCAAAAACACACTTTCCAAAAACTCTTTTTTTTTAAAATCTCTTTCCAAAAATTCTATCTTTGAATTCACTTTCCAAAAACTCCTCTCTAGGACTCCCTTCTAAAAATCTTCGTTTCCAAAAACGCACTTTCCAAAAATCCATTTTCTTGATGCCCAAATCAAGCTCTAGAACTCACGATTAGGAAACCCTAATTTTCTTCCTAAAAACATGGTTTTCAAACTTGCCTTAAAACTTAGGTTTCCAAAATCTCTTGTTTTCTACATCAAAATTATACATATTTCCAAAACCTATTTTCTACGTCAAAACTATAGCTTTCCAAATCTAGGGTTTCTAAAACTTCCTCTTCCAAATCCTTGTCAAATCAAATCTTCCCTTTAGGAAACCAAATCCAATCTCCCCGTTTAGGAAACTAGATCCAATCCTCCGTTTTTTGAAACAAAATCAAAACACTTCTTCTTAGAAACAAAATCCAAATCTTTCTTAATTCAACTCCTTCCTAATCTAGTATTTTTCTAAATCTCAAGTTTCCAAAACTTGAACATAAAAATCTTTCCTAAATTTTAAAACTCAACTTTCACATCTTTTCTAATTCAACCTTTCTTAATTCCATCCCTTTCCAAACCTTGGTTTTCAAATCTCTCATAAACTCAAACCTTTCCTGATCTCAAGATTTTCTAAAATTCAAATTCTAAAACTTTCTAAATCTTAAACTTTCTGAATTTTAAATCTTTCTAAATTCCAAATCTTTCCAAATTCGAAGCTTTCTTAAGTTAAGACTTTCTAAACCTAAATCTTTCTAAATTTTAAACTTTCCTAAAACTTCAAATCTTTCCTAATCTAAAAATTTTCTAAACTCAAAACTTTCCAACTTTCAAAACTTCATAATTTCAAAACCTTTCCTAAAATGAAAACTTTCCCAATTCCAACACTTTCCTAATTCGAAAACTTTCCTAATTTGAAAACTTTCCTAAAATGAAACTCTCCTAGTTCGAACCTTTCCTAATTTGAACCCTTCCTAAATCCAATCTTTCCTAATCTTTCCAAGTCCAACTTTTGAGTCAAATCTTTTTTAAAATGCTTCCAAGTCAAATCTTTCTAAATCTCATCTTTCATAAGTCTAGGTTTCCTAAAACCGAGTTTTTCAAAGTCAAATCTTTTCAAATCTTCTAATAAAAATTCAATCTCTCAATCTTCCAATCCAATTTCCAATTCAATCTCTTTTTTCCAATCATATCTTCTATTTTCAATCGGACTCTTATCCGAACTATGACTGACCTGATTCCTCCAAAAGGATACGTAGGCAACCCTTATGGGTGCGGTCTCCACATTTTTCAAATGTCAAATTCTACAACATTTTTCAAATTTCTATTTTTACAACTTCTTTCAAATCACCAATTCTACAATCTTTTTCAAGTTTCCAATTCTATGTTGTATTTCCAACTTCTAATTCTAAATTTCTATTTTCAAATCTCTATTTCCAATTTCTAAAACTTTCCAATTTCAAATCTATCCTTTCAAATCTTTCTTCTAAAATCAAATCAAATTCTTCTTTTTAAATCTATTTCTAAATCAAGTCTCTTTTCTTGCACTTGCATATCATGCATCATGTTAGTTTCTTTTTAAAAATTCTTTTATAAAGTGGATAGGATTGAACATTGGTTAGTTGAAGACTCTTATATGTGATCTAGGGTAAATAGACATGTAGGTACTGCAAGGGCGGGGTAGGGTGATGGCTTAGTGCGTCTTCCCTACACGTAACCAACCTCCGAACCTAGATCACTGATTTCAAATATCAAAATGGAGTTTATTTTCAAAAAGGGCTAAATGTTTTTCAAAGGTTGCCAAACAACCTGTTTTCCTAAAAACCCTCTCTTGAGGAGATATTTTCAAAACCTTTTTCCAAAACCCTAAGTGTAGTTTCGGATTATGCTTAGTTTTTAGGTGACCTAACTCACCTTAATCAAGTTAGGTGGCGACTCCAAATCTTTTTCCAAAAGCCCTTCATTCCAATCTATTTTCAATTCAAACCTAGTCGCACTCATTCTTCTAGGAGAGTGAGTTCTTACGAGAAAGTATATCATTTTTTCCGCTTGTGTGTGTATTCCTCGAGTGCGAAAAATCTAGGCACGACACCCGACTTCCTTAAAAGCACTGGATCCTCTAATGCTATCCCCAGCCTCGTTTGTCTCAGGGACTCTCAAGCCACCAAACCAGATTTAGAGGTATTGATTACAGTCTCCCTTTCCACCCGTAGGGGGTCACTTCCCTGACACTTGTTTCATTTATCATTTCAATAGTAGGTGGGGGGGCCTCTTCATACAACCCCAAAAGTAGCACGAGCACCCTAACTGCGACCTCAGCCGCGGGTTCATCTCCAGCTGGCTCCTGCCCCACCAACTCGTCTACACTTCTTTCACCAGGCTCCTCCACCAAATCTATCACAACTTGGGTAATATTCACCCCATGTTCATCAACTGGCCCAGCGATCAGTACGGCCGCCTGAGGAGTTGGTCAGCTAGCCTCATTTTTTACCACTGGGGGGACCTTAGGCTCAGGTTCAATAGTTGGTAATGGAGGCGTCCCGGGAGCAGACTCTTCATCCTCATCTCTCGCAGGCCATTTGGATGTACGAGCCCCTTTTAGTGGGATACGCGGCCGATTTGTACCCTTGGCTACTGCCTCTGCCGACGAGTGCCTTCCTCAAATGCTTGATATTCTTCCCCACTTTAGTAGGCGTGTCAGGAAGGCCCTTAGTACCAAGCCCGGTGCTTACAGATGCTTTAGTCCCAATCTCATCACTCAGAAAGTCCCCCCGATCACCCAACGAGTCTGTGGATATGGGCAGCCCCCCGCCATCCATGGGCTCATCCCCTCCCGTGTCGTGTGCCGCAGCGGCCTACAAAATAGCAGATCAATCGTTAGAACCTTTTTTTTATGGCACATTTGTGTGTCTCACTAAGTAGCCTAGTAAGCTTACCCTCTGCCTTTTGTCAGATGCTGCCAACTCAGTCGCGCCAACGCTCACTGGCTTACAAATCGCCACCCCCGAGGCCTGCAGAATGGAATACTTAGAAACATTTTCATGCATCACTAGTAACTTGGAAATACTATAAATAATATACCTTGCGCTTTTACCCAACCATGGTAGTAGGCGATTCGGGGCTGCCACTACTCGCAAGCTTGATCGTTTTCGCGCCAGCCGTGTATAAGACTTTCGGGAGTATCAACACCCCGCCCACCATCTCCGGCATGAATAGCTTGTATTTGTTATGCGACTCAATTACTATGATCTTCAAATGACGAGCTCGTTCACTAAGATCTCCCCAGTTGGCCAAAACGCGAGCCTTATGCAGCGTGTACAACCCACGGTCCTCTTGGACCACGTCCTCCAACGCCGAGGCCGAGGGCTCCACGAGTGTATACTTGTCAAAGGCCTGCAAGTTTTTCTTCCAATAAATTCTCCATGCGCGCGTCTTTCCACCTTCCCGCCCCTGGCCATACACCTTCATCCCATCAAAGGGCCGTATGGTAGCCTTAACATTGGCCACAATAAACCGCGCCATGTAGTCGCACACCAAGCTGGGCTTGGCAACAAAATCAGGAGCTCCTTGATCGTAGCCTAACTGGCGGGCCACTCGATAAGGATTATAAGATACCGTCTCGAAGATCGTGGCAACTGTAAGGGAGGGGATGCCCCCAGGGATGGCCTAGAGCACGCTCTCAGCCATGGCCTTAGTAAAGTCGTCATCCTCCCTCACCAACACTTCCCAATCATTGTCTTAGTACACATCAAAGCCTGCCACACCAGGCAAGGGCTCCGCATAAGTGCCCGCATTAAACTCAGCTAGCTCGTCAATCACCCCCTTTAGACTGGTGCGAGGCACTACACCTGCCCACCTCAGCACATGGCAATAAACACCTTCCTCGTCTACCTTTTCCTCAACCTCGTCACTATGAACTGTGCGAGCAATTGGCGCCGCACTCCTGAGCCTTTCAAAGATGAACATATAAAGGAAGTTGGTGCAGACATAACTGCACACGTTATAACGACCCATTGACTTCACCACATTTGCCTTCATCTGATCAAGGCGTGCATAGATGGTCCCCAAGAATAAAGGCCCCGGGGCCAGACGCCTCCCGCTCACCAACGCAGCTACCATGGGATAGAAGGAGTAATTCACTCCATCAGACGGCGGCCCCTCAAAGACATGATGAGATAGCCACGCAGCCAAGTGAAATGGGCTACAAAGCCCTACCCCCTTCACTTCATGGTGGCGATCTTCCTTGGTATACTCCTCAGACTTTGCCACCTCCTTAGGTAGCCCCCTCAGATAACGGTACCAGTAGATGGTCCACCCCTTGAAAGTGTTCTTTTGCATCTTGCTCGGGGGAGCCTTCGCAAACTCACTCTTTACCCATGTAGCTGCGGCTTGCCCTGACTTGTAACCTTTCACTATTTCCCGTTCATAGGAAAACAGCTTAAAGGTACAGGGGTTAGTGTCCCTCACGTTAGGAAGCCTCATTAAGGGGCTCACATCCTCCAAAGTAGGGTCGCACTCCCCACGAACATTAACAAGCGTATGTGTTTCAACACTCCATCGTGATAACAGTACATCTAACCACGACGTACTCCTCTTCACATTCTGGCTATAAGTGCTCATCACAGCCTCGCGGATACCAGCTCACTGCAAAATCACCACAAACTCGGTGTTATCAAGAACCTCCTTGGTCCAAACCTCCAAACCCTCTATAGACACACAATAGCTGTCCCAAGCAAGGAAGGAATAGGGACACTCCCCCCGCTCAACCATGAAGCGCATGCACGACTCGGGTGTAATAAAAGTCTCGTGCGCGGGCCTACCCTATTCGCGGGTAAGGAATAGAGGAGCGCTAGCCACAGGCCTATCCGCATCAAAATATGGGAGCTTTGTCCATAGATAAGGGACTCAGCACCAATAGTCTGCGTTTGGGATACCCTTGCCTCTCTTCTTCAAGTTTTTCGTCTCGTTCGTCCCCAAACCTCGAGGTAAACTCTCCACTAAAGTAAACACTCATGACATCTTCAGCGTTAATAGAAGACCAAACTGCAAGGAACTTCAAAGGGTGGGTGCTCGAAAAACTTCTTAACACACACACAGGTAGAGCTCAAAGAATCTTGAAGATTGATTCAAGAAGGTGCAAGTTCAAAATCGAAAATAGGGAATCACAAGCGTTCTAGATAAAGGTCAAAAGTTTGAAAAGTATGGAACTGAAACTACGGACGCCTTTTATATCTCTTAACCAGTGCCTTGAAAATGAAGGGTCGCCAGTAATGATGATTACCATTAATCATCGCGTCCCTCAATCGTCAAACGGTTGCGTCGATTGGTTCGTAACGATCAAAAATCATAAATGGCAACCATCCGCATTAATGACAGACATAATGCCTTGGACACGTGGCAGCTCAAAGATGGTTTCGAACGGATGGGCATTTCAACCATCACTTCCAACAGTCACACCGGTCTCCAATCGAGGGTTCGTGCCCAACCGCTAGAAACAACAGTTGCATCATTTACGTCGCCACGTGATATGCACGCGCGCACCCATTGGCTAAATGGCCACACACGTACAAGGGGGTAAATGTAAGTAACCCGTCAGCGGACACCATGTGGCACCCCACCTTTCCACCTGGCAGACCACGTGGGTCCCTTGGGTACCGCAAAGTCAAAGATGGGTCAAACAATACTTGGACAAATCGGCTCGGTGCCCTCGCCCTTGTGGTACGCTTATCACTAAGCCTTGTTCAAATAGCTCCAAGAGTTTCACTTAAGCTAGGCCCTGCGCCTGCACGGCTCTGGCCAAAATGAGCATCCGTGCAAGACAGGTTTCACGCCTAGCACACCTCGAGGCCCTACGTTTCACCATCTAACAGGCTTAGGCCCCTAACCTAACTTAGCTCATCCTCATTCAAGACCCCTCTTCATGGCAGTGGAATGGAGGCTAAAACCAAAGGGACCGTTGAGCCGTGTGCCTCATGAGCGCGTGGGGGACTGGTTCCATCAACCAACTAAGAGAGAGAGATCTTTCCTCAGATCCTCTCCAATACCATATCTTAAGCATTAAATGCTAATCCGATGCACATTTAATACAACAAATATGTGGCGTGCCATGGATGGATAAGTGCATGATGCTATGGCAGAGTGCATATCTAATCACCCACCGCGGCCCTAACATGGCCTCACCAGTCATGATGGTCAGTCTCAGGACTGTCCAGTTGGTGGACGCCACGTGTCCACACAGTGTCAATCATTACCTATTATAAACACTCTTAGCGCATTTATGACAAACAGAGATAACTTAATTACATTTATTACATAAGCTACCACAGGCTCGTAAATGTCTCTCTCTCTTGTCTGCCCTTTGTTCTCGCCCTCTCTACAGCTGGGAGGCCCGAGTGAGCCATCTTCAATGATTGCCAGAACTAGCAGACGGGCCCACGCCCTGGTTAACCCTAGGCTCTCAGTCCAACTATACAAACAAGGACATACACCATTATATGCAATGCTAATCTTTTTAATATTATAATGCCTTGAACATCTTGATTTACTAGAGAAATGGAGGACTGGGCGAACACATGGTGAATATTTTTAATTTGTGAAGCTATCTCAAGTGAGAAAAATACTGCAACTGAAAAATAATGGCAATTGATGATTTCGAGTGAATTCACTTAAAAGATGACCTTAAGTTTGACAAACAAATTGTGTTTCCTTAATGTTTGTGGCAGCCCTTTTTCTTACTATATTTTGAATAACTTTATATTTTCTCTCTACACATGCAGATGGTTGCTTGATGGTTGTGGTAAACCTTTTGTTATTGGATCTCTTCATCATTGGGATTATTGACTCTCCTTTTCATATTTTAGGGTTATCATTTCGAGTTATCATTTCCCTCTATTGAATGCATATATAGTTGAATTATATTTCATAGCTATTATACACCAAGGTAGATTTGTGAACCTAAAGGAGTAAATGTATAAGATATGTTGGTTGTTAAAGGAGTAAATGTATGACACATGCTACTTCATGAGGTATTATTGTGGCATAAATGTATGAGATATGCTGGTTGCTAAAGGAGTAAATGTATGATATGTGCTGCTTTATGAGGTATTATGCTGGCATTGTGTTTATAGCTTTTTGCTTTTTGTTTTGAACTTTTTCTGCATTAACTGTATAGCTTTTTTTTTTCATCCCATATTCTTATTTGTATGTCGAGATTGAAAAACAGTACTTCACACGTGCCAAATCACTAGTATATATATATATATATATATGTCTTAATGTTGATTAGTGTTTACCTTTTATAGTGTGTCACAACTATGAAGAAGTTTGCTGCGAGTGCTTACAAGTTATACGTGATTTCTTTCTATTAATCTAATAATGTTAAAAGATATAATATTGTTATATTGTGTTGATTGTGTTTGAGTTATTTTTAATTTTAGTGGTCCTCTTATCATTGCTCATATACGACTTAGTACAACCAGTTTGGAACTTGGAGGAGGGAAGGGGAAGGGGAAGGGGAGGGAAAATCAAACAGGGAAAGAGAATACAATTTTCCTTTTATTTATGTTTCCTCTCATTTCGCTTCCCTTCTTTTGCCCAAGTTCCAAGCAAGTCGTTAAGGATTATTATTTTGAAACACAATTAGTTCACAGGATGATCTAATTGGTGGCTTTTTTGTTTTTGTTTTTGTTTTCAGTTTCCTCCAAATCTATCAGTATTTATATTCAATAATGGTGATGCTACGTTATTTTGCTGATATAATAATACAAATCAATTGAATCATGTCAAATGAACGAGAAATTATGCCCATGAAAGTCTTGCATTATGGTCTTCTATAAGCCACATCTTAAGGCTATTGAGACCAATTTATGCTTTTTCTAATCTTTTATATATCGTATTTTGACATTAAGACGTGTCCAGAAAAGGATATCTTTAAAAGTTAAAGAGAGCCCGCGTGTACATAATACTCTCCATCTCCCTTAACACAAATTGAAGGTTCATTCTTGAGAATATTGTTGTAGTAGATTCTGAGACATTTTGGTGTTGTGGATTTCAGATGTGTATTATTTGAGTGAATTCCTAAACATGTGGTATCATGAATCTAGTAATGCATCAAATGTTGAAAAAATATTATATAATGTCTCCCATATAAACTGTAGTCATAATAAAATAAAATTAAAAATAATGAATAATATACATGTAATAATATGATATGGTATACTAAACAATTTATAGGCGATAATGCAATAAAATATGCAATGTAAGATAGATCAAATCGAGTGTTGCATACTTTCTCATTAAGACAAATTTACCTCCCACACAGGTGCTCATGGGATTAACAAGTATCTATATCCAAGATAAAATGATTACGACATTGAATAAGTAGCACTACAATATTCAAGTTCAGCGAATGCAAACGTCAGATTCTACTATCTCTATGTGCAGTATAAATGCAATGTGTATGAGTGAAAAACCTAAGAAATTTCTGTCTAATTCAACACAGAATTATGATAGTAAATTTCATACACAAACCTACACCATTTCTAACAAAATCAATATGGCATGATAACAAAACACAGTATTTTTCACACAAAAATTTACTGCAATTTTATAAAATTTCAACACAAAAATTTCATACAGAAACACAGAATAAAGTGGTTAAATTTTCACTGAAATTTACTATACAAAAGATAAAGATAATCATTTGAAAACACGAACTAGTAAAACAAATAATTAACCGGATAGAAAAACCTGAATAGAAATTTATACAGAATTTCTAAGTCTGCAAGTGACGAAATAAAACAAATTGAACAGTTAGAATATGTCTGGAATAGTCCCCAGAATTTGTACAGCACTTCGCCAGAGATGCGAACGGGTGACGCCGACATTTGGGTAGAATGTCGTCATCAGAGACCGAGAGAGAGAGAGATGAACGAAATAATATATATATATATATATATATCTGTAAAAAAAACTATTTTGTTTCGGAAGGGGAATCTTTCTATACATAGAAAGAATCGCACCCTTTCGAAACGGTACTAGTCAAACACGCCCTAAGGAAGGGTGACCGTTGGAATTAAATTTAAACTTGAACCAGTTCAGTTCATGCCCAGTTCACACACATCTAGTTCAGACCGCATTCAAAAATTAATTATTAAACCGGCCTAAGCCTTTTTTAATATTATTTTAATCATACCCGTGCCCAAACCCAAACCGAGCCTAACCGACTGGACGAATGGGCGGGCGACAGCGGTGATGTGCGTGTGTGTGGAGTATTAGGTTAACTCATGAGTTCTATAGGTCCTCTCCCTTCCACAAAAGTGGGGTGCCCCTTGGGGCCCAAACCCATCTCTAAACTTAGGCTTTATATACCCATCAATTTTTCAATAGAAAATCAATATGGGACAAGCTTTTAGTTTCACCTAATAACCATATTCATAGTACCTACTTTGGAGACCATTATCTCATTCAAACCTCCATAGATTTGAGCAAGTAGATGATTGTTCTTCATCTCCTCATAGAGGAGAACACAAAGCAGCTTGCACCTACTAAAAAGGACATGTGGGTTCAACCTTAACAATGACTCAAAGTTGGTGTGTCACACCAAATATTCCAACAATCTCCCATATGAATGCGATTGGCTATCAAAAACAATGCACAAAGAAATGCAGATACACAAATGTAAAAGAGAGAGTAGAGTGGACAAGTCACCGCATCAAGAAAGGTGGCTTTTAGCTTTTAACCATCCTTAGTGAAATACTATCGGGTTTATTGGCTGACCAATGAACATGATGTCTTGAACTGTTCTGTCGTTTGTATAAACCGAGACAACAGTACTCACACGATTTCTTCCCTATCCAAGTTTGATTATTCGGTTGTGTTCGTTTTGGCCCTGAACAATCCTGGTATTCATGAGTGCTATTAGAGAATTGACGCCTTTACAATTCTCACAGAAGCGGCCCCTTCTCACTCATATAGGTGATTTATTATTGAGTGAGCAAATATACATACTCCACTTGGTATCTAAGTAATAAGAATCATTAAAAGTATAGGCTTATTAATATGAGTAACCTGCCCTACTTGTTCTATATTAGAAACTGTAGCTTATCCTAACAATATTTCAGGTAATCAATATTTCACCATAGAATTAGGCAGTGGAACAAAGTTCCCCATTGATTTATACTAAGTCATCCTTAATTCAGTTGTCCTGTTGAACCAAGATCTTAAGATCTCTAGTCAACTAAGTTGGGTTGCCATTAAGGTAACTTTTAAGATAATAGGCTTTAATGCCTAATCCTCTCGATGAATGAATTTCGATTCTTACCAGGCCTAATAGTAAGATGATCTCTCAATATCCTTTGATTAAATTATTAATCATTGAATATTACATTCTTGTGAATAATGACCTTTAACAGATATGTTTGTCGTGTTTTGTCATTATCGAAAATTTTCTGTGTCTTAAGACATTTAAGAAGCCATTTCATACTTCTTCCATAGCGGTTGATTCCTTCGCACAATCTGACTGTGATCAGTGCTCATTTGTAGCACAAGGTTATCACCTTCCAGTGGATTAACCTTGAGTTTGAATAAAATACTTTATTTCTGCCAAGAAATGTTTACCTTTGTTACTTGTGTGAACTCATATCACAAAGTCATAACTACCAAGATTAGATCTCATCATGTATCTATTAAGTATTTGAGTTTAGACTCTACTCCTTGAACCATTTGGATAACCTTGTTTTCGGATCCATCAGGTAGATCGTCTATTACCTATTTAGTTTTGCCTCTATGTAAACTATTATTGGGGTTCAAATATAACAAAACTCTGTACATCTCTTTACTTTACTAAAGTTATCAAGACTGCACTTAGTTCCTTTTCTCTTGAGGTTTCACCTCTGACTTTAAAAATTAGAAACATTCGAATAA
This sequence comes from Euryodendron excelsum, assembly GCA_033060915.1. NCBI lineage: Eukaryota > Viridiplantae > Streptophyta > Magnoliopsida > Ericales > Pentaphylacaceae > Euryodendron > Euryodendron excelsum. The sequence continues at coordinate 66,222,287 of CM065377.1, read as the reverse complement.
GTTACTATTTCGTTTATTTATCTAAAACTGTTCTTCCTTCCAACCATAGATTTAGAGTCTTGGATTTCTTGCTAATTCATAAAGTCTTCAAGACTCTTATAGTAAAAAGCAAATGCACAAGGAAGTCCATTCCTAAAGAATGTCCCACTTCTAGAATTAGGAAATACTCTCTCGAATGATTCTAGAATATTAGACGGATTATCGTCTACCACGGCATTCACATGCACAACTGTATTCAAGTAGACTGGGGAATAAACCCTTACACGATTTTATAACTTAGATTATGGATAACCCGAGCTATAATTCTATCCATGTTAACACAGTGTTCTGTGGAGTGTCCTAATGAGAACGTTTGTTTGAAAAAATAAAGCTTCCCCCCACATTTCTTAGATTATCCAGAATTTAACAAAGTAGTACACATCAACTTAATGAAGAGTTGGATTTCATTTTTCCAGCAATCCAGTTACTGATCAACTAGGTGTTTATAGACAGGCAAATCCGGACGTTAAGCTACTGAAGTTACATCATCACCATGCCCAATACCTTTTACTCATTTACTACATTCTTTCTCAAAAGTTAGATATATCACTACAATCACAAACATAGATATACACAGATATATATATATTTATAGTCACTAAAAGTGTTCCAAGGTTAGCAACTAAACAAGTTATCATACTAACCAAATTAATTATACTAAAACATAACAAGAAACTAATAAGGACTAGATGATCCTCCAGACGAGGAACTCTCAATCACTACTAACACAGGATCAAGCGTTCTCTTTTGCACGCGCTCGAGGGTGTTTGGCCGATAAGGAGAGTCCACATCGTGAGAACCCTCGGGTTGTGCTCAAAGTCTCAACCTTTGAAAGTAAGTGGGACATAGAACGCTCTTGCGAGACAAGCATCAAATCTTCCCATAGTAGTTTCGATAGCGCCTCGGTCCTGCTTCATTCGGTCCAATCAACTGCCATAGCGGAATAGGTAGTGCCACTGGCCTAGGAAGAACAACGTCCTCTGGGCCATGAAGATGATACATCGTGTGTAACACAGGAGGATCCGTTAGTTGTGTAGGATTCTCTAACTCATCCTTACCAAACTAGTTCTGACCCACCTCTTCCCAAATGTCCATCATGTGAACTACAAACACATGGTAATATTCTTATGACTAGAAATCATAGAATAAAACAAATTTAGTTTCTTACAAGAAATTAAAGATTCTAGCAATTAAATTTGCTAATACACAAAGTATCATATGCTCATATTCTTAAGGTTAGAAACCATAGAATAACTCCATTTTAATTTCTCAAAAGAAATTAAAAACTATAATAATAAAAATTGCTTAACCACAAAGTCATCCTTTCACCAAAAACACATAAGCATAGTATTTAAGATACGTGAAGATGTACTAATACAACTTATCATGCTAAACATGCAACGAAAATAGAACTTCAACAAATTAATAACCACTATGCAAGTTAAGTTCATCACCGCACTAGGATTCATATTAATTGCTTTGTAATATGAAACTCAAGTTTCTAGATTTGTAACAGGTTCATTTTAGAGATGAACAATCGGTTTCTAAGCGGCAAATAAAATAAATTTAGTGCATTAGAAACATGAAAATTTCACGTTACCGTTAAATCCGAATTCACGCATGACTATGAACATCATATACTCAACAACACATAATCACACACAACTTCACAGTATTACTACATATGGAAAACACATACAGGTAGAAACAAAATATATCTTAATATTGTTGAAAAATTATTGTATAATGTCTCCCATATAAACTGTAGCCATAATAAAGTGAAATTAAAAATAATGAATAATGTGTATGTAATAATGTGACATGGTATACTAACAATTCATAGGCAATAATGCAATAAAATATGTAATGTAAGGTAGATCAAGTCGAGTGTTGCACACTCTCTCATTAAGAAAGATTGGCCCCCCACATAGGTGCTCATGGGATTGACAGGTGTCTATCTCCAGGATAAAATGATCACGACACTGAATAAGTAGCACTACAATATTCAGGTCTAGCGAATGCAAATGTCAGATTCTACTCTCTCTATATACAATATGAATGCAATATGTATGAGCAGAAAATACAAAAAATTTATGTCTAATTCAACACGAAATTATGACAGTAAATTTCATACAGAAACCCACATCGTTTCTGACAAAATCAACATGGCATGATAACAAAAGACAATATTTTTCACACAAAAAGTTATTGCAATTCTGTAGAATTTCAACATAGAAATTCCATACAGAAAAATAGAACAAAGTGGTTAAATTTTCACTAAAATTTACAACACAACAGATAAAGATAATCATTTGAAAACACAAACTAGTAAAACAAATAATTAACTAGATAGAAAAAAACTAAATAGAAATTCGTACAGAATTTCTAAGTTTGAAAGTGACAAAATAAAACTGATTGAACAGTTAGAATCCACTTGGAACAGTCGCCGAAATCTAAACAGCACTTCGTCGGAGATGCGAACGGACGTCGCTGGAATCTGGATAGAATGTTGCCGTCGGAGAGAGAGAGAGAGAGAGAGAGAGAGAGAGAGAGAGAGAGAGAGAAACGAAATATAATATATAAAAATCTATAAAAACTGTTTTGTTTTAGAGGGAAAATCTTTCTATATATAGAAAGAATCACACTCTTTTGAAACGGTGCCAGCCAAACGCACCATTTGGAATTAAATTTAAACTTGAACCGGTTCAGTTCCTGCCCGGTTCACACACATCTGGTTCAGACTGCGTCTAAAAATTAGATATTAAACTGGCCCAAGCCTTTTTAATATTATTTTAATCGCACCCGCACTCGAATCGGCAAAGAGGCAGCAGCGGCGCGCGCATATGTGGAGTATTGGGTCAACTCATGAGTTCCGTAGGTCTTCTTCATTCTATAAAAGTAGGGTGTCCCTTGGGGCCCAAACCTATCTCTAAACCTAAGCTTTATATACTTATCAATTTTCTAATAGAAAATCAATGTGGGACAAACCTTTAGTTCCACCCAATAATCATATTCATGGTACTTACTTTGGAGACCATTAATATATTCAAACCTCCATAAATTTAAGTAAGTAGATACTTGTTATTTATCTACTCATGTAAGAGAACACAAAGTATCTTAAACCTATTAAAATGGACATGTGAATTTCGCTTTAACAATGGCTCAAAGTTTGTGTGTCACACCAAATATTCTAACATCAAACGCTGAAGACTATTTGATCGTGGATTTGGTGCTGGTTGATCAAGAAGCCTTCTTTCGTATGCTGGCAAACGGAAGTGGGCGGGTGGAGGCTAAGGACCCCTAAAATTTTTAAAATTGCCTTCTTATAGATCTTTGAATATTTAAGATTAAATATAGTGTATTGGGCTCTCAAAATTCAAAGAATTTACCTTGACCGACCTTTCAAAAAAAAATTTTTATCTTGACCCCTCAATAAAAATTCTAAGTCTACTGTTAATTTTGTAGTTTGAGGATTTGAATTGAGAATGTATCATAAGTTGCACAATTATATTATTGTGGTTGAAATGCTTGTACTGAATGGATTAGGCAATGTGATTTTTTTTTCAGGAGAGATTTTTAACATTAAAAATCGTGTCTTACGTGATTGATTGCTTCTCATTATAAAACCTATTCATTGCTCTTCTAGATCTAATAAATCCATGAACTTGAAACTTTCATCTAATTATTTATTTGAAATGGGTTAGTTGTAAAATGGCACAATTCAAAAATTTAAATGACAAAATAGTCCTGCATACTTCCATTTATGAATAAATCCTTATTCGTGATTTCTAATAGTTCAAAAACCAAAGAAACAAAAAAAAAAAAAAAAAAGTAAGTAATGCGGAATTATCAAAATGTATGGCCCTCACTCTCACCGTCTCACATGACTAGGTCTCATGTTGGGAGGAAAGCGGCTGTAGATATAGAGTAGAAGGTCATAAATATAGCAATGCGGAATAATAGATTTCATTATTGCCACATTAGTGTTTAAAAATGATTTTAATTAATTTAAATCTAGAATTGGTTGTGCCTTTCTTTATCAATATATGATAAGCTAGACTAGTTCATGTAATTGAATACTAAATTTTACTTTAGGAAAATTTGAATCTTGCAAAAAAGTTATATAAAAAAACTCCATCAAGATGTGACGATAACATCTAGTAATTAAGTCATAATTACTCGTGTCTGTAGCATTACCCATCACTTAAGGGCATGTTTCAAACTTGTGAAGAGAAAGAGACAAAAAATAAGAAAGTTAGAGCGAAATCATAGAAAAAGTAATTTATTTTATCTATTTGGTTTTCTAAACAAAATAAAAGCAAAGTTGACTTTGCTTATTTCAAATTCAAAGGAAATAAAAAAGAAAATAATACGGTAATTATTGAAAAGAAAAGAGTAAAGAAATAGAAGGAAAGTGAGAAGAAAAATCACTCTCTCTTCATCTTCTTTTCATTTGTTCTCTTCTATCTTAATTGGGGAAACAAACATAAGGAAGAAGAAAAAAAATCATTAGTTTTCCTTCATTTTCTTTTTATTTCCTCAAAATGGTTGTAAAGCTTTCCTATTTATTGCTCATTTTTCCTAGTTCCCAAAATCGTGTTCCTTCTTGTTCTTGTTCTTTTTTTTTTTTAATAACTTTTTTTTCTAAATCCAACTTCGCCGCCATCAATTAGATCCATCACGCCCGATAGGCTGTTAGTTGCAAAGGAGAAGAAATGGGAGACCATCTGGATGACAAGCACAAAATAATCTCTCTCGCAGTCTCTACCCTTAGGCGACTGTGATCGAATCTGCTTGGAAACAGGTTGCAAAGTTCATCATTTGAACATTTCAATTCATAGACTATCATTAATATTGATATCATTAATAAGAAAACCTTTAAAATACGACATGTCTTCCCTTCCCACGTTGCATCGTCTAGTGACCAATGAAGATTCGTTTTTTGCAAGAAAGAGTTGCGATTTCTTGATCAAACTTGGTGGGGGATATATGGGAGCGTCCATTGGGCCCGGTTGTCTCTGGTCTGGCGTTTCGCGAATATCACGGTCTAAAATGCCGTTTAAAAAGGAGAAAAGAGATAATGCAAAGAATTTGATCTGATGGGAAGTTTACTTATTAGACCAGTCAACTGGGATAATCCAAGACAACCTCCCTTCTTCCCAGTAATAAAAAACAAAAAAACAAAAAACAATTATGATGTGATCCACGTCGCTATCCCTTATTTTATTTTATTTTTCTTTTGTGTTGTGTTAATTAAGTTTTGGGACAATTACGTTTTACTTATCTTTGATTTAAATAAAAATTACATGAGCTCTAAGTGGTTAAAAAGTAACTACGTAACTCTAAATTTATCTGTAAAATAAATTGAATGTGACAAATGAAGTGAAATGATAAAATGTTTTTGTGAACATCAACTCTTTATTTGATATATAAGTATAAAATTTATTTTTTGATAGTCCATTTGGAAGAGATGAAATAATAGAAATGCAACCGATAAAACAACTGTTCATTCTATAGATTTTTATTTATTTTACGGTTAAGTGCAAACCATGAAAAAGTTATGTGTTTACTTTTGAATTACCAGGAGGTTATTTAATTTTTTCTTTAATCGTGCGAAGGTTAATTATAAGAGTAATTACACTTTATCCCTTGTAATTTTAGTTAAAATCGGATAATTCCTTGTGATTTAAAAGAGAACACATAACCTCTTATGATTTGAATTTATTTGCAAAATCGATGAAAACCATTAGATTTTACAGAAACTTTGTCATAAGGTTATTTTTGTCATTTTATCTCTCTAATTTAGAACATTAAAAATTCAATTAGGTGAAATAACCAAAAAAAATCTCTGGAAAGACAATCCTTTATTTTTGGATAAAATGGCCAAATCGTCTTCTTAATGTTTTAATTTAGAGAGATAAAATGACAAAAATATTCCATGACAAAATTTTCGTTAAATTTAACAGTTTTCATTTATTTTGCAGATAAATCCAAATAACAGGAAGTCACGAATTTACTGTTAAATTACAGGGGTTAATTTGATTTTAACTCAAACCACAAGGGGATAAAGTGTAATTACCTATTAATTATAAGTAACACTCGAGTTTTTTTCACATGTTAGCAAGGCTTTTTTTACTTTAGTTTAAAAATTTTTACTTAATTTTTAGGTTAAAAACAGACCAAGATTAAAAATGGATAAAAAACTAAGAATAATTATAGTTTGGATTTCGAAGTGTGTCCCATATTTTAACACTTTATTAGCTCATAGAAGGTTCTATGTTACACAAATGGGCTTGTAGAGTTGAAAGCAACTTTTATATTGAGGTGCCAACCAGATGTAAAAGAAGAGCTTCTGATCTTCCAGCAACTTTACAAGACCCACTAACTACAAGGTGGTGAAAGGACCCTTTTACAGCCCTTGTTGAAAGGGGCATTGGAATGTGGAAAACCCAGAAGAAAAGGAAAAAAAAATTTTGTCCATTAAAATTATAAGCCCCTTGAAAATAAGGCCAGTTGTTCTAGGTAGTATTTTTTTTTTTATCTCACATATATTAATTTTTAAAAAATATATTACTAATAAATAGCTAAATTAAATTGTTAAAAATAAATAAATTTTATTTTTATTATTTTATTCTTTCAATAGTTCATATAAGAATAAGTTAATTTATCAATTTTAATTTTTTATTTAATATTTTTACTATATTAATAAGAAGTTATAGAAAAGATGTATGACATGATACTAGTAAACCCAAACAAATCAAGAGCTATACGAGATTTTCTATAATTGATAACGGTCACTAATTGTATTATTATGATTATATATTAAGTATAGAATCAATAATGTGCCAAAATTATATTAAATTATATAATAATTTTTAATTGAGTTTTTTTTTCAAAAGTATAATATGGAAACGTTTAATATATATACTATATGATCAAATTAAAAAATATGATTATTTTTTTGTTAAGTTTTAAATCTAAATAGAAAATAAAATTTTTATTTATTTATACATACGTAAGGGTATTATACGTAAATAGTACGAATAATTACTAACTAGACAAATCATATATATATAGATAGATAGATATATAAGTTCATGCTCAATGAAATTTAATAATTATGTAAATAGTACGAGTAATTACTAAACAAGGCATATATATATATATATATAGATAAATAGATATATAAGTTCATGTTCAATGGAATTTAATAATCGGCACATGCTAGTTGAGACTCTAATAGATGTCAATATGTCAAAGCACTTTCTTTATCCGTTACCAAACCTATTGTGCCTCTATCCTTATCCTCAATTAGAACAACTGTATGTTGCTTAACAAAACTAACATGAGACTACGCAGAAGCACTATAGAAAATATTTGGTACAATTTTATTTTACTTGTGTGATATCACTAACAACCAAAAAACACGTGAAATAGAAAGATATTTACGCTAGTCACCCACAATCACCCTGGTTGAGATTCTATCTTCGCACTTACTCCACAGTTGACGTTCTTATAGAAATTTCCAAAACTTCTAAAATTCTTCATAATACTTATAGATTTTTAAGTATTTATAAAAAAAAATATTGGTATTGTCTCCCAAAAAATTCTAAAATTTTTATCTTGACCCTTACAAAACTTAAAAAATTTTACTTCCCCCCTCCCAAAAAAAAAATCCTAAAATTTTTACCTTAATTCTTATAAAACACAAATTTTGGATCCGCCTCAGCCTACAGAGGAGAATTTTAACAGGCTCTAGTGGATTTTCTTCATTGGCTCGTGAGTATCACGATTGCACTGCAAATTTTGTCAATACGAAAGGGTTCAGTCATCCATATTTATATCTCTTATATATATGCCTATCACAGCAAAATGCCCATCACTGTCTTCCTCTTAATTTCACACCAAACAAATTGCCTCCTTTAAAATTCTCAATTATGTCAAATGTCAATCCTCGCATCTCTTACCAAATATGTTTGCCACATTGAAAGGTTTATGGACACAAGGCATGTTATAGTCAGGAGTAATTGTCACATTTATAGGTTTGGTACATCAATCTTCTTTAT
>CM065377.1:65499182-65609182 GCA_033060915.1 Euryodendron excelsum | reverse complement strand
AGCAAAAATTTATTAGGGTAAATTACACTAACCTCTCTTGAGGTATCTGACAAAGACAGAAAGTACTCTTCAGGTTTCCGAAATGACACTAACCTCCCTTGTTAGATTTGTCTCCTAGACGGTGTTAGTGGAGTATGGCATTTTACTTCTTTGCCCTTGAGTTGACTGAAGATATTTTATGCAAAAGTAAAAAAAAAAAAAAAAAAATTTGAAAGACCAAAATGTCATATCATATTTGATACCTATCTTCACCTTCTCTGTAATACACCACACCTAGTCACCGGATCACCACACGAAAATGCACGAAACTCTGTAAACACAGACCCAGGGATGAGTTCAGTAGTTGAGTGGGATGGCCGGCAGATTGTGGTGCTGTGGGGAAAAGACAAGAGTCAAAGTGAGAGGGATAGTGGGGTTGTGGAGTGTGAGAGTCCTCGTCTGGTTTTTGGCTGATCCACTTCTTTGTAAGCAAGTGTATACATATTTATATATATGTATATATCCCGCGCTTACCTTGGTAAATAAAAAAATAGATTTTTTCCTACCATGTTCGCCCACTGGTTATCCAAATCAAATGACCTGATGACAACATTTAGACTAAATAGTGTGTATTACACATTTTTATTTACCAATCAAGTGAACGTCATACATTTATCACAAGTTAATAAACAAATTTGAACTCACATATACATACACATATATGTATAAGTTTTGCAACTCGGATTATTCATTCTCCAATGTCCATGATAGGTGCCTTGTGGTGTAGAGATGGCAGTGGTGGTAGCTATGGTTGTAGCAAGGCGGTGGTTTCGGTGGTTGTGCTGTTGTGCAAGTGGTTTGGGTTGGGCAGTGCTAACGGCGGCGGCGAACAACGGTGGGGGGTGATGGAGGATGATGGTGGACTGTGTGTTTGTGGTGGTTGTGATGGGTGGTGGTGACTGGTGATTCTCTTTCTCATTCATCATTTCTGGGTCTGCAATAGGTCAATTTATTTACAGTAAATATAACAACCCAATATACATGGCTCGAAACAAAATCTTTTTCCAATGCCCACCTCACAACAATTCCCAACATATTTTGAAAACCCATGTCTCTACATACACACATACATGTGTATATGGAGAGAGAAATTGAGAGGGAAGCTATAATTGGGTGGGGCTATGGGGTTCGACGGGTTGAACATGGCAAAGGTGAAGTTTGATGTAGGTGGATTTATGTGGTGGAGATAAGCTTTTAGAGAGAGAAAATGAGAAAGATTGTTCATGAAAAAAATGGACCAACTTTGTTTATTCGGTAGTGCTGGTGGAACCACAGAAGTAAAAGGAGGAGGCAGTGAGGTTTGTTTCTAGCGTTGGGGGTGGAGTGATCAGGTGTTGTGGGCACTTAAGCTTCCATGGTGAAAGAATGATGTGGGACAACATGCTTGGAGGATATAAAATGAATGCTTATTTAGTTTTATTTCAAATAAAATTATTTTAATTGGATAAAGGGCAATTTTGACATTTAAAATTTTTAGCCTAGTGATATTAGCATTTTCTATCCGTGTTGTTAACGACTAAGTAACAGAGGGGGAGGTCCTTGCATATTGTTAGATAAAGTAAGGGAGTGCAATGTCATTTCCGAAACCTGGATGGTGTTGTTCTCATTGTCAGTAACCTTAGGGGAGGTCATTGTAATTTACCCAATTTATTATTGTCGGGTCTCATCACAATCATATATATGCAAATTGTGTGTATAGAAGCCAAACATGCTCTCTCTTATATCTTAATGCAAAATTTTGGTTTTTGCTTGTATCTTGACGTACATGCAAAAAATTTGTGCATATAGAATCGTGTGCGTTAATATATGCTCATACATGTATCTGTGAATATTGTATGCAGAGGTGTGTATTTATGCCGGCATACAAATAAAGATATGCATCTGTAGTAGTCTGTAGCTTACATTTGTATAGCTATATGTAATTACTATATATGCTTGTGTGTAGAAGCTACCATATGTGTATAAGCACCTGTATAAGTGCCAGTCGTGGTTCAAAGTATTTGGTTGATCCATCTTGGTATTCGTAGGCAGGCTCTAAATCCAAGATTGAGGCAGGATATTAGGATACAGCGTTTTATTTTTCAATGATAATGTATGCGTCTTTGATTTACGTGGATGTCTCTAAAATATGAATGTTTTGTTTATTCTTTGAAGAACTGAGAATTAATAAAAAAATTCATGTATAACTGTTCATAACTCATATATGCATAGATGTGGGGTGATCTGATACCGAGCCAAGAATAAGACGCTGTATCCTTGAATTGTGGTTGGTTTTGCTAGGAGTTTTGCCTATGTTGGGATGACTTTGCTGTGTCAACTCACTATTAATATAGGTTTTGAACTATGATTATGTCATTGAATGATGATTTTAATTTATTCATGAAAATGAACAACCTTTGAGATTAAAATCATTTGAAAAATAGATTTATCAAACATAATTTTACTGGTGTGTTTTGATTTTACATAGAAAGCAAAAAGTTAGTTATCTTTTTATTATGCTTATCTATGTTACTTGAGGTGCGAGTATATGTTTGAGTGTCTGATTTGTCTATGTCCCATGTGTAAGGGGGATATGCCAAAATATTCATATTTTTTTCATATACTTCTTTTATTTTCTTCGATAAATTAGTACTTATAAGGTACTATAAAGCATTTCATACATACTATGAAAGTATTATGTATGTTTATACAGTGAACTCGAATTACTAAACATTTTGTTCTGTGGATGCCCAACAATGCACGTCGGACCCATATCCATTCCCATACCTTTAGTCAAGTGTCGGAGTCCAAGTATTGAGTACTTCATACATTTTAGAAGAGTCTAGGTAATATAAATGCTTATTAATGCTTATTAAAAGGTTTTCTTTGAAAAAGGCTTTCCTTGTAGCGTTATCAAATTCTTTACGTACCACGGACACTCCGTTTAGAAAAATGTTGGACATTAAGGGACATTTTTGGCTTTTTAAATATTTTTTTTAGTGGACACTAATCCCTCATGACAAAAAGCTCTAATTTATAAATTTCAAAAGCCAAAACATACTGTTACTAGAGTAAACACTAATAGCTTTTAGCATCCGTGTCCTCATTTATCCGCACCCGTATTTGGAATAGCTTCCGAAATATGGTGCATTTTCATTTCAAAAGATTCAATTTATTGATCCAATGTGACCCCAAAGCATTTTCAATTTATTTCTTTAAAGGTTCCCTAAGTAGGGAAAAAAAGGTCAAATAATATGCAAAAATGGTCATAATGCTTCGAGAAATGTGTTTTTACATGATTAGTTTGGAAAAAATAGACCATATTTTATTGTATGTCTAATATCTAAAAGAAAATTGTTCTACAAGTATCTTGAGTTCGAATTGTGTAATTTATATAAGTCTACCTCTATCTAGAATATGTGGCATATGACCTTCCTGTTCCTGGTTCACATATTAGAACGATTTGCATTCCATGTGACATGAAGGCAAATAGTCATATATCCTGTTGGTTGAGCAATGAAAGCCACGCTGAAGCATTTCTTTCTGATTGGAAAATCTTGATACCTTCTTGGAGCAAGTGGGCAACACACTTATAATCTCCTTTGAAATTTCTAATTGACAAGATCCTAGTTTGACAATTGCCTTCCACCAAAAAAATTCAAGCGACCCTATTCTTAGGCTCCTTGAGGTCAATGAGAAAAGCTCCCACCTCTGTGTTTTCCCATTCAGATTTCCTACCCCGTAAGACTTGGAATAGAAAAATATGAGGTAAATCAATTGTTTCATGCAGTAACTTACTACCGAGAAGCACTATCAATGTCCAGTTTGCATAAACCTTTCAGGGGTGGACCAAATCTTTTAACCCCAGCTCTTGCATGGTTTCTTGAAGAGATACCTGTCACATTTGAAATGGTCAAAGGAAGTGGGATTCTTCAAAAACGTTGTATTTGAAAACCAAATAATGTAGTGAAAAGAAAATCAAATTCCTCACCTCCATATGTGATTAGAAAGTGTCTAGAAAAGATATTATGGTTTCTCTCAGCGTTGAGGAGACAAGTATGATCAAAATAGTGCATTTCCATGACGATCTATCGTTTTTTTGAAAACTAAATATCACTTAAGTTATGCTTTTTAGTAATAACCTATCTCTCCAGCCTAGTAGCCTCCAAATTCCAAAAATGACAAGATATAAAAGATGTCTCTAACTTTAGCTACGAATGATGATTTGACAAATCAAGTACCACAAATTCTTTTTTTGGGTAAGTGAAGTACCACAAATCTCCCTCACAGAAAGAATAAAATTTAGCTTTGTTGAAGGAACTTCCAACGAGAGCAATGAGTTGATAATCTGTTCAGCTTGGCATTCCATCCTTTGGAATTATTATGTAAATGCTTTGGATTAGGAGACTTTTGTGTGCCAACCGTCAGGAGTATTCTCTAAATGCTTTGAATGCAGGATGCCAAAATCTTCCCAGTTTTCTTGGGCGATCTCCAGAATTTTCTCATTTGGAGTTCGAATGTTGGAAGCTTGGAATCCTTCCCGTAATCAGTAATCTAAGGAAGCACCGTAATGAAATCAAAGAACTCAGCTTTAAATAGAAATAAGGTATAAAGTCTAAGAGGTGTATAATGGGGCTATTCGTCTCCTATATTTCTTTTCGTAACTTGCTGTTCTAGCAGTTAAGTTTGTTTTCCAATTTCATGTCTGGATGAGCATGTAGTTGCCTAGGCTGTTTCTTAAAGCTGCTGGAGGACTGTGATGTATTGGATTGGAGGCCATTTTAGGCTTTTATGTGAACATGGGTCGGGGTGTTGGGCATAGGTGCTTGTCTAAGTGTCATATCCTCCTAATCTCAAAAATCTAAATGAAGACACTCCTTAAAAGTGTTGAAGTGTCCTAAAACAGGTGTGGTTACTGATAAAAGAAAGGAATTTAGGAAGAAGGATAAAGACAAAGTTTTTGATAAATTGGGGGATTGTAGAAAATAGGTTATGTATCTGGCTAACTATTGAGCTTATGACAAGATGAACGGTTGAATTTAATATTGACAAGTAAAAAAATTTAAGTATGAGGTCTAATGTGCAAAATCTGGAACATATATACTAATTGGGTCTTGGTTAAACGCTCCCTTGTTCATAATGCTGAACCAGAGGATACCCAATTTTTTATTTTTTATTTTATTTTATTTTTATATCTTGCCACATCCAGTGAACTTCTGCTGCAAGCATTTTCGGCTCGAGCTGAATCAGATCTCAGGAAAAGGCTCTTATTTTTTTCACCCATTCTTCTCTCGTCCTATTCTTCCTCTTTTTCAATCATTGGACCTGACAGTGAGGCAACCTAGGAAGCACGGACACACCGTTTAGGGTGCCGTTTGCGTGTCGGACACACCACGGACACGGATACTCCTAGGACACACCAAAATACGTGTCGGACACGCCAGGTGGCGTGTCTTGTTTTTTTTTTAAGCTGTGGACACGCGGGGGACACGGCTGGGACACGTCGAGGACACGGCTGGGACACGTTTAGGACACGGCAGAGATTAAAGTGTAATTATGAAAATTTTTAAATGAGGTATATTTTTTAATTTTCTTAACTTCAATATAAAATGTACAAAATATCCCAAATCAAAACATTTCTTCTTTTTCTTCTTCACTGTCCAAACTGCTGCTACTATATTTCTTCTTTTTTCCTTCTTTTTTTGTTCTTATTTTTCTTATTCACTGCCCTTTTTGCTGCTTTTTTACTGCTGCTTATGTTCAATGTGGGTACTGCCCTGCAAAATCAACTAAATAAATTGGTAATGCTTACCTGCCACTGCTATTTTTTTTATTTTTTATGTGGAAGTTGAATGCTTGCTAGTTCATACTTTAGATAGTAATGAATCTAATGATGTATTGGATGATAATCTTCTTTAACTTGTGTTTTTATCTGTGCTTGATGGATGATGAATTGATGACCTGTTGTCTATTATATTGAGTATTGAATTTTTTAATATTTTTGGTGGTAGGTGAATGTTATATTTATAGACATGAAAAATAAAATATATAAAAATAATAATTTTTTGCCGTGTCCCTGCCGTATCTGTGTCCCCTATTTTTTAAAATTGCCGTGTCCCGTATCCGTATCTGTGTCCGTATCTGTGTCCGTGTCTGTATCCGTGCTTCTTAGGAGGCAACTGTGTCCAAGGCATTTTGTGTACCTGTTCTTGTACCCGTGTTTTGTCGTGTAAGCACAGGTGGTTGGGGTATTTTGGCGAATTCATTAATACAGGTTTGAGGCATACTCCAAACTCACTTTATATTGAATCTTTGTCCTCATTTTTTTCTGTTTGGTACACTGATATTTTATGCATAAAAATGTACCTCTGGATCTTACTAAATTAATTGCATGAGACATCTGTATTTGATCATGCCTGAGGAGAAAATGAAAATATCCTTTTTTCACACTTGTCCTTGTCAAAGCAGATCTCTCTCTCTCTCTCTCCATGCACACACAATCCCCAAATAGGCATTTATATTTATTGGTCCATTACTATAGATTTATTCATTGGATCCCCTCTTTTTTTTTTTTTTTAAATTTTTGATAAATACAATGAGTGTTGCTTTTGCTTTCTTGGTAATATTGTCAAAGCATTGTTCATTTCTGGTCACATGTGATGATTATTCTGTTGTCTGCAATGTACTCCAAAATCATTGATTTGTTCTAGTTCGATTGTTCTAATTGGAGTCAGCTATGGACTGGTTTCACATTGATTCTCATGTTCAACTTAATTATTTCATGCTCGGTTTTGAGATACTTTTCTTGTTTCATTCATGAAATTTTTGAATACTTCTGGAGAGTTCTTGCCTTAAAATGTTGAACTTGTGCCAGTTCACCTCAGAAATTAATTACATATATGTTTGCTGCCATCTTTGCATTACAACAGTTATAATCTAGGTCCCTTGATGGAATTTGCTAAATAATATATGACTTGTTCATGTTGCGCTGTGGATGCCTTACATTTGGCGATTAGCATATGCCATATATTAATATATTTCTTTATCTTTCAGGCTGGAGTTGTGAATGCCAAAAAATCTGTAAACATACAAACACTTCCAAAGATAATGATATTGCACCTGATGCGTTTTTGCTACGGAAACCATTTAAGCACCAAACTGCACAAACCTATACACTTTCCTCTTGAACTGGTGCTAGGTCGTGAATTGCTTGTTTCTCCATCTACTGAGGTAATATATCTTTACATTCTTCATGTTTAGTTTCCTTCTTTGGTATATCAAATAATAAAGGGTCTTCATTTTGGTAAGTGGACTTGGACTCCTCTAATGGTATATTACTATCATTTGATTGCATCTCTCGTTTGATATGGAGTTTATTCTAAAAAGATAATTACTTTTTTGTATTTTCATTTATTGATTGTGGACACATGAAAGGATTCCGTCTTCTGATAGGCCTGGTTTGGAAGAGAGGAGTTGTCGGTGTAGTTATTAATTGTCAATTCATCAGCATTTTTACACATGAGAGCTGCAAAGTTGTGAAGAATGGCCTCAAGATAGCTTTTTTAAGTGGAACTGACAATTTTTCAAACTGACAATGTTTATAGCTTGAGAAATCTTTTCATATCAAGTATGGAAGTGTATATGTAATTGAGAATTTTTGTCAATGATGTAAACAGAAATAGTCTCAGAAAATTATGGCCCCCTTCCTATTACATCTCCTCCCCACAGCTCATCTGCATCTGAAATAAATAATTCCTGCAACATAGCGCATTGATTTGTTAGTATGTGCTGTAATGTCTTTCCTTTGCTCCCTTTTTTCCCCCTACCTTTTTTTTTTATATCTTTTTTGGCAATCCAATTCCCGGAGTTCTATTCCACTTACCTATCACCACCTGCCTTGGGCATCTACACCCAATTTCTTTACAGTTGTGATCTCATGCCTTTTTTTTTTTTGTGGGTTTCTTTAAAGTTTTCCCTCATTCTTTAGTTCATGTAATGATTTGTGTCCATCTTTGTATTTGTTGGTCCATTATTAGTCTTCCTTCAAAATGAGTTGGTTAACAGCACCCACTGAAATAGGGATATTTATGCATGTGTACATGCATATTTGTCTACATATTTTTTGGCTTCCTTTTCTTTTCCTCTTTTTTTTTTATTTTTTGGGAGGAAATGCGGGTTGGGTGGTGTTCTTGCATTTGATGAAATACTAATATGTTGCATAGTTACCGGAAACTCATTTTGGAGGAGGAAATGCATTTCTGATACCGGAACGAAACTCGTTTGGAAATTTTAAAAAAATGTTTAGGAAACGCGGGAAAAACGTTTCGGAAACTCTTGGAAAACTTACAGGAAACGTTTCAAAAACTTGAAATATTAATTTTTATAAAATTTTCCCCTTAGGTTTTTACTGAATATCTATAAAATTATTTCCACTAAGTTTTCTAAAGGTCTCCACTAATTTCTTAAATGTCTCCTTTGAGTGTCGCAAAAGTTTTCTAATAAGATTTTTATTAAGTTTCTCAATCGTTTTCCGCTTTCCGTTTTCTCCTATAGTTTTTTGCTGCATTTTCCGCTTCCGCTTCCCCTAACTTTCCTGCTTCTGGTTTCCATTTTGGTAACTATGATACGTTGTTCTGGATTAGTTTTTGTTCTCTTCTTTTTCCTAATTGTTTAGTGATGGACTCGTCATTGTCAATGATAATTAAAATTGGAAGACATCATTTCTTGAAACCCTCGAAATGAATCGTCATGTGTACAAAAATCATTTCAGATGCAAAATTTCCATGCGCCCCTTCTATTACAGTCTGACTAGGTGGTTTTGTTACAACTTATATTGTAGATTGGAGTTGTCTGACATCTTGGACAAATACTCACCAATACTTCTTTGCCTTGGCATGTACAGGGCCGAAGATACGAACTTGTTTCCACAATAACCCATCGTGGGAGGGAAGCATCAAAGGGGCATTATACTGCTGATGCACGTCACTCTAATGGCCAGTGGTTACGGTTTGATGATGCCTCTGTCACTGCCATTGGCATGGGCAAAGTGTTGCATGACCAGGCCTATGTTCTCTTCTACAAACAAGTGGTGGGGTAACTAGGGAGTTTCATCCTCAATTGCACCCAACATAGAGATCTATTGCATCCACTTCATTGGAGATGATTTTTATTTGATTGTCATTCATATGCTAGTAGGGTCCAGATCCATCCATCACTGGAACCGCAGATTGAAAATTTTCTGCCAGAGTACTATCATGAAATTCTGCTCAGGTCTCTTGGAGAGAGCTAATTGAAGATGTATGGAAATTCTCGTCCTTTTCTTGATTTTATTAAAGCTTTATGTTATGCAGCCCCTTTATGCACAGAGATTACTCTAAGAGTGATTGATATTTAGATTTTTTTTTTTAAAAGGAAAAGTGTAACTGTTGCAATTACCCTTGAAGCTTTGAGATTACATGCTCCTTGTATGGAGGTGGAAGGATGCAGTCCTGCCTATTAATCTTCCTTTCTATTCGACTGTTTGAAACTTGGGCCGTGCATCATTCCCCAGGCGGTGGCAAGCGAAATTTACTTATCAATGACTTTGTATCCTCTATAAAACAAGAGATGGATAAAAGAACTTGTTTGCAGTAACAGCACTTCTTTGCTTGGAATGTTCAAAGATGGAGACTGTACGTGCTGGTGTAATTTATCTTTTCCTTTTCCCCCTGAAATCCTTTGATCCTTTCTTCCAGCTTCTGCAATATAAACGGGTCAACGTCTTTACTTTGTCGTTGATATTTTGAGGTTTTCTTTCACTGCATCAACTCATTTTTGCCCCGTCATCCGTTGAACCATGGGTGATTTCTGTTAACAAATTTCAAACCATGCTGCTTAAGATGGCTGCTTGCTTTTTACTCAAATGGGTCTGAGGCACTCCTGTTGAAAAGGTCATCGTAGTCAATTTAGGTGATGTTGGGTTTGTTATAATTTGAAGTACGATCATAATACAAAGTACTAAAAATGCTCGACTAATTTTTTTGGCAATTTCTTTTCTGCTTTATATGGTAGCTTTACCTTCCTTTGAGGAGTTGAAGGACAACCCTTTTCTCTTTTTTTCTTTTTCCCCCCTCTTTTCCTCCCTCGACTCTTTTCCAGTGCCAGACCATGGTCTCACAAAAGCCAAGGAAAAGATAACTGCTAAATGAAACTGTTGTTTCTTTGCTGGTCGGCGGTTCAGCAAGGCTAACTCTAGGTCCTAGAGTAGTTAATAGTTGATCTTTTGGAGGCTTTTCAAGGCCCAACCAATGATTCTAGGCTGGGAAATATTCGGAGATTTGCCTGTCCGTAATCTCTAAATTCAGTTTGTCAGACAGATGGGCATTTGCCACCGGTGGCTTGCTTATTAAGGTCACTGCTCTCGAAAAAAATTTCTATTGCCATTTATGTTCTGGTTCAGGATGAACACGCCAAAATCGAAGGCCGGAGTACACAGATGAAACTCGATTTGTATCCTTCAATTTACTTCAGATTCACATGGACAAAACTTCAAGTGGGAAAATCTTAATATCATCTTTCTACTTTCTAATGACATTCTAAGTATCTCAATGCCTTGTAAATAATGGAATATGAATCAAAATCTCAGGCAAGTTGTGAATGACCATTCCCCTTTGTTTGTTGCTTTGTGGAAACATAAAGATCTATGACATTGAAAATATAAATATATTTAATTCATGAAAGTTATTCAAAGATATATGCAGAATAGGTGTATATATATAAATATTAAGGCCGAAAGTAAGCATGATGATGTTCATTGAACTGATCCGTTCAAATAAACAAAATTTCTCGTGGGTGAAATTAAAGATGTCAGAGGTCAAAAGGTTGATACTGGTTTAATTGTTTTCCTTGTATTTTTAGGGCCTATTTGTTTCCGCATATCCTGTTATTTTCATACTTATTTTCGATATTTTTTTACTTTCTGGTTCTCAATTTAAATTTTGTTTTATGTAACCAATGTAGTGTGCACAAGTTAGATGCACACTGTACATGGCAATTGCTATTTGAATTCTGGTAGTGTCATATCCTTAAAGAGTATTCTTGGACCAATTGAAATCTTATTCTATATTCTGAGTTGGATCGCTTGAACTTTTCGAATTGTCAGTATGAGTATTGCAACAATCAATTGTGAATTACAACAGGTCAGCTGCATTTCTTCCAGAATAAATCTTATGTGACTCTTTAATTTAATTGCTGAGGGAGGTATATAGAGAAGTAGACAGAGCAAGAGTCAATTTTGTGAAAAGAGTTCAACTTCTTGAAAAGAGTTCAACTTCTCTTTGGTTGCTGAGAAAAGCTTAAAGAAAAGAAAATAAAATAAAAGAAATTTGCATATTCAGAGATCTGTTACATAGGACCAAAAAAATAGAGAACCTCCATTCAACTAAACCTAGTGCATCTGGCTGTTTTTTCCACGATGAGGTGAGCTGATTATTTTTGGGAAACCATAGCAAAAGCAGTAGGTAAGGGTGAAACAAAAGTAAAACAGGGTATTCAGAAATCAGTGGAAAAGACCCTGGCCACTATATGCTTGTTACCCTAAAAACTTTTTCTTACCGAAACTTTGTTTATACGATGTTTGTTGAAGGAACTGGTTTCAATATTATATGGGAGATTTTGTTGGGTTTTGCTCATTTGATTCCACATCGGTTAGGAATGATAAAGGGACAAGGTTCAAGGCTTATATAAGGAGGTTTATAGCTCCTTGATTAAGTGCACCCGTCAATAATTTAGATAGTAACTTTTGACTTTACTAAAATTTCTTTTAAAGAGGTGAAAGTTAAAGTTTAGCTAATGAGAAAGCTTAATAGGTATCTTTGGGGTAAGGAGGAAAAATTGTGTGATTGTTATAATTTTTTAAATAGTGTATCTTTTTCTGAGGTTGATAGTTTTTCTCCTGTTTTGGAAGTTTTTCACGTAAATCATTGTATTTTGTTTTTCTCTATTTATCTTGATATTCCTGTCAAAGAGTCGATCCAAAAGGAAAGTGAATTTGGGAGGGTCAAAGTCCTAACAAATGGGATCAGAGTCTTTTGGTTGTAATTTTATTTTCCTGAAATTCTAAGTATGTTTTGTGGTAGCAGTTTTGACTGATCTTCCATATCAGAAGAGGTTCCTTTTGGTGGGGTGGAACTTTGGTGTAGTAGTGTAGATATGTATAGTCTAAGGACGTTCTATTTAGGAGATTGAGTTTTAAGCGGGACCAATGCGACCCTTCCAATCTTTCTTGGGAATTTACTTAGTAAGTACTATTTATTTATACAGTAAAAATTCATTAAGGTAATGTCAGGAAGTAGGATTTCAAATTCTATCAGATTTGATGTGGAGAAATTTGATAGGCGAATCAAGTTTAGCTTGTGGCAAATGCAAGTCAGAGATGTTTTGATTCAATCATCATTACACAAAGCGTTGAAGGGCAGATTTCGGGTGAAGATCAGAGGATCAAGCACTAGAGCTGTATGTGGGCTAATTTCGAGTGAAGGCTAGAGAAAGCCAAGGTACTGGAACAGTATGGGTTGATTTCGGGGGAATGATGGAGAGCTGAGGCATTGGAACAATATGAGTTGTCTTTGGGTGAAGGTCTAAGGATTGAGATACTGGATCACCATTGTGAAAACTTCAGCAGTTCAAACTATTTGCCAATGTGTAGCTTTTACTTCGACAGTGCAGATGGACTTGCATCCGGTGGGAGTGCCGATCAGTTGGGAACTAGTGTGGAACGAAACCTAGGATGTCGCGAGGGCGCCTTTTGGGTTGTACACATGGTAAATTCTGGTGTCAAGTGAGCTTTGGTTGGTTCAACTGCGGAGTTGTGTAGAGGTCCAAAAGTTTGCATATGGGCATTAGTTTGGCATTGATGTAGGGTGTGTGGTGAAAATTCATGTCGATGACTGATGAACTTCTAGGACAACTAAACGTGAGGGTGGCACTATAATTTTTCAGCAAGGTTGTTTTTTGACATGAGCCGAAATAAAATACTTGGAATTAGTTTATTCTTAGTGCATATACATTTATGGTGGAGCATGATAGTAAAAGTTATGAAGATCTTTATTAAGGTGGAGTGTGGCTATAGGACCAACCAAATCCGCAAAGGTGGAAATGTGTTGGGTTTTGCTCCTTTGATCCCACATCGGTTGAGAATGATAAGGGGGACAAGGCTCAAGGCCTATATAAGGAGAGTTATATCTTTTTGGTTAAGTATATCAGTCAATAGCTTAGCTAGTAACTTTTAACTTTAGTAAAATTTCTCTTGAAGTGGTGAAAGTTAAAGTTTAGCTTGTGGAAAATCTTAATCTGTGTCTTTGGGGTGATGAGGAAAAATTATGTGATTGTAACAATTTTTTACATAGTATATTTTTCTCTGAGTCTGGTGGTTTTTCTTCTGTTTTAGGAGTTTTTTACGTAAATTTTTACGTTTTGTTTTTCTTTATTTATTTTGATAATCCTGTCAAAGGATCGATCCAAAATGAGGTAAATTTGGGAGGGCTAAATTCCCAACAAATTTGAAGTTGTAAAAAGTTGATGCTGGTTCCTTCCCTATGTTTCTTTGAATCTTCCTTCCCTTGCTTGCTTCTGTGTTTTCAAAATAATTGTGCATTCATCTTCAATCTTCTCCATTTTTGTGAATAGTTTGAGCTTTGCTTTATACAACATACACACTTTACATGGGTTAGATATTCTAGTGGCTCTTGCTACTATATTCTTCAGGTAGTTTTTTTTTTTTTGATGCTATTCTTCTGGTAGTTGGATTTGTTTATATGACACTTCAACAAATTATGTATCTCTTTTTCCAGAAGGACCTAGCTTTTGCTTTATACCACTAGTGCATTTTACATGCATTAGATACAAATCAGTAGGATTTGTTTATATTCTTCTAGGCTTGTTGCTTGATCTTTTTGGGTGGTCCTTTCATGTTCGCATCAAAATATCTAGAAAAGTAGTAAGGGGTGGCAGCATTATTTTTAAGTTATGTTTCTGTTGATTGAAGTGGCTGCTTGATTTCTTTAAAATGGGCTAAAAGGTGTTAGTTCAGAAATATGTAAAAGAAAGAAGAAGATGAATAATCGCATCCAAGATACGATTAATATCGCTTTCCTTAAGACAATATTCGTCCCCACCAATTCTCAGAATTTGGTGTGCACCGGGTTAATGGCAAATTGCCTCCAGGATACAATGGAGCCCAGAAAAAATCTGTAATTCTGACTGCGTGTTGCACACACGAAATCAGACCCGAATACCCTCTGATTATCAAGTCTGCCAAGAATCTGATTGTCTGTTTCTGCACAAACAGATTTCAGAGATGATGAACAATAAAACTAGAAAAAAATCAAGAACTGTATTGCCTTTCAATATATAGAGAAGTTGTAAGAAAAATTATATATTTTTGTCTGCGAATTTGCCATGTATTTTGGACCAGACATGACTGTTAGAATTCAAATAATAACTGATTTCTAACAGTCACTTGCAGGTTTAAACACAGCCGTCGGATCGCCCCTTTCTTAATTTAACGGTGTAGATCGCATCTATTTATTATTTGATCAGATCATACATCACACCTCTATGATTAGCCATCCGATCTTTTTTGCCACCATACGATCTTTTTTGCTTATGTATTAGCCATCCGATTGTTGATCATCATGATTAACAAAAATCAATGGTTTTGATCACACGCCACACGCGCAAGTGCCAAGTGCGCCACATTGCGCCACGCGAGATGTGCTCGTGACGCACATGTGACTTGGCACACATGCTCACACTTGAGTGCTACACCCAATCATTGCTCTAAAGCAATACATAGAAAGTTGTTGGCATTTATAAATGCCTTACAAAACTTCTCACTTTTCGATGTGGGATTCATTTAATAAGGCAATAAAGAATTTCTTCAAAGCTAGTCAAAACCAAAATAGAAAAATCTCAAAACTACTACATATATTAAATATTTTGAAAATAATTTCAACAAAAGGTTGCTCTCTCTCTCTCTCCAAAAGCTAACGTGCAGTCCAATTTGGATACCAGTTCATTTCTTTTCATTTTTTTATTTTTGAGTTCGCAACTTTTTGTTTAAATGGCACTGACTGGAGGTAAAGTATAAACTACAAATGAATATAAGCTTGGGATACGAAGCTCCTTGGGCATTTTTTAACAGTTTCATCTCTCTTTATGTTGTTGCTTGATATCTTCGTTTGCTTTCTTTGTTAAGAGGGTGTAGAACTTTCATTTCATTCTTCTTTAAAGCAAAAGAAGTCTTCTAACCAAGCTAAGGAGTAATACAACATGCTGTGGACCAGCCATTGCTCTTGGATTGTAAAGGATTGTTCTTTTCAAAAGCTTTTGCTGTCCAACTCAGAGAAATTGTCGGTTCTTCAGCTGAAAACAGAAGCACAAATGGAAAACTGTTTTCAATCATTGCTATTATATTCTTCTTCTTGTTGGATTTATTTATGGCAAAATTCAACAAATTATGTATCTGTGTTTCCGAAAGGGCCTAAGCTAGGCTGGTGACTTGATCTTTTTTGGGTGGTCCCTTTATGTTTTATAACCAAATATATATAAAAATAACAAGGGCTGGCTGCTTGATTTCTTTAAATGGTTTGGAAGGTCTCTCTCTCTCTCTCTCCAAAAACTATTTTGTTAAATCTTTGTTTTATACCACTTGGGCATTTTACATGAGTTCATGATATTTTTTTTAAAAATACATTTGAGTGGAGGTAAAGAACAGAAAAATAAGCTTGGGATTCGAGGCTCCACTGGCAACTCTCAACGGTTTCACAGAGATGTTTGGTTGAGCAACATTTCTCTTTATGTTGTTTCTTAATATCTTCTTTTGCTTTCTTTATATAGTGGGTGTAGAGCCATCCTTCCTTTCTTCTTTAGGCTTTATACGGCCAATCCATTGCGGTTATAATCACAAAAAAGAAATAGAAGAAAACCAAAAGAAGTCTAGCTCTAGCCAAACTAGGAGTAGTATATATAGTATATAACACAGTGCCGACCAGTCATCGCTTTTGGATAATAAAGTAAAGGATTGTTCTTTTGCTTTCGAAAGTTTTTGCTGTCCAACTCAGAGGAAATTGTTGGGTTCTTCAGTTGAAAAAAGAGTACTAAAGTGCAGTATTTCTGAAAAATGTTTTCAAGCATTTCGATGAGCCATCCAACAAGTTATTAATTTAGCAATCATAATGGTACTTCATAAAATCTTATGCAACACCCTCACAAAATTAAGGATTTGGCCTCAGTTGAATCTTAATTTCTACATTAACAATTTCAGAATCCGAACATCATTCTTTAAGAAAATTACCTGAGTACTGGACTTTAAAATCCATATTGGAAGATAATGATTTCCATCTCATGCACCCTCAACCCCACTGCTGCAACAATGCTCCTATATGATCTTCATTGAATATTCACCTTTTTTATAATTTATTTTTTACTTTATTTTTCATGAGAAGAATGAGAATAGAAACAAGCCAAGTGCCTACCAATAAGGAAAAAGCAGATGAACTAGAGGAGCAAATGCAAATAGGAGGGGGCCAAATCTTTCTATTATATACATTATATATATTGAATGGTTCAGCTGCATTCCTTTCTTCTTATTGCTTGAAAATGAGCTGCTTGCTTTTCACAATTGAGTCATGCCAGGTGATATAGTGGACAATCTTCTCCACTTAGCTCTTTTAGTGGGTGAACTTTCTGGAGTTTAATACATTTTTGTCCTTTTTCTTAGGAATGGTGGGTTAAGAATGCCATGCTGCAGGTCCTTGTCCATTCCTTTCTTCTTAGGAATGGTGGTTGTCAATTTTAAGTTTGTCCTTAGCAAACGTTCGACTATGATGAAGAAAATCCACTGTGAAGGTAGTACCCGTGATTCTCAATTCTACTTTTGTTATGACTTCTTTTCTGTCATGTATTTGATTTGTCTCCTACTGTAAAGCTTAGATCTCAGTGGTAGTAGCTTGTACAGCTGTATTCTTACCTTCGTTGCCCTCAAATCCCTACGAACAACTGATGTGGGAAAATCGAGTTCAGCAAACGAAAGAACAAAGTCACACCATTCTCTTACTTCTCTTCAGTGTTACCTGAAGTTTTCTACTTAATCCTTGACATTTGAAGTCTCGAGACTAATACACCTCAAGAACCGAAAACTCAAAACCAACTTCCAAATGAGTAAAATTTTGATTTTGCCTCGCCTTTTAAAGCCAAGTCCAAGAGTAACTCTTTTGGTGTTCTTGGGATGAATGTAAAATACTATATATTAGTAAAACTTCAGAGACTTAAAAAAGAGAACTTGGGGGCCTCAATGCCTCATGACTCGTAAATGGATCTCCAGTCTCCCAAACTTCCACCAAATAAATGCTGTTCCAATCTGTTCCTTTCCTTTTTCTTCTTCTTCTTTTTCTAACAGTGAAAAGCTTAGATATCTTATGAAGAAAAAGCGTACTGCTCTATTTGGTTCAGGGAAATGTAAAACATAAAAGGTATCCTTGTGTAGGAACAATAGTCTCTGTAACAGTGTTCATCAGAACCTAATATACATATTTGGCATAGTTTTAAACTTTTAGTTAGTATCAACTTTTCATCGAGGGAGAGACATGAAACAAGAATTTAGAAATTCAATCTTCCATTTCATCTGTTTTCCCAGCAAGCAAATGGAGGGTGGTTTGTGGTATGGGCTAAAAAAAATAAGGGTGGTTAATGAGAGCTTATAAAAACAGTATCCCGAAGACAAAAAGTTCTTAAATTTCCTTTCTTTTGAGGCTTTGTTAGGTCCAGTGCAAAAGAAAGTGGTCAAAGACAAAAACAGGAAGCAGGGAGTTGGGAAACCAGGGTATCTTCTCTTCTAGTTCTAGCGGAATAGAGCATTGTTACACTCCACGGTAGGGTTGTAGGCTGCACCATTGTTCTTAGATGAGTTAAATAACCCTCACTAAACGACTTGTAATAAACCAAACACTTGTTTTCTTGTTCAAAAGCCTTGTAAAAACCTTTCTAGCAATGAGAATGCACTCTTTTCTTATGTTCTTGTGTTTTTCCAACTGTCAATTTTCCAAACTACTTTTAATCAACCAAACACTTGTTTTCTTGTTCAAAAGCCTTGTAAAAACCTTTCTAGCAATGAGAATGCACTCTTTTGTTATTTACTTGTGTTTTTCCAACAGTCCATTTTCTTGTTCTGCCTCTTGACAATTGGTATCAGTTTCTCCCTAATGGATTATGGAGTTCAGTTTGTCAATAAGAGAAATTTGCCATCTTCTAGTACAAAAGAAAAGAACACCCGCGGATTTCAAAATCAAACCATGGTATTGATCTGGTCATCTAAAATGTAACCATACAACATACTCGAAGTATATGAAAATGAGGAAACTTAATAAACTCTTGCGCAACATTCTGATACAGTGAAGGGTTACAGCCTCAAATTGGGTTCAATAATTTAAAAAAAGGACTAACGTGGCCCAATGCCAAGAAGTCGGAATTTTCAGGCTTTGGGATATCGATCTTAATTATGAAAGTAAACTAAGGATAAAACTAATAAGCAAAAAAAAAAAAAAAATCTAAGGATAAAACTGCAAAATATATGTTAATTCTCTTCTAGAAGTGTATACTTAAATAATTTCACGGGTATTGACGACATTATGAACTCTTTCCGCCATCTTTCTATGCAAAACATATGTCATTTAACATTATGTTTTTGCAGCCCTTTAGAATCATCCTCTTCTTCTTTTGTTTTTGTACCTTTTCTGGTTTCAGTAAGGCTTAGTGCTCTGTTTAAATATGAGCAAGGTTAAGAATGAAGAGAAATTCAAATCCTTGTGATTTAGGACAAAAACATTGACATAACTTTGTCTATAATTAATGAAGTTAACATTTAAATATTAAGCAAAGAAAACAACATGGCATGTATTTTATTAATTCTTTTCCCAGTTTTTCCAGCATGCAAATGGAGAATAAGGGCCAGTTGCAAACTACAAATATGGCACTCAAAAATAAGTTTACATCTACAAAGGGAGGGATAATTAATAGTTAAAATGAATGGTTTGGAAGGTCAATCCGTGGAAAAGAAAATTCAAAGATGTCAAATTGTTGCTGCTGGTTTTGTTCATATTTTCTTGTCTCCTTCTCCCTCCTTTCGTTCATGTTTATGCAGATTCAAGTCAAATGCGTGTGCATATATCTCCACTCTCTTTGCTTTCCTGGTCTAATCTAAGCTTCTCTTCACCTCAAGCTGACATTTTACGTGGCTTGAACGCCCATTATTGTGATTGGAATAGCTATACTATCATGAAAGTGCCATTTGTTTATACATATTTGGTCCATTTGAAAAATATTTCTTTCCTATGTGCTTAGCCTGGTTGTTTGGATTTTTTGGATGGTCTTTCAAAAGTTTCAACAAAAAATTCTGCAGAATAGTGTGTTATGGCTGCCTCCCTTGTAAATTTTGTTTTTGTTTGTTGAATGGCTCTTTTCTTTCTTTCAAATGGACCAAAAGAGTATCCTCTCTCTCTCCACCAAAAAGCCCAGCCATGGTTGTCTGATTCAAATGGCAGTTGGTTTCTTCTTACTCAAAAAACAGTGATTGGGGAAAGGTGCATATGAATGCAAATGAGGACACCCTAGTGGTTACGAAGAGTTTTCAAACAGTTTCTGAGAAGTGGTTTAGGTAAAGCAGCACCTCAGCTGAGGTTGTTTCTTGAGAAGGCTCCTTGCTGCCTTTGAGACTAATTAAGAAAGTACTATTCCTTTTCTTATGAGGCTTTACGTGGTCCAGGCTGAAAAGTAAAAAAACAATTGAAATAAAGCAAAGAAAGGAAGGTCCCATTCAAGGACTGAAGGAAGGAGAGAAAAAAAAAATCAGGGAAATGGTCATTCTCTGGCGAAATAGGGACTTACAATAATGCAGTGCTTTAAAAACCGGATTGGTCATTGAGCGATAATTGTAGCCTCTCTGCCCGGTTGTCATTGCTTTCGGATAGCTTCTTCACTACTAAGTATTTACTGTCCCAACCAGACAAAGATTCTGTAAATTAAGTCCAAAACAAGACTACAAGAAAGCAGGACATTGTAGACAATGTGAGGAAGATGAAATATTTTTCACCCAAAGGGATATTATGGTTCAAAGACTAAAAAAGGGCCTCTTCCAAATTTCTTTGCAAATTCACCATGAAGGACAACAGAACTTGTTATGCACGAATAATGTTGGTGCAAATTTTTGTAGAAGAAGAAGATGATGAACCGTTGCTTCAAGGCATGATAAAATATCGCTTTTCTTAAAGACGATATTCATCCCCACCAATTTAGTGAATCTGGTGTGCATCGGGTTAATAGCGAATCGCCTCCAAGATATAATGAATTCCAGAATAATTTATAATCTAATTGCGTTTTGCACAAGCGAAGTCAGAACCAAATACCTTCAGATTTTGCAAGTCTGCCAAGAATTGAGAATTCTGTTTCTGCAGTAACATCTATCATAACCACCTCTAATGGTCTAATAAGATTACCATTATATAGACTCAAAGGTATCTATTTGAAATAGGTGTGTCCATTAGAATTCAAATATTTTAACTACCATTTTCACATTTAAATGTATCAATCCGATCATACCTTTACACATTAATGGTGTAGATTGTACCTCTCCAACATT
The DNA here is from genome assembly GCA_033060915.1 of Euryodendron excelsum. Taxonomy (NCBI): domain Eukaryota; kingdom Viridiplantae; phylum Streptophyta; class Magnoliopsida; order Ericales; family Pentaphylacaceae; genus Euryodendron; species Euryodendron excelsum. The sequence continues at coordinate 65,588,493 of CM065377.1, read as the reverse complement.
TAAAAGTTTTAACTAAAAACACCCAATTGAAAACATATATATATTTTGAAAATATTTCCAACAAATACTGATTTAATTAATGCATTATTTCTAAGATCTAGCTCATTCTTTCTTCAGACTGTTGAGGAGGGTACAGGTGCAGAGTAGAAAAAACAGTGGCAGACAAGAAAATTAGAACCTTTGAATCACAACAGCCCACAGGGTTCTAAATAATATTTCTAGTAGGTGGGTTGGTTAATCAACATCTTCTTTCTATTCTTAATTGTTCATAATAACTCCTTGTTTTGAGGCTACACGGGTGTCTGTTTTTAAGTTTGACAATGGTCCGCAAAGATGAAATTTATTATCACCTTGCTATCAACAGAAGGACAAAGAATATATTGATTGAAGGAAGAAAGCACAAAAGAGCCATATATTTTAGGGAAAGATTCCTTAAGTCATCTCTAAACAAACATTAATTAGAGTCACCTCATATGGTGGGGTAGCAATGTCCTGTTTTGGAGTAGCACTGCCATGCTCTTAGTGGTGGGGTTGGGGGGTTTTGTCCCAGAACTCATATCATGGTAAGCTAACTTTGTCCCAAGCAAAAACAGATTCGAGTAGAGAGAGAGAGAGAGAGAATATGTAATCTTATTGAATTCAATCACCCAATTTACTAATTACAATTCACTAGCAAAAATATAACGACATAAGGAAGAAAAAGGAAAAAAAAACACACGCACACACAACACACCCCATTCCGTAGTGTCCCTTTGTTTGCTACCAAAGATTTACAACCCAAAAACCTTTTCGTAGAATCGTAACTCTAAATCATACATGAAGACTCAAACTCTGAAAACCAACTTCAAGATGGATAAGGCCTTGATTTTGCCTCTCTTCCCCCTTGCACCCAAGTTTAAGTGAACTCTTCAATGTTCAGATGATTATAGACAACACTATAATAAGGCCTAGATTTCTAGTAATGGTGGGGTGGCACTGCCGTGTTCTTGGGGGTGGGTTGTACTCATCAAGGTTAGCTTAACTCTGTCCCAAGCAAAATTATATTTGAGTAGTGCCAACAAGAAAGAAAGCAAAAAAGAAAAAGAAAAAGAGAGAAAAGGCACTAAACTACAGAAGAACTGCATGCAGATATTTAACTGCCAAAAAGAATAATATAATCTTTATTGAATCAAATCACCCAATTTCCTAATCACAATTCACTAGCAGTAAAAGATTCCAATAAGAAAAGAAAAAGACAACCCCATTATATAATATCCCTTTGATTATTTCCTATGATTTACACCCCAAAATCTTAACTCTAAATCATACATGAAGACTCCAGCTCAGAAACCAAACTTCAAGATCGATAAGGCCTTGATTTTGCCTCTCCTCTTTGCACCACCCAAATCTAAGTGCACTCTTCAATGTTCAGATTACTATAGACAAGACTACAATTTCTAGATTTGTAAAGCACTGGGCACACTGAAAAAAAGGGACCAGTGCTTCATCACTCACAAACTCAAAACCTTCCTAACACACAATTACAGATTTTTTCTCTATACTTGGTAATGTAGCGGTTTCCTCTGCCTTGGAAGAGTTCTTGGGAACCCACCAAACACTTAGGCTTTTGTCAAGAATTCCACTATAGAGCATGAACCCACCAAACTTAATACATTTGAATATTAAGCAAAGAAAAACAACATAGCATGTATTTTATTATTTCTTTTCCTCAGTTTTTCAAGCTTGCAAATGGAGAATAAGGGCCAGTTGCAAACTGCAAATATGGGACTCTAAAATATGTCTACTTCTAGAAAGGGTTGGACAATTAATGGTTAAAATGAATAGTTTGGAAGGTCGATCCTTGTCAAAAGAAAATTCAAAGGTGTCAAAATCGTGCTGTCGGTTTTGTTCATATTTTCTTGTCTCCTTCTCCCTCCTTTCATCCACGTTTATGAAGATTCAAGTCAAATGCGTGTGCATCTCCACTCTCTTTGCTTTCCTTTTTTAGTCTAAGTTTCTTTTCACCTCGAGCTGACATTTTACGTGACTTGAACGTCCATTATTGTGATTGGAATAGCTACTCTCATGAAAGTGCCATTTGTTTATACATATTTGGTCCATTTGAAAAACTATTTCTTTCCTATTTGCTTAGCCTGGTTGTTTGGACTTTTTGGATGATCCCTCAAAAGTTTCAACAAACAATTCTGCAGAATAGTGTGTTATGGCTGCCTCCCTTTTAAGTTTTGTTTTTGTTTGTTGAATGGTTCTTTGCTTTCTTTCAAATGGACCAAAAGATATCCTCTCTCTCTCTCTCTACCAAAAAGCCCAGCCATTTTTTGTCTGATTCAAATGGCGGTTGGATCCTTCTTACTTAAAGAACAGTGATTGGAGAAAGGTGCATATGAATGCAAATTAGGACACCTTCCTCGCTAGGAGCAGTTTTTAAACAGTTTCTGGGAAGTGGTTTAGGTAAAGCAGCACCTCTCTTTAGGTTGTTTCTTGAGAAGGCTCCTTGCTGCCTTAGAGACTAATTAAGGAACTATTCATTCTTTTTGAGGGTTTTATGTGGTCCAGTCCGAAAATGAACAAAATAGAAATAAAGGAAAGAAAGAAAGGTCTCATTCAAGGAAGGAGAGAAAAAAAAAAAATCAGGGAAATGGTTATTCTCTGGCATAATAAGGACTTGCAATAATGCAATGTTTTTAAAAATCCGACTTGTCATTACGCGATGAGTTTAGCCTCTTTGCCCTGGTTGTCATTGCTTTCAGATCATTTAAAGAAATTTCTTCACTTACTAAAGGATTTTATGGTCCCAACTGACTCGCCCCAATTATGCACAGCAAGTGAACGGTTGTCGCGATATAATTTATCCCGATAAGAGCGGAGTCGAATTGCTCAAGGATCGATCTCAATATAAAAATAGAATTAAACTCATACTAAAATAAACTAAATTTGACTAGCAATTAATAAATTGGACTAAAAATAAACCAAAAATCATTTGATTGTGAAAAATTGGTTTAATTAAACTATTTGAAAGCAATTAACAAGAAATTAAATTAAATGTGATTGATAAAACAGAAAGGGACTTGAATGTAAATGTTTCAATTGGCCAAGACTCTACAAGATTTCAATGGAGGCATACATGTAACTTAAATTAGAAGTCTCTCTGTGGATTTTTGATTCAGAAGATTTTAACTATGAAAATTAGAGATCATTAGCAATAGAGTCTAGATTTGCAACTAACTAAAATTTTATAAATTCAATTCATTGATTTATACAATCACTATACCAACCCTAAGATTGTACATAGAAATTATCAAATAAAGCCTTAAATTTAAGTTTTCTAACCGATAGAGGTTTCTATTGCAATGAATACAAGTAATATAGAATAAAATTAATGAAAAGCGTTATACCTTCATGAAAGATTGAAAATCCTAGACCAATCTTCACATTTGCATCCAAGATGGAGTTTAGCTACTTGTATTGAAATGTAAACTTAAGGCTTTGATTACAAGGTAAAAAAGGAAAATATAATGAATCTACTCTCTAGCCCTATACAAAACATTCTAAAACCCTAAAAATGAGCTACCTAAAACCTAGAAATTGTTGGAACACCCTCCAAGTCAGCCAAAGCTTTCTTAAATAGTTGAAGAAAAGAGGGAACTGTTGATTGTTCGTACGTTAATAAACGACTAGGTTTTGCAGCTCTCGGAATCTCCTCTTTTCTATCCCACACTATCAAACCTGATTTGAACAGTAAAATGAGCTCTTTGAATCTCCAATGACCATTTGAACATCCATTCGAACTCTTGAACCGTTTAAACGGATGGTGTGGGCGTTCAGACGCCCATTCGCACGGTAGACTCTTCCGTTCGAGCACTCCTCATAAATTTTGCTCATTTTTTAAATATCTTTTTAGCTTCCATTCCTGCACAAGATTCGATAAGGCAATTTAGAGCTAATTATAACTAACAAAGTAATAAAACATCTAAAATATAGCTAACAATTGACTAATTAAGGAATTAAGATTACAGTTTTAGAGTGTAATCACCAACCAATCTCAAATTCTATTAATTAGTTCAAAACAAGACTATAGCAAAGCAGGATAGCAGGATTTGCACGCAGAGATGAAGGCACACACGCCAACAGGGAGGCCGTGGATAAAGGGGCTACCATTAATTACTATAACTTGAAAATCTTACAACTTTCTTTTACAGTGAGTCTGGAAGAAATATTTTTGTTATATAAATTAAGATTCCGATTTCTCGTTTACTAAAATCCATTAATAGCACTCCAATAAAATCTGATTTCAAACATCAATTTATTTTCCCTGGCCTTTGGGTTTCTCCTAGCTCTCACACTGCTTTTTCCAGCTTAGGCTTCTTTTGTCTTAAGAGAGAACTAAAATTTATTTAGTTTGATGAGTTTTCTTGAACCATTTCTAAGATCTAGTCCATTCTTTCTTCAGAATGTTGAGGAGGGGAGAGTTGTATAATAGGAAAAGTAGAGGCGGAGAAGAAAATTAGAACCTTTGAACCACAACAGCCCATAGGGTTCTAAAAATATTATAGTAGGTGGGTTGGTTCATCAACATCCTCTAATCTTTTCATTTTATTTTTTATAATTCTTGACAATAACTACTTCTTTTTTTTTTTTTTGTGTTGGGGGGGGGGGGGGGGGGGGGGGGCGGGGGGGCGGTGTGGTGTTGGGATTTACTAGTGTCCTGTTTTTAAGTTTGATGATGGTCCCAAAGAGCTTGCTAACAGGAGGAGGAAGAATTGAAGGAAGAAAGCACAAAAGAGCCATATGATTTAGGGAAAGATTCCGTAACTCATCTCTAAACAAACGCTGATTATTATCCTTATATAATTAAACATCTTTGTTTAGTCGCCTAATAATGGTGGGGCAGCACTGCCCCGTTTTGGGGTAGCACTGCCATGTTCTTGGGGGTGGGGTGTACTCATCATCAAGGTTAGCTTAACTCTGTCCCAAGCAAAATCAGATTCGAGTAGTGCCAACAAGAAAGAAAGCAAAAAAGAAAAAGAAAAAGAGAGCAAAGGCACTAAACTACAGAAGAACTGCATGCAGACACATATAACTGCCGAAGAATATATAATCTTTATTGAATCAAATCACCCAATTTCCTAATCACAATTCACAAACAATAAAAGATTTCAATAAGAAAAGAAAAAGACAACACCATTCTATAGTATCCCTTTGATTATTTCCTATGATTTACACCCAAAAACCCTAACTCTAAATCATACATGAAGACTCAAGCTCAGAAAACAAATTTCAAGATAGAAAAGGCCTTCATTTTGCCTCTCCTCTTTGTACCACCCAAATCTAAGTGCCTTCTTCAATGTTCAGATTACTATAGACAAGACTATAATTTCTAGATTTGTAAAGCACTGGGGACACTGAAAAAAAGGGACCAGTGCTTCATCACTCATAAACCCAAAAACTTCCTAACACACAATTACAGATTTTTTCTCTATACTTGGTAATGTAGAGGTCTCCTCTGCCTTGGTAGAGTTCTTGGGAACCCACCAAACCCTAAGGCTTTTGTCAAGACTTCCACTATAGAGCATGAACCCACCTCCAACACCATTAGGTGATGCTTGCAAACACTTAACTGGCCCTTCATGGCCTCTTATTACCCCAACACTGCAAAGTCCACCATTGATATCTCTCTTCCATATACCGATACTCTTATCGGCTGACCCACTGCACAAATAATCCCCTATTAGGCTCATACATAAAACAGCCATTTGATGGGCTTTCACTTCACAAACAATCTTCCAACTACTCAATTCCCCATTGCCCAACCACCCCATCACAAACCCATCTGAGCCCCCTCCATAAACCAAGGTTCCATCCTCGGACACGATCACAGAATTCAAGGAGACATCCTTATGCCCCTCCAAGATACCCTTCAGAGAATGTGAGACCTTCCCCTCTTTTCCCCATGCCTTGATCTTCCCATCCGCGGAAGCAGAATACACAATCCCCTTACTTGTAGCCAGTCCATTTAAAGCATCATCATGAGCTTGAATTGATTCCAAACACTTCAAATCCGAAACCCTCCAAACTTTGAGGGTCTTATCCCACGAACCCGAATAGATCAACCCATTATATACAGTCAAGCAAGAAATACTATCCGCGTGTTCGATCCACAAACGCTTGTGATGCCTCCTAGTCTGCACATAATTGCTCTGCTTCATGAATTTTCCCAAATAGTCCTTTGTTGTGGGAAGGGTATCAAGAAGCCTGAATACATTCTCGGATCTTCTTGACACCTTCCACACCCTGATTCTACTATCTTGGTGTGCGGTGAAAACCTTGTTGCCGACAGTGACAAGGGCTTTGACCGAGCCATCGCCTTGTCCGAATTTTGTGAACTGCCTCAGATCAGGCTGTTGCCACACAATAATGTCCTTGCCTTGTGAAGCACTGAGGATGAATTCACCACACAGGGCCAAGCAAGAAACTGATCCAACATGGCCTGAAAGGACTGCCAAGGATCGGTATGAGTAGAACCCAGAAATGGGTTTGCTTGAAATTTGATGCTTGACATCATGGAGCTCGAAGAATCTGTGTGATGTCGCTGGGCTATCGTCGGCATCGCTGCTTGTCCCACTGCTGCTGCTTGTTGTCGTTGTTGTTGCAGATAACAATGGGGTTGACAGTGAGGTCTCTGAAACAGGATGATTCATTGAGTTAAACTTGGCTTTGAGAGAGCGGAAGAGGGGGAGGATGAGGATTGGGCCTGTGAGAATTAGAGATGTGGAAACAGAGTAATAGAATTATAGAAATATATAGAGAAAGAGAGACGTTGAACAAGATTATGTTTAAAGAATAGTTATATGGAGCCAGTACATAAAGAAACATAGATATACATACCTGAATAGATATAGAGAGAGAGAGAGGGTGGAGCGCAGCTGTGAGGAATGAGGATGCCTAAACCTAGAAACACGGATTTCTTGTTGAAAAGAATTTGTATATTTAAATGGAAGGGGGAGGTGTAACGGCTACTTTGAATACCCGTGAAAAAGTTTGGATGAGTAGAGGGGACCACTAATTACTTTTAGTCCGTTGATTACTTTTAGGGTGTTCCCTCCGGGCAAAGAAAATGTTCCCATTTTGTAGTTGTTTGGCAAGAGATAAAAAAAGCAATATCTGTTCGGAGGAAATTGGAAATCCCTGTTGTAGAAATAAAACAGTTAAAATGACTTCGAGAAACATTTTTTGAGAAAGCCCACATAACCCATAAATATGAGAAGTGAAGGTTTAGGTTATAAAAAAACACACACATCCAATTTCCACCGATATTATAACTAGCTTATGGTTTTCAATATTGAAATTGAAACGAGAAATGATAAGAAAAATAGAAAACATAAAACTCATGAAAAAAGATATAATAGAAACGGAAAAGGCCGGGATGGGAAGACTAGATAAAAAGATGTATTAACTACTTAAAACTAACAGTATTAAATATTAGAATATTTTTCACGATTAGTAGAAACTAATGCTACACACTATTTATAGAAATTTGCAGAACAATTGTGTATTATTGATGCAAAATATATAAGAGTTGAGAACATGAAAACACAACAGAAATTACACCATTTTTAGGGAGTTTCGACAATAACTTTTTTAAAAATTGTGATAATGTTTGTGAAATTTCTGGAAAACATTTTCTAAAAATTTCTCTTCTCATTGGAAAAATGGTAAATGGTAATTAGTTGCTAGAACAACCTTGTCTTAGCTTTAAGATCTCATTGGTTCTCCGTGCCATATGGCAACTCAGAATTGAGAAGAAAAAAAAGGGTGAGGTATTATGCTAATTGCTAAACGAGTCCATTTTCAATTTGATTTAATTTGTTTTCAGCAGGTTGGATTGTGGTTTTATGTCAGACTCCAACCACCTATTTAGCAATCCACACTATATATTATAAGATACATTGTCATGCCTTGAAGTCTTAATCTCTGAATTTATTTTGTTTACAAATTTTTAAAATTTTGTAATACTAGAATAACATATGTTGCAATTTAGAATTTAACCTAATTTTAAAGTTAATCTAAAAATTCTTAATTGAATGATATAAGGCATAGATGAATCTATAATTCTTAGTCTATCAATGAGATTATACTTTCCTAAAATCTATTTTAACATTCAGACTATTACGTATTTCTTAAACTCATTTCCTTAAATTCATACTATATATTATATAAATTGGTTATTTGGTCTATGAGTTCAAAAGTCCTAACTCAATTGTTTTAGATTTTTTAATTTACAAAACATTACAATACATCTGTCATCTAATCATTAGTTCTTCTAGATTAAATATAATTATATGTTGTTTGATCAACATTGTAATATTTTTCAATCATGTCATTTAAATGGAAACTAAATCACAACTTGTTAAAATTATAACAACACATACTGATTCTTTGATCAATATTTGATCACTGACAACATTTTTTTGCAAATCAAAGCTATATGGACTAGCATTTAATTTGTTGTAATAATTTTAAGAACCTTTAATATTTCAAAGATTTTTATCACATTCATCCTTTTATAAAAAAGAAAATTTTTTTTTAAAATAACAATTGATCCAAGATTTTATTTTTTAATTATGAATCTTAACTTTTGTTTAACAAATCTTTAGCATAATTAGATTAGTTCTCAAACTATTTTGATAATTTTAGTGTAGTTATTGATTTTTGTCATAAGTTGATACTGTTTTTCTTACAGTTTCTATTTTTTATATATAATATTTATTTTATGTCGACCAATAGTTAAATGTGAGTTTTAATGTCTATAATTTCTATTTTTTTATATAAATATTTATTTATGTCAACCATAATTTAAATGTGATATTATAACTCAGTTGAGTTGACTCCTTTTTTAATATTATTTAATGTCTTAGCCAAACATTTAATTGAAACTAGTTCATTTATGATTAGGTCAAAATGAATCAATCTATCATTAGATTTTAGACCAGATATTTTTAAATCCAACTTATTCAAATATTTTTTTAATATCCTATTAGAAAATTTAAGTTGATGACCTCAAATTGTTTCAATTACTAGTGATTTTATTTACATGACTGGCGATTCTTCGATCAATAATGTGGTAATATTTTTTTGTAAATGTATATGGATTAACCTTAAAGTTGGTTAAATAATTTTAAGAACCTTTAACAATTTAAAGAGCTTTATCACATTCATCCTTTATAAAATAAAATAAAAGAATTAGCATTTTAATTTACACTTGGTTCAAGTTTCTATTTTTTAATTATGGATCTTAACTTTTGTTTAACAAATCTCTAGTGCAGTTGGATTAATTCTCAAACTATTTTATTGTTTTAGTGTAATTAGATTGATCTTTACCATAAGTTGACTGTATTTTTCTTATAAATAGTTCGTGCAAGTTTTAATGTCTGTAATTTTTATATTCCTATATAAATTGTTTTATGTGGAACCTAATTTAGATCTGGTATGTATAACCCAATTAACTTTTTTATTTATATAGTATTTAATATATTAGGCCAAACATTTAATTTTAAAATTTATTCATTTATGATTGGGTCAAAATAAATCAATTTATGATTAGATTTTAGAGCAGATATTTTTAAATTTAATATATTCAAATATTTCTTTTAATATCCTTTTGGAAAAGTAAGGTGATCACCTCAAATTTTGTTCATTACTAGTCATTCTATATGCATTACATCTATTCTAATATATAAAGAAAGAACACCAATTAGTGTGTTTGAAGTTAAGTAAGGCGAGTGACGTTTTTCTTTTCTCAAATTATTCTATTAGATCTATTTTGTTACTGCTCCAGTTCCTTTGTTTCTCAATAACTGTTAGGGCAAATAGATAAGATAAAAAAAAACCGAACTACCCATGTAGTTATCCTGATAACTGCATTAGTTATTTATAAATTTTGGACCCTGCATACCCTATTCATTTGTCGACATTGATAAGATTATCATCTCTAGTGATTTTTCTACTGATTTAATACACCACGATGATTACCATCTTCGACAATGATTGAAGATTGCACACTTATCGCATGTGCCCACTTCTAGTTCATTGAAGGCGGCAAGTATTTTTTATTTTGAAAACAAAAGGCTTATTCTTAAGGTTGTGGCCTAACATTATGCTCTTAATCATATACTTTTAATTTGGTAATGCTACAGGTAATACATATGTACATAAAAATGAACACTCAAAATATTAAATGTAGCATGAGAGTAAGATTTTATTAATTCATTTATTACATTAAAAAATTAGATACAAAATATTGAATATCAACATATTTTAATTAAAAAAAATATTTTTAATCTTTTCTTTCTTAGGGTGTTTGGAGGCTAGTTTTTTTAGTAGCTTATAGCTTAAGATTATGAATTTTTTAAACTATGTTTAGCTCACCACTTAAAAAGCAGTTTTTTAGAACTAGCTTAAGTTTTAAAAAACCATTTAAAAATGTGAATTTTTAGAACTAACTTAAGTTTTAAAAAACCATTTAAAAAAGTGACTTTTTAGAGCTAGTTTAAGCTTTTAGCTTATGACTTGCAATCCAAACACCTCATATTCTTGTAAATAGCATGGTTTCACTGCTAGTGTATGTATATATATGTATATACACACATATATATATATATATAGATATATTAATATTTATGATTTAAATGGATGGACAAACAGGTTTCATGTCAACCTTATATAGAAAATGGGCTAATTTCCATAGCAAGGCCAAAATTTGGTCTTTATTCCAGAACAAAGGGCCATTTAAACTTAATTCTGGGGGTCAAGTTCAACACTTTTTGAAAAAGCGCTTTTATCGTATTTGTACAACCGTATATTGGGGACAACAAAAAATGCTTTTTCATTGATAACACTTTTTGAAAAAAACGCTTTTATCAGACACCCACACCAGCAAATTTAAAATCCATTTCCAACATTTCAACATTGTATAACTTTTGAACCAAGACTCCGATTAACGTGCCGTCAACTCCTGTACATCACTCGGGACGCGCAGGAGTCTCTCATTAAGTTTCACACTCACCGGACCTTTCCTCCCCAATTTGGTACCCCAAATGCCAATTTTGCCTAACTCCGAAACCCTAACTCCCAAAAAAAGCGAAAGATGACATAACTTTTGAACCGGGACTCCGATTGATGTGCCGTCAACTCTTGCACGTCACTCGGACCCGTAGGAGCCTCCTATCAAGTTTCGCACTCACCGGACCTTTCCTCCCCAATTCGGTACCCCGAAGTCCGATTTTGCCTAACTCCGAAACCCTAACTCCCAAAAAAGTGAAAGATGACATAACTTTTGAACTGGGACTCCAATAGACATGCTGTCAACTCTTGCACGACACTCCAGACCCGTAGGAGCCTCCCATCGAGTTTTGCACTCACCGGACCTTTCCTCCCCAATTCGGTACCCCGAAGTCCGATTTTGCCTAACTCCGAAACCTTAACTCCTAAAAAAGCAAAAGATGACATAACTTTTGAATCGGGACTCCGATTAATGTGCCATCAACTCTTGCACGTCACTTTGGACCCGCAGGAGCCTCCCATCAAGTTTCGCACTCACCAGACCTTTCCTCCCTAAAATGGCAAATATAACCTAAACTCACATATATATTACATAAAAACATAATAACTTATTTTGCATCATACTGAACTACAAATCAGAACATGCTTTTATAGACCATGTTCATAACAACATAGTGGTTTCCCAGCAACGGTAAAGCTAGTAGGTAGATAGTTTTGAAAGTCATCGTCACCTTCTTCTTCTGAGAAGTCTGAAAGTTCTGGGTCAGAAATTAGTAACGGATCTTCAATAATTTCTACTATTTGTTTTGTTGGATCAACACATTCTTTCTTCGCGTCCTCCGTAAAATGACATCTATTTAGTTTTTGTTGCATTTGATCAATCTCGCGTTCAAGCACTTTTATGGCCTTGTTGTTAGGTGATCTCTTCCCGAAAAGCTTAGCTGACCAGGCCTTTGGGACACGTAGGCCATGCCATCGGCAATATATCTCTTTTTCACACCGTTTATCGAATAAGTCTTCCCAGGGCAACCTTATGCATTGGTCGTCGGTCACACCGTGGGGTGGTTGGAAGGATGCATTGCCAATAAAGATATGGCTGACTGGACCCATCATATTGTGTGTTATAATAGGTTTGTTGAGGAATCTACGTTTTTTACCATACTATTTGTTACCAATTAGGTCTGTATATGTACCCACCATGTGGATGACTGAGTTCTAATTTTTATGCACAGTGCTGGTTGGAACTGAATGACTAAATGATGCACCAAATAATCCTTTTCGCTTGGGCATGTTTGGAGATTTGGTTTCTTGAGCATTTCATGACCTCACAACATTTTATACTCAACCGGTTCACACCAATCTGTCATGCTAAAACATACTAATCGTTGGTGCAAGGCTTCACGTGATACTGCAAAATTCACATGACAATGCTGAAATTACTGGCAGGGTTCACGTGAAAGGTTTCAGAAGGTAGAGATATGACAATCATGAATTGACAAGTAATAGGACATGACAATTATCAAGAAGTTCATGTGAAAGGTTTAAGAAGACAGAGATAGGACAATCATGTATCAAAAAGTAATAGGACATGACGAGTCTGCAAAGAGTGCCAGTGTCAACAACAATAGTTGTATTCATTTATAAATGGACATAGATGGAAGAAAACCATAATTTCTTATGATGTAAACTTTAATTTTTCTATAACTAAATTTATTTACAACAAAAACTATCGTCATTAACTAATTATCTAGTGTGACCAAAACAATCTCGCTACTATACATGGCCTCTTATACCACAACGGGGTGGCCTCTTCTCTCTCGCTGGCCTCGACTGATGGACAAAGACACGTGTGATGGACTGTAGTGTCGGATGTCCCCCTGGCTCTGGGTCTGGCTGTGGTACTGTCGGTGGCTGTGGCGGTGGGTGTGACTCTGGTTGTGGCTGCAGATATGGATGTGGCTCTGCTTGTGTGATCTGCGAAACACCCTCAGTATCAATGGTAGGGGGTGCCACCACTGGATGAATCTGCTGCACACTACTAACTTGAGTGACTTGCGATAGCTCCTCTGGCTGTGTCGTAGGGACAAAATGGTCCTGACCCTCTGTTGAGAAAGGTGTCTCTATCTGCTGCCCAGATGTTAATAATGGGTTGACATATTGCTGGAAGTCATCATCATCTTCTACTGACGATAACCAATACCCCTGGTCGTATGCAATAGGTGATGTAATATGGCGATGGACGGTGCGACGCGGTATGACCTTAGAACTACTCGAACGTGATGATGAGGGCACATCGTGTGACTTAGTGTGATATGTATATACTGGCCTAATCGGAGTCATATAGGCTGAGGATGGCTGCGTAGCACTGAATTACGGCAAGAACTCCCGTGATGATGATCCACTGGGAGGGGGACCAGCTGGAGCTGCTGGTAGCATGGGAGGAGCGACTGTAGCTGCTGGTGGCATGGGAGGGGGAGCGGTTGGAGCGGCTGGAGCTGCTGGTGGCATAGGAGCGGGAGCGTCTGGAACTCCTGGCTGTACAATTCGCTGCTACTCACGCAAGACATAAAGTGACCTCTGAAACAGGTCCTGGACCAAATACATGTCCTGAAGTGCCTCCGGCCTGTCTTATGCATATATGGCACGATCGACGAAATGATGTATGACCGTGATGTGACGAGTCTGTAAAATAAGTTGAAGTTTTTATGGCATTCAAACATTTATAATTCACAATGAAAATATATATAAGTTATGACATTACTAACCGCAATCTTGACTGTGGAGCCAACCTTAAGGTATCTAGTAGTAGGCCGATGAACTGGATTCCCTACCAGTGTGCGTGTGATTTAGCGGTACCATACCATATACAGATCATCGTAACGCATGTCTGCAACATTAATCACCCCAGCTACAAGATACTCACGCCTATGCTGCCATCGCTCCATGTGCTGTCCATGAAACTAGGTCCAATCAGTAGGCGGTCTCCCTCTCAGGTCAATAGCATGTAATGTGGACGAGGTATCATGAGTGGCAGGTACAAGCTATCTGAAACCAAACTGTCGGCAAACTTGATCCGGTAGATGCCATTCAACAACCTCGAGGCACAACAAAGGGGATTGAGTGACCTATATATCACTTCCAATCTGACAATACTCAGGAAATGTATGCATGATAGCATCGTACGGCCTCCATATGAACTACATAGTTTACATTAATAGTACCTATTAATAAGCAACAACGCTACAATTAAGTAATATGAATTACAAAATCTGAAATTGTATACATACCTCGTTAGGTCGCAAGCGGTCAAGCTGATCTCAGTAGATGCGGACCACATGTGTGGAAGTACTGGTAGTGCGATATCTAGATCTCCATCTAGCATAAACGTTCAACATAATTTCAATTAAATTTTATAATTATAAATGTGTAGAGGTGTTAACAAAAATAAAAAGGCAATTATACATACCTAGCTCCCCATGGTCCACCGGGAAAGTCCACCCCCTCTATAACTAATGGCTGCTGGCCAGCAATAAGATCATCCACGCTGTGTGGGCCCATGTATGGAAATCGCTTGCACGCTCATATCTGTACAAAAAGGGTCCACCAATCACGCTATAAATAAATTGTAATAAAAGACAAGCATTGTAAAGAAGCATAACATGAACTATGTATTCAACCTGTAATAAAACAAGTGCTCCTACAATCTGCTTGACCCTAGTCCTCGCCGCCCGACACATGCTCCTGTAAAGCATGGCTAAAACTGCACTGCCCCAGCTATATGCCTCGGCAGCATCCAAGTCAAGTAGAAATGGGAGATATGTGAGCCTCACCAAAGTCTAAGAGTAATTTGTGAGAAGTATACCCCCAAGCAGTCGCAATATATAGGCACGTGCATGCCGCTATACAGTAACCTCATCTACATCCTGTGGGAGGACCTAGAATGCGTGACGAAGCCATGTCATCCTAAGGCGGCCACTGTCAATCTACTCTGCAGGTGGGCTAACACCGAATGCCTGCATACATAGAGCCTAACACTCCTGTAATGTAGTATGCGTCTGTGCATGTATAATAGGGGCCCCGTCGACCGGTAGTCCCAACAAGATGGCAACATCCTGTAAAGTGATGCTGCCCTCCCCGAGAGGGAGATGGAATGTATGCGTCTCTGGTCGCCAGCGCTCTACCAACGCAGTAATCAATGGATGGTCCAAACGGATCCAACCAAGTCGATATACACCGTAAAAACCTGCCCGTGCTATGTACTGCAATACACGTGGGTGTAACTATACGTCATACAAGTGTGACCCACCACGTCTGCATGTGAGCGCATCCGTACCCTGTGTAACAAAATTGTTGTAAACAAACTACTTGTACAAAAAAATTGTTAACTTAAATACATACCCCATGCTCCCATATCCATGTGGATCGATGATGGGCCTGTAACGTCAGTACGGTGCCATCAAGGGGCCCTGGCGCACCTACATCCATATTTCCTGCCATCAATGGGCCCTAGCGTGCCTATATCCATAGTACATATTAATATATTTTTATTATATGGTGCAATAAATGTACTACATCCATACATGCATGACAATGTAACATACGATAAAACAACCTCATTATTCTCTGATGATGTACATGACGAAAGGCAGTAAAGCCATTAATTGATATGAGCAAAGTTTGTGAACGCTATTAATTGACGTGACGAAAGGCTGTGAAAGGGTATACTACTTGATGTTACTATTGTACGCATATGAATGGTATCACCTGTTACATAAGTGACTACCCACTCATATCACAACCAATCCACAAAATACATACAAATAAGCTTATCTTAAGTTCTTGTGTTTAATGAGTAACACTCACTGATATCACAACCAATCCACAAAAATACATACAAATAAATTCATCTTCAGTAACCATTATCTGAAATAGAAATATTAATAAACATCATTACATGGATAAGTACCTACTATCCAATGCATAACTTAGCCAGCTCGATTTGGACATTTACGCCTATCATGCCCTTGGTCCTTACAAATACCACAATGATTTGTTTGACGTTTTCTGAAAGCGTCCATCTCATTATGGATTCATTTTGTACTTGGACGGCCGGATGTGGGCTCTCGTCGCCGACTCGGATCGAGAACTATCTTTGGACCATCGTATGCAGCCCAATAATGCTCATGCACTATCGGTTCAAACGATGTTTCATACACGCGAGCGTAAACGTCCATGGTATACTTAGGATCAATTAAGTGCCATGGTTGTCTGCCCAACTTCGCACACACCGCCAGCATGTGCGGATAAGGATAATGATAGATCATCCATTTTCCGCAGTCACATGATGGAGGATTCAAATACACGGCATGTTTGTGGTTCCCTTTCGTGCCTGCTGCACTTGTAACAATTTCGGCGGAACCCGATGCCCTGGAATTGAAATGTAATAACATGGTGATTGTATTAGACATTGCAAAGTATAGAATTTATTACTAATCAAAATAAGTACATACAATTAAAATAAAATCTTATAACATTACCAATTACAGATAGTTACGCAATGGCCCGTCGATCGAGCTTGGTACTCTTCTATCTTAGCTTGCACTTCGGATGTGTACCTCAAACTCCTTGTTAAGGCACGTTGAATTTGTAGTCGATTATAATTGAAAGTAGCCACTAGACAGTAGAAGGTAACCTGAACACATGAAATAATGGGCAAGTCTCGTGCACCTCGAAGGACATTATTATAGCACTCTGAATCATTGGTGGTCGTAACTCCCCAATGATGACCTTCATCATATGCCAATGTCCACTTCTTTAGGTCCTCATTGCACAAAGCACGATCCGCCCTTGCCGCCGACTCTGACTTTGTTCCTAAATTTTTAATTTCATCTATTGTCTCGTTAAACTTTCACACTTGATGGGCAGTCCCAGCTTGCCATATAAGATCCTTAACTTTAACATTACTAAAATTTTTGTGGTAATTACTTTTAAAGTGTCTAAGGCAATATCTATGGAATCCAGCTGATTGCCCTCGTCGTGGTGTTTCCCATTCATGTTTGACGGCGCTCAATATGGCTGCATGCCGATCAGAAATCAATGTGACACCTTCCTGGCCTGGCACAATCAGATGCCTGACATTCTTTATAAACCATGACCAATCACGATAATTTTCTGATTCAACTAAAGCAAAAGCTAGAGGGAAATTTTTTTTCGTAACAGTTCTCACTGTAGCGATCAATAGAACTCATGTATATCTACCATAAAGAAAAGTACCGTTGATTCCTATGACCGGCGGGCAGTGCTTGAAGCCTTCAATGCATGGCCGAAATGCCCAAAATATTCTGTCTAGCGCCCTAACACCCAACGTACCTAAGTCCAATGTTTCTAAAATCACAGCCGTGCCTGGGTTTGGCAACTTTTCATAGGATTCATCCCAATCTCCAAAAACCATAACAATGTCCTTTGTTCTTCCAAGTCATGTTTTCTTGTATGAAACTGTGAAACCAACATTATCTTTCACATTCTCGATTATGGATGCCATTTTCCAGTTAGGGTCTTTCTGTACACCACAACAAACAAACACTCCAAACTTTACTAAGGAAGGGCATTAACAAATAATATCAACACATCTTACATTAAAATTGAAACTGAAAGCAACTTACCGTAACTTGTGTCTTAATTAAGTGTGCAATAAATGTTGAATTCAGATTGCGGTGATCCAAACTCTCCATCCCATGTAAACATGTATGAGGCCTGGGGTATTGCGTGATCTCAAAAAAATTGTGCTTCTTCTTCAAACAGGCACTGATTACTCTCAGAATAGTAATCTCTAGGTTTAAATTGTTAGTTGATTAGTTGAATTTCAGTGTTAATTTAGTATTTTAACTCCTAAACTGCATTAAAACTCTTTTTGTGCACTTCTTACAGGAATTGGAGCTTAAATCAAGGCAAATGGGCAAATACGAGGATGACCGATCGATCGCCTGATCAAACGGTCCACGGAACGTTCGATTGGCCGATCGATCGCAAGATCACCGATCGATCGGTGATCTCTGTTCGACCTTCTGCAGCAAACTTCAGAGAGGTCGTTTTTCCGATCGATCGGTCGTTCGATCGATGACGTCGGAATTCCCTCAACAGAAGACAGAAATGCAAACTTCAGAGGGGTCAGTTTTGCGATCGATCAGGCGTTCGATCGCCACGACCGATCAGGCGTTCGATCGCCACGACCGTTCGATCGATCGCCCTATCGATCGATCGGTTTGTACAGACTCTGTTTTTCTACAGAGTATAAAAGCTGTATATACGGGACAAAGTGGGAGTTAGGGTTTTTTTTCTGCAGATCTGGACAGAGGATGAGCTTCAAAAAGGGGTCTTTTGTTATTTTATAAGGTTTTTAGTTAGATTTACTTTAATGCTTTGTATTGTTGTCATTTATTGCTTTTGGATCATTATAAATGAATGCTTGATATATATGAAGTGAATGTTTCTCTACTCTTTCTAGCCATTTTCTCTCATTTTCTTGTCATTTTCCCTCACTTTCTTAGTAACCAAACACTAGTTCTATATAGTATAATGGTAGATTTGTCTTCTTTTATACTCTTTGACATGGATTCTAGTAGCTAAACATCCCTTGGATGTGGTTGTGAAGATCCACCAAGGATCTTCAAAGGGTTGAAAATGGGTTATATGAACTTTAAAGTTATATCCTTAAAATTCTATGGTTTCATTTGATTTAGCATGAGATTCATTAGAAAAACTTAGATTCATAACCCCTTGGCAATATTTATGCACAAATCAATGTTTGGTATAGGTATTGCACATGTCTACGGTTTGATTCTAGGATGCCAATCATAGATTTCCTCTTTATGCTCAATCAAACAAAAACCCACATTTTTATAGTCGACATTTTCCAAATCAAGAATCCAAGGTGTAATTCTTGATTTGAGTTATAAATCTCTCATTGGAAACCCTTGTTGTGAATCGGTGTATCGAAACAACCATGTCCAAGCTTTTTCTTAATTACATAAAACTAGATTTTATTGTCTTCATTAATTATTAAGTTATTGCATTAAGCATTGAACCACTATCATCTCAAATTTAACATATTTTCGGTCTCTTTTATGTTAGGAAAAGAAAAGAATTTGCATTTGCAATCCATCAAGATAAGTGCCCGTGCTAGTTGAGCTTTGTTGCTATATTTGTAGAATTTCCTTGGGAGAGAACGACACCGAATCCTCTGTTTTTTACTACATGCGCGACCTCCATACTCTTGCGGAGTGACTCCGATTGTTAAGCACATCTGGAGGCGTATCAGACACGTAGTTTCCAAGGGTAATCGTAATTGCACTTGGTGCTCCAAACCTTTTTATTTGTTTCCACAACATGATAATGTTTATTTTTCTTCACGTGATACCAGTTACATGCATGGATCACCGCATCCTTATCTTTGAAAACCATCCCTTTTGCAAACTCCGAATTAGCATCTGACCATGTTGGACCGCGAGCATATAAGTCTCGACCACCTACGACATCATCTGCCCCAACCAAGTTCGTAAAAAAGGGCATATCTGGAGTATCATGTAACGCTTCATTAAGGTTCGATTCTTCGTGCCTATTGTCATCATAGTCGTCATTTAATTCATTTCTCATTAAAACATCAATATCTTCATCTGAATTATTAGATTGAACGACATCTGCATCTTCATCTACATGTGTCCCAGTCTTGTCTAATGCAACTAGGCGTTCCACAGAATCCAGACTTCCACTGGGACCTCCCACCTCTATGCACCCACCTTGGCCTGATGGATATTGTGGGTGAGGTGTTGGTGGACTGTGAAAGTCATGAAACTGTTCAAAATTACTAAGGCCCTGCGAGAAATTTTCATTTGGGTTGAAGAGGCTAGACATTCGTTGCCTTGGTCCTTCCTCAACTATTGTGCTTTGACTACTTTGCCCAAGTAAAACCATTTGAGTAAATGACTTTAGTGCCGATACAACTCCCCTCCCTGACAATAGTTCACCGTAGGTTTGGACATCTGCCCAACTCACATCCGCACGACTTCCACTGGTGTTCATTGTGCTACCCTCCTCATTTACAACATATATTTCAACACATTGGTGGTCAGGATATCTCAAAAGAATATTCAACACATTTTGCAATGTCCTGTCGTCATTGATTGACAACTTCTTATATATCATGACATCTCCATTTCGTTGGTGTGGGTATCTACATATGAACTTTATAGTCATATGTTCTCGGTACTCAGTCATCATGTGCATAATCATGTCACGTAACACAGCAACTGAGATTTCCATTTCAACATCATAACATGCATTAGCATCTATATCGTAGGATACACCTTCTCGGTGATCTCGTATTATCTTTCCCCTCCAATAAAACATAATCATTGTCGTCATTATTTAGTTTTGCCTACCAAATACAACTAATAGAGATGTCATAAATATACAAACTAATTAAATTAAATGTTTTCAAACTTATGTAAAGATGCTTATGTAAATACACATTTGACAGTTTATCCTAAATATTATTTATTTATATAATATAGTAAATTTATTTTGATATAAATACGAAATGACTATATGTATTATATATATATATGTTATAAACTTGCAAAACTAATTTGAAATTATTTACTATTTTTTACAAATTTTTCAAATCATTGTTAAAATAAATTATGAATTGTTTAATTTATTTATGAATTCTTTAAATAATTGTTTAAATATTTTTATGTTCAATTTCTAAAGAAATTGTACTATTTTTCAATTATTTACATATTTTTAAACATATTATTTATATATATGTTCTAACCTTGCAAAACTAATTTTAAATTATTTACTACTTTTTATGAATTGTTAAAATCATAGTCTTTAAATTAAATTATGAATTTTTTAAATAATTTATGAATTTTTTAAATAATTCTTAAAATAATTTGCTATTAACTTTGTAAACAGAAAATTATAAATTGTTTAATTTTAATTTTTTCTTAAATAATTGAATTATTTACTACTTTTTTGTTAATTTTCTGTTACTATTTTTTAATTAACATCTTTTTAATTTTTACTAATTTTAAATTATTTACATATTTTAAATATATTATTTAAATAATTATCTACACATTTTTTTTAATACATGCTGAATTTTTCACGTAAAAAAAATTTAATTACAATAACACTACAACTAACAGTGTAATCAAGAAGAAGAAAAAAAATCAAAACAAAAAAAAACATATGTATATATATGCCATGCTTTGCATTAATTTACAAAAACATATATATACACTTAAGTATACATATATTTTTTTAATATATTATTTAACATATTATTTAAATAATTATCTATCCATTTTTATTTTTAATACATGCTGAATTTTTCACGTAAAAACAAAATAATTACAATAACACTACAACTATCAGTATAATCAAGAAGAAGAAGAAAAAAAAAAAAAACAACATATGTATATAGAGAGATAGATATTATTCGTACGTATGTATATATATTATTCGTATGTGAATGAAAAAAAAAAAAACAACAACACTACAACAACTAACAGTGTAATCAAGAAGAAAAAAAAAAAAACAACATATGTATATAGAGATAGATATTATTTGTATGTATGTATATATATTATTCGTACGTGAATGAAAAAAAAAAAAAAACATATGTATGTATATTATTCGTACATACACGTATATATATACATAACACTAAACCCAGAAAAAGAGAGATAGAGAGAGTGTTTATTACTTTATAAATGACGAGTTTGAACTAAGTAATCGATAGAATAAATCTTCTAGGTATGCAACTTGAAGAATAAGCTCTGAAAATATTTCTTGAACTAAACTCCTTCTCTTCTCTTTCTACGCTGTGAATGAAAAAACGAGAGAGAAGCCGATTGAAATACAGGCCAAAAACGTTAATTGAAAAAGCATTTTCATTGAAAACATTTTTTCAATTAGCGTTTTTGCTGAATCTACCGATGGCCATATAAATAAGTATAAAACGCTTTTTTAATTAACGTTTATGTTAAAAACGCTTTTTAAAAAAATGTTAAACTTGCATATTGGAATAAAGTTTAAATCGCCACCAGTTTCGAAATAAAGATTAAATAAACCTATTGTTAGGGAAATTAGCCTACAAAATGGGTCTCTTTTGGACAATTGGATACCAGGATCTGCGTTGAACCGACCAACCTGATTCCATCTTCTTGCTAGCATGCACTAAAATCAACATTTTTTACTCATTCTTTTGAATTCTAGGAAACTTCGTTAATTTGAAGACAGCGGACATGTTAGCTTTTGCACTGTTAAATAATTTAATTAATTGCAGACATTCCTCACACTACACTTTTCTGAGAGGATAAGGAAAGAATCTGATGGTTCACCAGAAATTGTGTTTAGAGAGAGAGAGAGAGAGAGAGAGAGAGAGAAAAGTTTGAACTGGGCTAATATTTTAATGGCTGCCGCCTAAAGCTTTGAACTTGGTTCATACTTCATGGGGCCACAATCCCTGGTAATTCATGCACTAAACGTAATGAATATGTAAAACATTCTTTATTTGCAGCAAGTTTTATATATAATATATATGTTGGCTGTGGTCGGTTACTAGCATTACATTAAAAAAATTGAAATGACAAACATTGAAAGATGCAAGGTTCTCGTCCTCATGATTGCTCCCAACCTTCACCCAATGAAAGGTGTCATTCAGAAAACTGTTAAGAGGTTACAAGGAAAGTTGAAACCAAATAAAGTCATATGGCTGCGACGAAGGAAATACTAGTTCATTGTACCGAGCACGTAATGTTGTTTTTGAGGGTCAAACAAATATCAACTTCCTCACATAGTTGCTAATGACCCCTTCTAGAAGTGAAAGGAATAGCTAAATTTAAAACTCTGGATTGTAATCAAATTCATTTCTAACTTCATTTCTCACTTTTAAACGAAAGGAGTCGGACGTATGGTCAAAGGTAGAGATAATGGTACACATAATTCTATTTATCACTACATTTGCTTACTCTTAATCACATGTGAGTAGGTTCTATATTATTTATTAATGTGAATATCACTTTCTTGTGTGTAAAAGTAAGAAAATAGAATGAGAAATTCAATTATGCATAGTGTTACCTGTGAAGGTACGTAGTGGGAGTACGTAAGAATGAGAAAATGAGTATAGTGGTCTCACTACAATGAATCTTAGGAGTGAGAAAATAACATGATAAATAGGATTATGTATAACAATTTTCTTGATATTAACTCGTGAAAAAAATGTTTAGTGGTCAAATAATATCAAATATTCAGTATTCATCTCTATCAAATTGGGATATGGGTTGTTTTATTACATTAGCAACATCAATTTGTAGTTATTAAATAGGCTTTCATTACACATGACAAAACTTAATATGCATAAATACCAAGAAATCTTGTACTACTTGACTACTAAATTTTTTTTTTTTTTTTTTTTTTCTAACTGGTGCCATTGGAAATTTGAAAAATGGGAACTGCATGAATCCGTTCTTAGGAAAATGTTTGAAAACAATTTCACTTTTGCTTTCTAGCCATTGGATGTCTGGTTGGTGGGCTTGGTGGCTGGTTTAGTATTTAGCAAGGAATATAATAACTAAGACAGACTTTGATTGGACGCTGGGCCAAAGATGTGCTCATCAAGGACCCGTTTAGAAAGTTGAAACAAGGCCCAGCAGGCTGCAAGCTAGCATTCCGACTGAAGAAGCATGGTGTAGAACTTATGACTGAATAACTCCAGGCCAGCTCTCTACATAGGCTGCTCTGGTTGGTACTTGGAAATGAGCTCTCATTATTCACGACATTGCCATCCCATACATCTAGCTGTAGGTTATGTAGATTTATGTTACCTGAACGAGTCCGGGTATATGTTTAAGAATTGGATTCATTTAATTTTCATGTCTAATGATCATTAGACAAGATTAAATTTTAAATTTTTTAAAATATTTCTTTTGTTTATTTAAAGTAAAATAGTATTTAACATTTTATGCATAAAATAAAGTTTTATGTATAGTTCTATAATAAATTATATTACTTGTACGTACTTGTAATTAAGATGAATGTTCAATTAGTCATATCTAATACATATTTTAAACTCTTATGTGAGTGTCGAGTGTTTAATACGGATATGTAACAAATTTGAAAGAGTCTAGCTAACGTAGGTGTATATACCAATTACCAAAAGTATGCTGCTATATATAAATGCCAATGACCCAAAAAAAAAAAAAACAAAAGAAACAAAAGCAAAGCGAAGCAACTACTCCAGATGAAATGAGGTGAAGCCTGGATAACGATGATGGTTAACAATACTAATATCGCCTTCACGCTGTATATGGAGCCAGTTTAGCCATCAACGGTCTAGATTTATCTGAAGTAGCCAATGAGAGATGCTTGACAAGGAATGTAGATTGCTCTATTAAGCCAGAATTAGGATCAGTTCTCTCATTTGGCGTGTGCTGGTTTAGTTTTATTATTTTATGTATTGTGACGATTTCTTGATGAACAACTATGCTACTTCGATTATAGTATAAAATTTGCCATTTGTGTGGTTGATTCCAACATGGGTTTTTGAAGGCGCAGCTGACATATGGGATTCAGAAGAGAGTTTGGACAAAGTTAACAATTTGAAGGAAACGACTGAATTTTTGAAGAGTGATTTTATAATGTTTGGACGGCGCGCAACAGTATAGGCAATTATACGCATATTATTCACAGTGTTAGTGCTCAGAGAAGAGGGGAAACAAATAAAAAAGAGATGTCTATCTTTTTGAATGGTCAAAATCTAGTTTGAGGGCCCGTGCTCATATTCAATGTTGGAATAATTAAATAAAAATTGGCACTGATTCAAGTAAACGGCATGTTCTCTTTCAATCTTAGAAACGTGCTTTCTATTTACTTTAATTTGCATGCACACTTGACATTTGTCAACATTGTTAACATCAAAATTTGGAACTGAATCTAACTTGGTCATATGTCACGGTTTCCTTCATCCGTCTTAGTACGCGTCTCAAGCCGCTTGGTGTGCCAATAATGACGGACGAATGCCTCATTTGCCTAACGATGCTCCAACGTAGGACCAGTAAGTGTTCAACTCATGTCCAAGGGATTGCCCAAGCAATGCCCACGACAACCCCAAGGATGCTCCAAGGCAACAGCACCATCGGGTCACATATGGCATGCAGCCAATGCCCCAAGCATTGGCCCGACACAAGCTCGGAACAAGCCAGGCATGCCAGAAGCGCCATGAGCTCACCAAGCATATGCGCCACTAGCGTGACCTTCTTGCCTACAAAGTGCCTCCCGTGACACCACACGATGCGTCTTCCTACTATTTACTATGCTTAGCTATCATGCTATAAAGAGAGAGGACAAATACTATAAACATAAATGTTTCACTTTATAGTACTTCTAACCTTGAGTTTTCTAAAAGGCTACTTTATGCTGTCAATTTGTTTGTTTCAAAGTTTTTATATAAGGTTTGCTACTGCTCTTTTTCAATTTATTCCTCCAATTTCATTCCACGATATTTAGAAAAAAAACAATTATCAATATTCCTACTGGCCGCATTAGTTTTCAATTTTATCCGTCGATGGCAAGTAGCCTCCTATTTTCTTCATTAGGTAGCAAAAAGTAACTGCCATATTTACCACTCTTATTTCTCATGGGCCTTTCAAGGGTCTTGCTACCCCATATTCACACAAAAACAAGGTCATTCTAACATAAGGACAAAGCTGAAGTCATCCAAAATTTATTCGCCAATATATAAAAGCTTTTGATCAATTACAATAACTCTGCAATACCTATAACATGATTCTTCTGTCAAACTTCATGGAACTGTGTAACCTGCAATAAACAAAACAAAGAAGCAAAAAATACTTATAAACTTAATTGTGATCCTTTAATTCAATTTACACAAGACGGATCAATCCATTGATTAGCATTTGTTTTTTCAAATCCATGAATGTGGACTAGTACTAAATGGGATACAAAAGTGACATCATAAGCCTGGAAAAGAATCGGACTGTAGTCTAGGGGTGTATACACTGTAGCTAAGGTTAATGCTCAAATGATAGTGGTAAAGTATCTATGCCACTTTAGCTAACTAATACTTCTTCAGCAGTGGAATGACATTTTTGCTCTTGCGTACTCTTGTTTAATATGATTCTGTAACACAATACAAAACCCTAAAGAAGAATGATACGCAACATGTACATGAATGAATTAAAGAGTCCCCAATTAAAAGGAGAGAGTCATTTCTTACTTCCACATTTTGTTCCATGGCCAAGTGGTTTTCCACAGGACTGTGCGACGTAAACCACCTTCTCCATGCTAATGAACTTCTCAATTTCCTTAAGGATGTGCTTGCATACGCATGGAATATCGACCTTCTTGACAATGTCACAACATCCCTTAGATGGCTCAACTTCTGGCACCAACTTTTGAATGTATATTGTGCACTGGGCTGCGAGGGCCGCCAAGTCACCTTGGCACTGACCTCATGCTAGATTGTTGCAGGAAATTGAGAGTACTGCTATGACAAAAATAGCCAACATCACTAAATGTTTGCTAGAGATTGCCATCTCTCTCTCTCTCTAGTTGTGTGCTTGGCGAGTGGCATGATTATATGTATATATATAGGGATCATGGGAGAATTAGTTAGTGGGAAATAAGGAAGATTACAGTAATAGAGAGCCTATTACTTTAAGCAAATAAGTTCCATGTGAAGAACACTGTAACTACTACTCTGGCTGCAGGTCGAATTAATTAAACTCTCTCTCTCTCTCTCTCAATGTTTTGGTGAGCTGTACAATTGATTGGACTGATGATTATACTCAAATGGGTCACGATCAAGGATGCCTTGATACATTGCATGCGTACATTTGAATTGAATTGTTTACCAACCTAAAAAGGACGGAAATGAACACAGGAACAATATGGACATAGATATTGATACAGAACAAATATGAACATAGGAATAAATACTGATACGGGAAAAAATATAGATACAGATACGGACATGGAACACGAAAATTTTAAAAAAATGAGAACACAGATGTGGCGGAGACACGGCAAATATATAAATAAATATATACATATATGTGTATATTTATATAATTTCACAAATAATGTTCTCAAAAATGAAAAAACAGGACATGCCAGGGGTGTGTCTGACACTTTTCTAGCCTTGTTCTAAGAGTATCTGTGTCTCTAGCGCATCCGACGCTGCTACGGCACCCATCTTGGCGTGTCCGTGCTTCATAAGTGGGAAATATACAAGATTACAGTAATAGAGAGCCTAATTACTTTAGGCAAATGAGTTCCATGTGAAGAACACCGTGAGTGATACTCTGGCAGGTCGAATTGATTAAACTCTCTCTCTCTCTCTCTCTCTCTCTAAATGTTTTGGTGAGCTGTATAATTGAATTGGACTGATGATTATACCCAAATGGGTCACGAGCAAGGCATGCTTTGATGCGTTGCTTGTGTACATTTGTATTGAACTGTTTACCATACAGAAATGGCTCATGAAGAAGGGATGCTTTTATACTTCGCGTGTATACATTCGAATTGGACTTATTCAGGAGAAATTATACTTTATTATGACTTAGTCCAATGGTTTTATGTGAGCACTTTAATTGTCGGATCCCTATTAGTGCACTTCGACTGTCCCTTCGGTATACTACTTTTTCATAAATTGGAAATTGACTCCAATTTGATACTGCCATGGAGTGATGGGAAGAGACTATCGATTATCGCCGACGGAAAGAAGAATAACTCAACAAACATGGAAGGGCAAATTAAGAAAATGAAATTAAGGCTTCATATATCTTTTACAGTAAGTTGGGGAAGAGAGTGAGAAACCAGGGGGAGCAGGGAGAGATCGATGGTATTTCTGTTGTTTGGTTGGAGGGAAGAGGAGAGAAAAGTGAACGGTGGAAGGAAGTTGCTTTCACTCAGTGGGTGGAGGGAAATAGCTTCGCGATCTCCATCTAAATTTTGTAAAAATATGTTTTCCCCATTAGAAATATAACTATGGAATACCTACTCCATGTATTGTAGTTTTTTTAATTAATAAATATCGTTTATCTCTTACCAAGTACGAAAGAAACCTTTGATTTATGGTGTGTTTGATACTTGAGTAGAGAAGAGAAAAGGAAAGAAATATTCTCTTTTTTTGTTTGATTTTAGTATAGAAAGTTAGTTTCTCTCCACTTTTTTTTTATATTCTTTGAAAATCAAACAAGGAGGGAAACCAAAACTTTCGTCTGTTTCCCTCCCATTTCTCCTTCCCGCCTTTTCATTTTCCTTCCATGAGTATCAAACACATTAGGATTTGCTTCCCCTCTCCCTAGCTCCTCAAGGCAATTTAAGACCTAAAGTGACAACTTCAAATGATACTTTTTTGAAAACAAAATTATGACTTTTCACATTTTTAAAATTGGTGTCAAATTTTTATTTTTTTAGCCTTTTGAGATGTAAAATTATTAATTATTATATTCAAAATTAGATAACATATCTTTTTGAATTGGTAATATAGCTAATCTATATAGCCACCTACAACCCAAGTAACATATACAAAATTTTCTTTGTATACACTGAATCAAAATTGAACCAACAAACATGATAAAAAAAAAGTAGTTTTAAGCTTTCAGCTTAATGGCTATGTGTC
This sequence comes from Euryodendron excelsum, assembly GCA_033060915.1. Taxonomy (NCBI): domain Eukaryota; kingdom Viridiplantae; phylum Streptophyta; class Magnoliopsida; order Ericales; family Pentaphylacaceae; genus Euryodendron; species Euryodendron excelsum. Next base: position 65,559,728 of record CM065377.1, on the reverse strand, counting down.
GATAACCCACCAACAAATAAAAAAAAATTGCACTTTGTTAAATTTAACATTTCAAGCTTTTATCTTATGAACCTTTTACATGATTTCATTCCTTCCAGTTCAAAAAGTCCTTGATTTAGAAGAAAACTTGAAAAAAAACACAAGTTTGAATTTTTACTGCCAAAATAATCTATAAAAAGTTTCTTTGACTTTAATGCTGTGATTGAAACCTGAATTTATCAAGAAAAAAAATAAAGATAAAGGCAATATGAGGGATAAAAGAATAAAATAAAAGCATATTTATGTTCTTTATATAATGTAGGGGGCAGCATCCTGAAAACACCTTCTTAGCGGATAATCTTATTGACGCTTATCTCTTATTTCACTACCGCTTTGCCTAAATGAAGGTTCACTGAAATGGTATATATTCATTGCTCTCTCTCTTGCTTGTGAAATTCTTTCCATTCTGAGAAAAAAAGATGTTCATAACATGAACAAGTTGAAGTCACGCTTTTATTTAGTAATAATAAGTATACAAGAGCTCATGGGATATAAGAACTCTGCATTACATATAAGGTCTCTTGCATGTATTAACTTCATGGAACTGTGTAACCTGCACCAGAGAAAACAAAGAAAAAACAAGAAGGTCAGAAACAGCTGTGGCTCTCTCAGCCGTTTTACTAAGACTTGCGTGAGGTATAGATCCATGCATCCAGTGACCACATATACATATATATATATATATATATATATATATTTGTTTTCTCAAAATTTGTACATAATAGGATCGATGAATGCCAACCAGTTTTAAGTGTGACCCAAACTGAGAAGATGAAAGGAACATGCACCTAATCACTTTTGCCAGCCTTATATATGGACCACCTAAGGAAAGAAAGGATTTTCACTCGGCTTTCACCTATACTCATGCCACCAGTGTGATTTTATTATTTTTAAAATATAACTGTATATTGAATCATATTGGCCATTAAATTTTTTTTTTAAGTACATTTGCGGATCAAGCCTTTGAGAGGAAAAGAGTGAGTTGAATCCATGACCGCAAATTGTAATAGCTGTTACGCTACAAGATATTAAACTAAAAATTTTCTTTAGGGTAGTGTTACAGAGCTAAAGAATTAATACAAAATTTGACAAGGGGTTAATGTGGCTGAATAAAAGCCCTTTACTTTCAATAGAATACCTTCATGATGGTTCTTAATTACAAAAATATCTCTTCTACACATATTGATGGGATTTTTTTTTTTGAAAGAATAGTATTTTTCTCTTTTCCAGAAAATTTGAACAGAAAATCTCATTAGAACGAAGTGACAGTGGCATTTTTCTAAATAAAAGTCATCATAGGTGTTTTATATTGTATGTGAATGACTTTTATTTAAATATATCATCTAGTGATAAATTATGTATAATTTTTTTGTTTACATAGCGTTACCTTTTTCTTTCTATTTACTAGCTAATGCTGCTTTTACTGTGAATAGACAGTAAGGTGCTTGGGTATTGATGTTCATAATCAGTGTGTGAGCAGCTAAACTAAGGAAATAAACATAGAAAAGAATGGCTTGATCAAGTTCACGAATTATATATGTGGAGAGACGAAGAGGAATATTGCTTAATTCTTACTTCCACATTTTGTTCCATGGGCAATTGGTTTGCCGCAGAACTCAGCAACATAAACCACTTTCTCCATGCTAATGATCTGCTCAACATCCGCAGTAATGTACTTGCACACGCATGAAACATCGGCTGTCTTCACAAGGTTGCAACATTCCTTAGATGGCTCTACCTTAGGCCCTGACTTCTGAACATACTTCGGGCATTGTGCCATGAGGCCCGGCAGGTCACCTTGGCATTGCCCTGAGACTACGCTGATGCTGGGAATAGTAATCCCAGCAATCACCAAGATAGCCAGAACAATGAAATGGGTGTTAGAGATCACTGCCATCTCTCTCTCTCTCTCGGTGTGTGCTTGGTAGCTGCATGATTGTATGTATATATAGCCACCACGGGGAGGTTGATGTGGTGCATGGACAAATAAGCGTTACGGTTTTGTCCAACAGGTTGCATGTGAATATTACTGTAACTGCTAGTCTGCTCGTCCGTTTTATTGTTGCTTTCTGGAAATCGGGGCTGCAGTTTGCTTTGTGCATAGACACTGGAAAACGTGACTTGCTAGGCTATGTAATTGGATTTACTGGGTCAAGTGAAACGGTGAAGAAAAAGATGTTTGATAATGGAATATTTAACTTCTTAGGGACAGTGAGTGGAATAACTGTAGAATATTTGGACTATAGATTGTTTAACTTGAATCAATGGTTTAAGAAATAAAGTTTTTAAGAATAGTGGAAAAACATGTGGGAAGAGAAATAGAACTTCAAAGCCTTGACGAAAAGAAATTTGATCATTTGGAGTATATTGGCATACCAGCTTGTAGCAAATTTTCTATTCGTCTAACAACGAATGGTATTCGCCTCTGATTCACGTACTTAATTATACAACAAAATGCAGTGTGATCTGACATTAAAAGAAGAAGCAAAACAAAAACCAGATTGCGAAACATGCAACATTATCCTGGAATCTGCTCTTTTTTCTTGCATTAGGCCCAGTATAATTGTTCAGTTGTTCCTTGTTATTAATCTTTGTGCTTGATATAATGATGTTTTGAATCCATTTGAGAGCACACAAATAAATGAACAAAAATTTACGTACACTACTTATATATAACTATATAAGGTCATAGCCTTAAATTTTGATGCAAGAAGTATGTTGGACTAAATGGTGAGACATATTATTGCTTCAAAGTAGTGGTACGGCAGACCGATTAATACTTGTGGGAGAGTAAGAAATTATGAATTAGTACATCTATTAAATACTACAAATTGTCTTCTAGTTATTCAATATCCAATATAATAACAAGATAACCAACTGAGCTAGCTGAGTTGGCCAAAGTTCTTGGTCTTCATTAGAAACATCAAAAGTTTGAGCCCCCTTCTCTCAGATCCTCTTCTTGATTTCGGCCCTCCTTGTTATCCCTTCCGACTAACCCAAAAATATATATATATATATATATTTATAATAACAAGATACGCATAAACATTTTGAGGGCAATAGGCTTCTTTGGCAGGAAAAATACGCATAACATCGCATCTTAGTTGTATAAAGAACTTCTTTTTACTACAAGTTAATATGAATAATGTCCCTATACCATGCATATGTTTGTTGATGTTTATTTTTCTATTCTAATAATTAGTAGGGTTAATTACAAAAATATCATTGAACTATGACTTAATATCATGATGCCCCTCTAAACTCTAAAATGAAACAAGTTGACCCCCTAAATTATCAAGTTATATCAATCAACCCCCTCTTGTTAGCAATTCGTTAGGAAAATAGATGAAAATTATTATTTGACTTGTACATGTTAACAAAATTATAGTTTTATACCGAAATTGATATATATATATATATATATATATTATAATGGTTGCCTAGTGACTGAAATATTTCTTGAAATGACATATAAATATAAGAGCAATATAAACGGTATTTCAGTCATTACAATATTATTACAAAAAAAGAATGTAATTTAGGTATAAAATCAACTTTTGTGAACATGTTCAAATTGCATGATAATTTTTCATCTACTCTCATAACTGATTGCTAATGTATTGCTAACAGTCGGAATTGATTGATACAAATCAATAGTTTTTAAGGAGTTAATTTGTTACATTTTGAAGTTTAGTAGACATAGTGATACTGAGTCATAATTTAAGAGGTGTGTTTGTAATTAACCTTAATTAGTATTATAAGAGGAACATCTCAAAAAAAATTAATTGATCAGCTCCGTTTTGTGTCATCGTCCCTAATTAAACAGCTCCATTTGGCGTTGTGGTGGGCGTTGTGTTGTGGTGAATCAAAATACTTTTTGATTGCCCAAGACCTGTAATGTATATACGGTTACAAAGCAACTGTGTCTGCCCATAATCCACAAGGCCGGATTCCCACAAAATCTATTCAAAGAAGGCCCTGCTCTACCTACTCTCAATAACGAATTGAAGAATTTGGTGATTTTAGCTTTGGAGTTGAGAGTTTGATGATGAATTGATAATTGAATTGTTGTATGCTTTCTTATTATTGTTGTTGTTTCTGGGCTTTGGTTTCTAATTCGCGCTTTTCTTCCTTTGAATGTTTGGATTTTAGTGTGCCAGATATATGATTCAAGCTAACATTTGGAGGGTTTAGTATTAAAACCCAACTTACGAGTTAGATTTTCAAATGGCTTACTTTTGATAATCATCTACAACCTAAATTTTTTCCCTTGGATAATCTATAAAATAATTGACCTCTATATGTGGTTATGTTCATTGGTGGACAAAGGGGAGGCGGGCCGGGGCATGGTCCCCCAAAGCTTCCAAAATACTCTTTTAACTCTTATAGAATTGTTGGCATTTATGATCAAATAATATTGGTTCTCAAAGTTCAGGAAATTTTATCATGATACTTATAAAATTCAAGAAATTTTATGTTGGCCCCGACAAAATCTTAGAATCTATAGTAATAATGAGAACTCACCCAAAAGTGTTAGTCAATAAGATATCATTTGGGTTTATTGTTCTTACTTATATACTTAAAATCCCCCAAATAAACTTTGACGTGAAATTCAATAGTCACAATCTCCCCCTTGAAGACCTCACGTCCTTGCGTGAGGTACACAATCAAACCATAAACCCCTGCGCTGTAGTGCCCTTGAGCCCACACGGTCGTGTGTATGAGTTAACTCTAATATCATATATAATAATCACGAGAATTCATCCAAAAGGACTAGCCAATAAAGTGTTATTTGGGTTCATTACTCCTACTTATATACTAAAGATCTCTCATATAAATTTTCAATGGAAAACTCAGCACAAGCCAAGGCGGGTCCTCACAACTGCATTCTCAATTCCATTTTTCTTTCTTTTTCTTTTTCTTTTTCATGTTATCCTTTATCTTTACATTATCTTCTCTTTTTTTTGAGAAAACTTTTTGAGGGATGAATAATTCTTAGTTTATGTAATCAGAGGGTGTGTACGAACCTCCCTCTCGTTGTCCTTTCCCAAAAGAGAACATATTCTTTTTGTTTTTTTAACTTTTTTTTTCGTTTATTTTATGCATAATGCAAATATTCTACGTGATTACAACCCATTTCATGCATTGGCCTTGAATTACTTCACATTCATTGTGGTGCAATTACGTACCACCCTTCCCTACATATTCCAACAAGAGATGGCATGAAAATCTAGCCAGGAAACGCATCTGCTTCAGGAAGCACGAGATGGCATGAAAATCTTGCCCATGCACATGGTTTTTCTTACATTCCGAAAGTCTAATTTTGAGTATGTAACTGGCATGGGGAAGTAACATGAGATGTGATTTCCCCATAGAAGATATTGGCATAAGAGCTGCATTTTATTTGTTATACATATATGATGGTTATTATACATGTTAGGCCATATATATCAATCTATACATGAAGTTAAACCATTTTTGTAAGCCCCCAATTAACACGGAAGAATCTCCTTCACAAACATGCATTCGATTGTACGTAAATTTAATTCACGCTTTAATAAAAGTGAAAAATTAACGTTCAAGATGCATAATGCCATGGTACTCGATGCATGCAATGGTGAAGTAGTTCAGTTTATTGCTCCAAATTCATGACGATTGGTTTTATTCTAATACAAGAACAAAGCCGAAGCTACTGGCCAAATTTATATATTGACCAGTATAAAAGAGGAGAACTGATCATGAATCATAATAACTCCGTCCGCGTTTGTATGAAGTAGCAGCAGCTTCGATTAGTTTGATGGAACTGTGTACTCTGCAATGGAATTAAGAAACAGAAGAAAAGCAAAGGAGAGGTTAGCTTATAAGAAAAACCTATATAATGCAAACAATTGAAATGAATGAGCATATCAATTAATTAATTACTTCCACATTTGGTTCCAGGGGTAATCTCTTGGCAGCAGGCCTTTCCAACATATACCACTTTTTCTCCTGGGAGGTACTCGTCAGCATCCGGCTTGAGGAGATTGCAGGCGCATACGATATCAACCCCCTTCGCAAAGTCGCAGCATTGCTGTGACCGTTTAACCTCCGGCCCGGTAGGAGGGATTCAGAACATTCCATTGTGAAAGCGTCCAGCTCATTTCCTCACTGGCCGGAGACTAGTGCAATATTGTTTCCAGGACTCATCAAAACCACTGTGGCAATCACAAGAATAATCAAAGCCATGGAACGGTTACGAGACACTGCCATCCCTCTCGTGTGTCTAGTGTGTGACGGTGGATTGGTGTGTTCCAAATCTGTATAATTACACTCCATATAAATAGACCTGAATATATACATATATGTATAACAGTTTTAAGGGAGGAATCAAATAGACGCTTAGAAGGTGCATTCTGAATTGGACAGACGGGTGGAGAGATTTAAGGTGCAGTTATGGTTTTGAGACAATGTGTTATATGTGAGCACTTTATCTGCTTCTTGGCTGCATCAGTTCACTTTGCATTTCCATTTTAGTACCCCTTTTTTGTTTTTTTATTTTATTCCAGCTGATATTTGATATCATCATGGATACAGAAATCTCTCTCTCTCTCTCTCTCTCTCTCTCTCTCTCTCTCTCTCTCTCACACACACACACACACACACACACACACACACACACACACAACATAATGCTACACGAAAAGAATTATTATAAATCCGTAAAAAAATCCTGTAATTTTTTGTCCTCTTATATTTTAAACCAAGATGCACACTATTTTGGCTCATCATTCTAAAAATAACACTGCTACATCATTTTAGTAAATTTTTTATTGGGTACACGCTGTACACACCACATGGGATCACAACCCATGTGAAGACCTTAAATTGGTTTGACCATCTAAACCTATACATATGTATGGAATTTGAATTCTCTTCATTCTATAATTTGAATTCTCTACCTATGTATGTATATATATATATATGTATGAGGTGAACGAAGTTATGATATAAATTTAGCCTCAAGCTCGTGGGCGGCCCAAGCCCAGTTCTCGACCCACCTCATGTAGATAGACTTGGACCTTAGATATAGCTCAGCCCAAGCCCAACTTGTGGCCCGGCCCAAGTGGACATCCAAAAGCCCAACCCAAGAGTCCATCCCAAATATAAAATATTAATTTTTACAAGTTTTATTATATAAATACCTTATTAATTATTATTATAAGCGTGAGGGTATATAAGTTTACAATAATAATATTTAAGTTCAGTTAGAATTTGTAATTTATAGTGTATTTTGTAAAGTTATGTAATTGGTGAATTTCCTGATCTTTTATATTTCTTGTAATTTGGGATATTAGGTGTCTATCACAAGCTTTTAAGACAAAGATTTGTGCCATGAAAGATTTTTCTTTCACAAGCATTAGCTAAGAAGTGCTTGAGAGGAAGAATTAGTTGAAGACTTCAAGAAGCATTCAAGTTCCATACCATTGGATAGCTTTGAATTTGGGATGTTGGGTGTCTATAATTAGCTATCACAAGCTTTTAAGATAAGGATTCGTGCTCTGAAAGATTCTTCATTCATAAGCATTAGCTAAGAAATACTTGAGAGGAAGAATTGGCTAAAAACATCAAGTATTCAAATTTGATACCATTCTTTAGCTTTGGATTGAAGATATAGAGAATGATGAAAATTTGAGAGCTTTGATACCTTTCGATTGATCCCGATAGCTTTCGATCGAAGATTCAGAGACTGCAGAAAATTCAGATTTTTCGATACCTTTCGATTAACTTCGATTGACTTCAATTGAAGATTCAGAGAAGGTGTAGTGTGTCTGTCTGACTTGATCGATTGCAACCAAGCTCGTTGGAGCGAGATGCGAAAAATCTGCAAAATAGATTTATGGAAGAAAATTCAGTTTCCTATATAAACAGATAGTATTTCTAGGGTTTCTAAGATAGCAGTTGTACCAAAGAGAGTCCTCAATTGATTCCTAGCAACAACAACTTCTTTAATTTTGAAGAATTGAAGTCTTGATAGAGTTCAAGGCGGCAAATCCGTACTAAGGGAATCTGTATGGTAATTAAGTACAGTAACGATAAATCATGGAGTTAAGCAAGTATGAGGCAACCAAGAGAGTCCAGGAGTCTATTGAGATTTGGTTGTAAGTGTTCTTGTAATCGTATAACAATGCTTTTAGTGCATGATCTTTGTCCGGCAGAGGAAATACTTGATTTTTTCCCGATTTGAGTTTTCACTGCAAAAATCTCATGTGTCAATTGTGTAATTATTTTTTACTTTACTTGACACGGGTATGGATGCACTGAGCCATAGTCATACGTACATAGTATTCGTCTAACTCGTATCATTTAGCAAAGCTATAGTCTGACAAGGGTTTTTTTCATATTTTTTTTATATAATTAGTAGTTTATATAAATTCACAATAAGTAATGTTCTATAAGTTTAATCATTTACATTTTTTGGTATAATTTTTATAAGGTGACTAATTCTCTAATTTAGTTTTATTATTATTGATTACTTATTACTAATTAGTTATTTTGTAAATTAATTGCTAATTTAATAAAAAAAATAAAAAAATTAAAATCTAAAATTTTGGAAAAATTGATCAAGGCTCGCCAAAGGCCCAAGGCTCATAAATTTCCAATTTGGCTAGGCTCAAAATTAGGCAGCAGCCCGCAAAGTCCAAACCAAGTCTAGTCGGCCAAATCCATTAAAATAGAACATTAAGTGGACACTTATTCACTCAACATCTCGACGTGTGGGATCCAAGCTCTCAACGTTCGTGGGCCAAAGAGAGTTTATATTCTGGTTCTTTGGCTTTTGTCTCGGGCCGCATGCAAAAGCCAGAGAAAAAGGTTTAGCCGCTCTGTTCATTGCTGTAGCAGTTTTGGGGAAATTGGGAATTTGTTCCTAGGGATAGTTTGGGTACAGAGCAAACATATTTGTTTGGATATACTCAACAAATTTGGGATTTCTCCACTTAGTTGGAAGGTTGGAAGCAAATGAACCTAGAACATACCACTGTGCTTGTAGTTCATTATTTTTATTGAGCGGATGTGGCCATCAAGTTCAAGAAATTTTACTGCGGTCCTTATAAGACGATGAAATTTTTGCTTGGCCTTCCGAACAAACTCTTGTCCGGCATTGGCATTGTTAATATTTTCACAACCATTTTCACTGCATTTTCAAGTTTCTTTTCCTTTCTTTCTTCTTTTTTGCTTGATATTTTAACTTTACATATATTTAATTTTTGGGACCTGTTCTTTTTTTTTTTTTCCTTCTTTTGTTTTTTATTTTTTGGAACATAAACTACTTACAGAATCAAAAGAATTAAGAAATGTCATACTCCACTAATTCCAGCAGCTTCATTGGCATGGCCAGCAAAGTCCAAGTAATAAATACCCACGAGGCTTGAGATGCAAGCCAATTAGCACACTCATTTGCTTGACAAGGGCACGAAACAAAGGAGTTTGGCCTGAAAATCAACTTCTGCAAGAGCCTGGTGTGTGGTATTGGTTTAAAAGAACCTTTTATCACTGAGGCTGCTGCTGTATTTAATTGCCAGTATGGCCATTTCCTTTGAAGTACTTAGGCCTCCCTTGGGTGCAAATTCTAGATCCATAAAAACCTGGGATGGAGTTGTGGAAAGATTTAGAAAAAGGCTATCCATTTGGAACAGGAAGCAGCGTCAATGGGGGGTAGAATCACCTTGCTTAAAGCTACTTTGGCAAATTTACCTGTATACTATCTATCCATGTTCAAGATGGCTACAGCAGTATGCAATGAACTTGAAAAACTCCAGAGAAGATTCTTATGGGGTGACAATGAAAACAAGAGGAAAATCAGATGTGTGAGTTGGCACCAGGCAACATTGAGCACAAATTTAGGTGGTCTAGGTATTCCATCATTGAAAAGTAGAAACCAGTCCCTATTAGCAAAATGGTAGTGGAGGTTCAGCTGCGAAAAGAAGGCTTTTTGGAGAAGATTCCTTTGTGCTAAGTATAACATAAACCAAACCTCTTGGTCCCCTCTGGAAGTCCCCTCAGATAGATGTTCAAGGCTTTGGAGTGACATCCAATTAGTTGGATGTCCTCAAAATAGGTTAAGCTCCATCCTAACTGACAACCTTCAACTCAAATTGGGATCTGGGGAGTCCATTAAGTTTTGGCATGATCATTGGCTAGGAGCCCAATCTCTAAAATCCTTGTATCCTAGGCTCTATTCATTATCCAGCCCATAGGAGGAGTGTGTAGGGTTTGTCTTCTCTCATTCAGGATCCATGTGGAACCTCACATTCAGAAGAAATCTAATGGCCTAGGAATCAAAAAGCCTCATTAAACTAAAGGAGCTCATTCAGACATCCATTCCTACTCCCAATAAGCTGGATTCCATGGTGTGGAAAGCAGACTCTAGTGAAGTTTCCTCATGCAAATCATACTGCAGAGCTGTTGAAGGGTGCTATGGCCTTCCCAAATCCAAATCTAGCTTCATCTGGAAGCTCAAGATACCTCCAAAAGCAATTTTCTTCTCGTTGTTAGCTTTAAAAGGAAGAATCAAGACTAAAACCCTCTGAGCATGGATACTACTTGTGCTTTCTGTAACTTGGAAATTGAAGATGTAGACCACCTCCTCCTAACTTGCAGCTTCTCATGGAAGGTATGGACGTATGTTCTTTACTGGTGGGGTTTGATCTGGGTGTGTCCAAGAGATCTAAAGTCTCATATGGAGTGGTGGTATGGGTTCAATTTTAAAAACTTAAAGAAAGCAATATGGAACTCTCTGTTTATTACTGTTCTTTGGAACCTTTGGCTTGCGAGGAATGGGCTAATTTTCAACAATGTCCAACCAGAGTGCTACGATGTCTCTGAAAGCATCAAGATTATCATAGCATCATGGGTGAAGGTAGCTACCCCATTGGCTTCTTTCAGCCTTTATGATTTCTTATACTGCATTGATGGAGTTCAAGATCTTAAGTTTTAGCTTTTCATTTTTTTTGCTGATGCATTTAATTGGCTGGTGGCCAATTTCTTTCCTTCCCTTTCTTGTATCTCTCTTTCTTCAGCGTTTTTAGCAGTAGCAACAAAGGCCTTTCTCTGAGCAGGGCTGAAGGCTACATAGCAGTTATACTTGACATGGTTCTCTATGTTGGCCCAAAAGGCAACCCAAGAGGGGGAGTGAATTGAATTTTTCAAAAATAATTACAATTAAGACTAATTAAAATTAATCTAAGCAATGAAACAGTAATTCAAGATATGTGTGATGCAAAATAATCAAGATTGAATGAAAGCAAAGCACAAAGAATGACACCAAGAATTACCGAGGTTCAACCACAACTTGTAATTTACGTTCTCACCCTAAAATCCCTTTGAAGTCTTTTTTCACTATGCAATGTCCAATTACAAAGTAGAGGTTAGTTGAAGTGCCTATCTTACTCTCCTTGAAGCTTACACCCAAGTTTCAATGCTACAAGAATTTTGTTCAAGCTTTCTCAAACTTACAAGTATTTTTCTTCCACTAGAAAACACTCAAACTCTAACTCTCAAACAAATAGAGATATACAATTGAAGTACACACTCTCTATGAAGAGTAAATGAGAATTTAATGGCTCACTAATTGTCAACTGTTGAGGATAAAGAGAATTTTCAGAAGTTGGAAGAATTTTTAGCTCAATGATCAGTGGAATGTAGTAACTCTTGTCCTTAAATGCCTTTGGAGTCTTGTATATAAAGCCCTTAATCAATTTCAGCCGTTGGTGGTAGTTGCAGCTTCATTTAATGCGAGTTCAGACCAATATAACGTTTAAAAATATAGTTGTTAGTTCCCAGGTGTCGACACTTCATTTCATGTGTTGACACTTCATGTTTACATTCTCTAGTTCTTGTCCTCTGTTTCCATGAGTCAACACTTGAACATTCATTTCTCAGTCTTTGGCCTCTGCCTTCATGTGTCGACACTTCGAATCCATGTGTCGACACTTCTGCTAGAATATTTTTTCCATGCTTTCCTTGATCAACTTAGCTTCAAAACACTTTAAGATCTTCAAGGAGTCTTCTCTTTAGGGTGTAATGATCTTTTAAAACCTTCAATCCAATGTGGTTATTGAAGAATGTCTCTAATTCAATTTGGATTAAATTCATTTTGGTTTCTTCAAAATCTTCTCTTAGATTCTTCATTGAGTCTTCACAAACTTGATGAACTCTTTTTTGAACACTTTCGATCTCTTTGAATTCAAATCATTGATTTGATGTTTGAATAGGTGTTATTTATCTATTTTTGGTGTATTGCTCAATCTTTAACTTGCTGTACATCCATTTTGACATGCATTATGTTTTAAGTTTAAAACATATCTCTTATTGACCTGCACACTAATTAAATTTATTAGTAAACTAACACAAAGTTTAGTTATCATCAAAATTAAAGCATGGAGTCAACACTCTGAAGGAAGGAACCCATCTATGAAAGATTCCATTGGTACAATCGGATTGTGGCCTAGAGGAATAGAAGTAGGCAATCTCAAGAAATAACATGATGAAGATTTGGTGCTCTGAATAGCAACATCAGGATCAACTGGGATTTTATTAAAATGAAGTCATTGTGACTTTTCCAAATATTCCAACACAACTAAGATATAACTTATAAGAGCTAGAGAGTAAGTGTTAAAAGTCGGGTTCATGGACTGATACAATGATTTTACAGGAAGAATATAATTAAAGTTAACAATGTAGGATAGTCCATTCCCAAACCACATAGGATGAGTCCAAGGACATCTAAACAAAACATGTTCTATTAATTCCACCTCTTTTTTACAAATAAGACAGCAAGGACTTCTTGAGCATTTCGTACGAGCTACATTCTTACCAGTGGCTAGAGCACTATGAATAACTTTCCATAAGATTTCACTGAGCTTCTGACAATTGAAGGGGACCAGCTTAGGATCTTTATTTTTTGATTGGATCATACTGGAATAAGCCACAATATATCCAGACTTGACCGAATAAACCCCAAAAAGTTCCCAAACTACAGAGTCATCCTTAACAGACGAAGAAAGAGGAATCCTTAGGATAACATTAGCTTCATCTGGAAAAAATAATCACCGAATTAAGTCTTCCTTTCATCTATATATGATTTATTGGATTGAGAAGATCTTAACTAACTCTACTTGACCATCAAAAGGCTTAGGAGTTTTGATCCTATACTTTGTTGATGAACACCAAGCATCATCCCAAACTTTAGTTTTACACCCTTATGAAATATTCCATCGCAAACCTTTTTTTGCAGCAAGACTCTCCCTTCTAAAAGACTAGATGGGAGCCACGATGGAGAAGCACCCTTTTAGCTTCCATTGGAGAAGAATTTGAAAAATAAACACCCTTGAGAATCCTAGCCCACATCTGGTTTGGGTTGCAATAAGCCCGCAAAACTGCTTTACTAGTAAAGCTATATTGAAGCAAGATAGGTCTCTAAACCCCATACCCCCATTCCTTTGGAGCCGCTAGCGATTTCCAATATGCCAATGAATTTTCCTATCCTTGTCATCCTCTCTCCATGAGAATCAACCAATCAGAGAGATGAAACATTTTCATGAAGATTGAGAAACTTTGGAGCACATCATCGTATAAGAGGGACAGTAACTACTATATAACTTGTAGTTATGGATAAGTTCCATATTCTTCTCAGGTATTTAGTGGGTCTCAATATCAACGTCCCTTTTGATTTACTGGTCAACCATTGTATATGTAAAGAATTGAAAATATATTCTTTTTGGTTTCTTTTTGCATAATGCAAAAATATCGTACTAAGGCCATCCTATTTCATTCATGTTGGGTAGATAATAAGTTATTCCATCAATTGGAGATAGAAAATACAATGAATTTTTATATAACAAAAACACTCATATAAAATTTCAAACAATAATACAGAGCACTCTCACTTTCTCTCCTACCCTCTTTTTCTCATTAATATATATATATATATATTACAAGCATAACCCAATACTTGTATTTATAATACTCAGATTAAGCATCAATAAAGTTGAAGATATTTTTTCATTGGTCATTAATGGTGGACCACTATAGCAAACACGGCCTGGACTCCCAGTTGCCTGATCTTGATCCTTCTGCAACCTTACATGGTTGAATCTTCAAATGTTTTATCCCTAAGTTTGCTTAATGGTTAAGATTACTCCATTCAACATCCCCCCTTAAACTTAACCATTCCAAGTAAAATCTTCTGTCTAGTAAAACATTCAGGCTTCAAGAGTTTAGTGAAGATATCCGATACTTAATCATTTGTTCTACATGACACTAGTTCTATTTCCTTCATCTTTATATACTCCCAAATGAAATGGAATCGTATGTCAATATGTTTGCTTCATTCATAGAAAACTGAATTATTTGTGAGTGCAATAGCTAAGCGATTATCCAAATAAATCTCTGTGGGTTGTTCTTAGGACAATTATAAGTATTTTAGCATATTCCGTAATCAGATAACATGACATATAGCTAAATTTGCAATAACATATTCAGCTTCACATGTAGATTATGTAGCTATCGTCTATTTTTTCGATGACCATGTGAATGTTGTATCTCCAAAGAAGAATACAAACCCTGTTATACTTTTCCTTTTATCTATGTCTCTTCCCCATTCACTATCTGAATAACCAATGAGTTTAAACCATTAGTAGACTTATATAATAATCCTTCATCTATAGTACGTTTCAGATAGCATAGTATCCTCTTTAATGCGTTGAGATGAGATTGATTTGGTGTTTCCATGTATCAACTGATCAATCCAACGCCATAAAATATATCTAGTTGGGTGCATGTCAGATATCATAGACTTCCTACCAGACTTTTGAAATATGTAGGATTGATGTTACCTTTGTCATTCCTTCACAGTTCTAATCCGCCTTGAACTGGTGTAAAAACTGGATTACATGTATCCATCCCAAATCTCTTCAAGATGTTTGTTGTATAATTCTTTTAAGAGATAAAGATCCCATCTTCTCTACCCAACATATGGTATCAGAGCTAGATACAAGTCATCATAGAGCACAAAAGACTACAAAATTCAATTTTTTGCAAAACAGAGCATAAAATCGTCCTCTGACCAGAATTCAAGTTGGTCAAAATCAATTTTTGATCACACCAGAAGGTTCGTCTTGACAATACGAATCAAACGCAGCAAACAACATCGAAAACGGAGGTCCAACGCTCCATAGATCTAAAATTGAAATTTTCAGATTTGTAGCATTTTTTTGGCTGGAGAAGATGAAGTGACCTCAGCGCTATAGTGACATCTATAGTACCTGCCGACACAAGTTGTTATAAATATAGACCGACCCCCAAAGTTTAGTCTAATTGCAAATCAGCCCCCAAAGTTTGGCCTAATTATAGATTGGCCCCCAGAATTTGGCCTAATTTTTAGATCAACCACTAAAAATCTAAAATTATTCTCTTGAGTCCTTGCCAAGTGAAATATGACAAATTCAAGTAATTTCTTTCAACCTCAACTTCCGCGATTAGGAAAAGAAAATTATGAGAACTGGAGTATTCAAATGAAAATACTCATTGGTTCACAAGATTTATGAGAGATTATTAAACGAGGTTATTCAGAGCCAGTCTCCAAAGTTGTAAAAGATGCTTTTAGTGAGACAGCAAAGGCAACATTCAGAGAAGTAAGAAAGAAGGATAAGAAGGCATTGTACCTAATCTACCAGGCCCTTGATGAAGCCAATTTTGAGAAGATCTCCTCAATAACAACTGCTAAAATGGCATGGGAAGCTCTTTGAACTTCATTTCGTGGCATTGAGAAGACAAAGAGAATTCATCTTTAAATGCTAAAAAGTGAATTTGAATTATTAGAAATGCACGAGAATGAGTCAATTTCTGAATTCTCTATCAGAACTTTGACTCTGGTGAATAAAATCAAACGTAATAGAGAGAAGATAGAAGATATTCAAGTAATCAAAAAAATCCTTCAATCCTTGACTTCAAAAGTTGATCATGTAGTTATGGCTATTAAAGAATCAAAAGATCTCGATTCTATGACAATTGATGAACTAGTAGCCTCGCTAGAGATTCATGAACAACAAATCAACAAGAAATCATCATCAAAGTCTCTTGATCAAGCACTCCAATCGAAGCTGATGCTATAAGAAAATAAGGAAGATAAAAAAGAAAGGTCACAAACATTTCGTAAAAGTGGTCGTGGTCAAAGAGGATGAAGTTTCAACAACCGACGAAGAGGAGGAAGGAGCTATAATAACATTGGACGAAATAATGGAAGATTCCAGCAATAATCTTTCGAAAGAGGACGAGGATGAGGTAGAAGAGGTGGTTTCAATGATCATCAGAATATTGATAAAAGAAATGTGCAATGTTATAGATGTCAGGGCTATGAACATTTTAGCAATGAATGTTATGCACAAACTTCAAAAGCTGCAATTAGCGAGCGAGCAAGCCAATCTGGGTGAAATAAGTGAGCCAAAGTCCATGATATTAATGGCTTATCCGATGACTGTAAAAGATGAAAATGTATGGTTCTTAGATACAGAAGCCAGCAATCACATATGTGGGAGAAAGCATATGTTTGTAGAGCTTGACGATACTACGAAAGGATATGTCTCTTTTGGTGATCTTTCAAAAGTTCCAGTGAAAGGAAGAGGTAACATTCTTATCAAGCTCAATAATGGTAGTTATAATTATATTTCTGATATTTTTTATGCGCCGAATATAAAGCATAACCTGTTGAGTCTAGAACAGCTCCTAGAAAAGTGTTATGATATAAGATTGAAAGATTCCCACCTATCAGTCAAAGATGATCATGGTAATCAGCTTATACATGTTAGAATATCCAAGAATAGAATGTTTGCTCTAAACATTCGTCATGATTCACTGAAATGCCGAAATGCCATTATCAACAACAAAAGAGGGCAATGGCACTTGAGGCTAGGACATCTAAATTTTGAAGGCTTGAGATTATTATCAACAAAGAAGATATTGAAATGGCTACCATACATCAATCATCGTAATAAAGTTTGTGAAAGTTGTGTCCTCGACAAGCATGCAAGAACAAATTTTGTAAGATAGACAAGCTGGAGAGTAAATAAGCCACTAGAGCTAGTACACACCAATGTATGTGGTCCGTTGAAACCAAAATCAAATGGATAGAATAGCTATTTTCTCACGTTTATTGATGATTATAGCATAAAAAAGTGGGTGTACTTTCTCAAAAGAAAATCTGAGGTGCTGAATATATTCAAAGAATTCAAAGCCAGTGTTGAAACGCAAAGTGGATATCAGAGAAAGACATTGTGGTCTGATCAAGAAGGAGAATACACTTCTGATGCATTTGAAGTTTTCTATAGAGAGCATGGCATCAGACACCAATTTACACCAAGATATACTCCTCAACTCAATAGAGTCGCTGAAAGAAAGAACCGCACTATTCTTAGCATAGCACGTAGCATGCTCAAAGACAAGAAGTTACGTAAAGGTTTTTGGGTTGAAGCAGTATCAACAGCAATATACTTGGGGCATGGGAGCCATGGACTCCCATAATGTTTTATATAATGGCCAAAAAAATTTACAAAATAAATTGCACCCCCCCCCCCCCCCCCCCCCCCCTCCTCTCTTAGTTAATTAATTACTTCTTAATTACCTAAATGTTCTTCTTAATTGATTACTTCCACATTTGGTTCCAGGGCTAAGTCCTTTGCCGCAAAAGTCTGCCACAGAGACCACATTTTGTCCGGGGAGGAACTTGTCAGCATTCGGGTTGAGGTTCTCGCACACACATACCACATCAAGACCTTTCACAAGGTTGCAGCATTCCTGTGGGGGTTTAACCTTCGGCCCCAGTGGAAGGGATGCCCGACAGTGATGAACAAACCATTCAGCTCATCTATTCCGCACTGGCCGGAGACTGCAGTATTGTTTCCAGGACTCAAAATTGTGGCTATCACAAGTGTAATCAGAACCATGAAATGGGTATAAAAGACAGCCATTGCTCTGGCGTATGTCTCGAGTGTGTGGATTGGTATGTTCCATGGCTGAATAGTAAAACTCCATATAAATAGACCTGAATATCTATATATATACACATATATGTATATATACATAAGGAAGGAATCAAATAGAGACTTAGAAGGTGCATTTTGAATTGGACTGACGGGTGGAGTGATTTACGATGCAGTTATATGGTTTTGATCACACAATGTTTTGTATGTGAGCACTTAATCCGCTTCTAGGCTGCATGAATCCACTTTGCATTTCCATTTTAGTACCCTTCTGTTAAAAATTCCAGCTGATATTGATATCATCATGGACACCGGAAATCTCTCTCTCTCTCTCTCTCTCTCTCTCTCTCTCTCTCTCTCTCTCAACATAGTGCTATACAAGAAGAAGTTTTTATATATTTATACGAAATAATGTAACTGTTTATGCATATTTTATTTTAAACCAAAACACTCTATTTTAACTCGTTATTTTAAAAATGCCATAACTATATTATTCTAGTGAAATTTTTTGTATAAAAACTTTTGCAAGAATAGATTTTTCCAGTAGTATATTGGTGGAGAAAGATTGAAATCGAATTGATTGAATCCGTACTGAAAGCTTAGGCATTGATGCATGGGAACCTGTCCTTTTACAAGGACGACTGAGAGAGGCTTTTCTTATTCATTCTCAAATCCCACGGATTTCTTATTTTGAAGAAGAATTATTAGAGGAACCCTATATTTATCCTTTTGTAGTTTTAACTACAAGATTGGACACAAGTAATTGGGATATTCAATGAAATTCAACCCAATCAATAAAATTTTAAAAATTGAATTCCGCAAATAGTATGCCAGGAATATAATTGCTTTCTTGGCTGACTTGAGCCAATGAAGTGTTTTTTCACTTTCGTTATATAAAATTAATTTCTGAATTAGTTGATTTTATTTTAAATTTTGAAGAAAATTTCCTGGAACATTTGGATTTCAAAACCGTCTTTTAGAAATTACAAAAAAAAAAAAGCGATTAAAAATAATTTCGAATAATTAATTAGTTAAAGATAGCGTACAAAACAAAAAGACACGGAAACTTCTAGTTGAGATCCAAGCATTTGCTTCTCTGTGGGTCATTATGATTTCCTTAAGCATCATTCAAAAATCCATCTTTTTTTCTTCTCTCTCACTCATCCCTCATTCCGAAAAGTTCTTCAAGATTTTCTCAAAAAACTAATACGAGCAAATATCAAATCCATGATATTTCTCGTTCTTCAAGCATCCCCAATGACTAAGACTCAGATACTGTATCCTATTGTAGATTTGTAGCATAATGGAATGTAACATTCTCAAGAGAGGTGTGGTTAGGAGTTCAATTATTCTTTCTGTTGAGCCAAACACAACTTATGGAAAAGCAAAGAAAAGAGAGACATTGTCTCATATTTGTAGCTTCTTTTACTCATACTTAGATGCTGTTTACACCAGTACTACAACAACCAAAGACAAGCTACTGCTTATTTATTCACTAGTAAAGTAGCAAATAAACCCTGGCCCAGCTGAATCTTGTCCATCCTCTTTCTAAACTTCATGGAACAGTGTAATCTGCAATAAATGTAATAAGAAACAAGAAAAAGAAATGCTGACATACAGGGGAGGCCAGGAAATTTTCAGGATTCCATTAAATGCGTATGCCACAAAACGAGAACTTCAATTCCCAGTACCGAAATGGCTTTTCCTTTTTTATTTTCTTTTTGGGTAATATTATACATTTAAAAAATTCATACAGAATTTATATCCAGAACAATGTGTCTGAGTTGTGGAACCCACCAAAATGTATTTTAATTACAAAATTGTCACTATCACATCATTCTGATTTAAAATTCTGTATAAAAATTCTAGAAGAATAGTATTTTCCTTTCTTTTTTTTAGAATCTGTTTTGTCACAGTATGGACTAAAGGCATGCAAAGGGTTCATAATCCAATTCAATTTACAAGTGCCAGATCAAGGTTTTGAGAGACATGTTTGTCATTTGCTGGAATAGAAGGTTGCCTTCACTATTCAAATAAAATTTTGTGCTTTGAAATGAAAATCATTCCCTCATGTATCCTCTTCGTTTAATGCACATACATTAAAGTTATGTTTGAAATTTGGAATTATTAAGGGAAAAGAAAAAAAAAAGTGAGAATTCAAAATCCTTAGTAATTTCTTTTTTATATTCTTTTACTCTCCACTTTTTCTAACAACTAAATATACGGTATATTTTCATATCCCTTTCCCTTTCCCTTTCCTCTTCCGTTTCTCTAACCAAATCCTTGATCCACAAACACAATTAAGAACAAAAAATTTTAAGAAGGCTGAGAGATGCAAATTGTTAGTTCAGAAATCTGTAAAAGAAATAAGAAGATGAATAATCGCATCCAAGGCACGATTAATATCATTTTTCTTAAGACGATATTCGCCCCCACCAATTCTCAGAATCTGGTGTGCACCGGGTTAATGGCGAATCGCCTCCAGAATACAATGGAGCCCAGAAAAATCTGTAATTCTGACTGCGTGTTGCACACACGAAATCAGACCTGAATACCCTCTGATTATCAAGTCTGCCAAGAATCTGAATGTCTATTTCTGCAGAAACAGACTTCAGAGATAATGAATAATAAAACTAGAAAAGAATCAAGAACTGTATTGCCTTTCAATATATAGAGAAGTTGTAGGAAAAATTATATATTTTTGTCTGCGAATTTGCCATGTTTTTATATACATTTTGGTGTCTTTTTGGACTAGACATAATTGTTAGAATTCAAATAATAACTGATTTTTAACAGTCACTTGTAGGTTTAAACACAGCCGTCGGATCGCCCCTTTCTTAATCTAACGGTATAGATCGCATCTATTTATTATTTGATCAGATCATGCATCACACCTCTATGATCAGGTGTGGTTCTCACCATACGATCTTTTTTGCTTATGTATTAGCCATCCAATTGTTGATCATCATGATTGACAAAAATCATCACACGTCACACGTGTCTAAGTGCCAAGTGCGCCACTAAAGCGCCACATTGCGCCACGCGACTCGCATGCGAGACGTGCGCATGGCGCACATGTGGCTTGGCACACATGCTCACACTTGAGTGCTACACCCAATCATTGCTCTAAAGCAATACATAGAAAGTTGTTAACATTTATAAATGCCTTACAAAACTTCTCACTTTTCGATGTAGGATTCATTTAATAAGGTAATAAAGACTTTCTTTAAAGCTAATCAAAACCAAAATGGAAAAACCCCAAAATTACTACATATATTATATATTTTAAAAATAATTTCAACAAAAATTGGGTAAGAAGGCCAAAACAAATTGTTTATAATTACCTCCACATTGGGTTCCATGAGGAAGTGGTTTGCCACAGGACTCAAGCATGTAAACTGCTTTCTCCATGCTGATCTTCTTCAGCATCTCCTTTGTCATCTTGGCACAAACACACATAATGTCCGCCGTCTTGACAGCTTCACAGCATCCATCAGAGGGCTTAACCTTCAGGCCCGAGTTCTGAACACATGGCGTACACTCTTCATTGAGAACTTCCACACCTTCACAATCCAACTGTGCCAGCAATATGTAGTTGCGGGGAACTATAATCCCACCAACCACCAAGATAGCCAAAACCATATAGCATATGTTATACGTTGCCATCTCTCTCTCTCTCTCTCTCTCTCTCTCTACGAGTTTTGTGTGCGGGCTAGGTGAGGGGTATGGATGAACGGGGTATGTATATATATTAGCTGTGAGAGAGAAACCGCAATGACACTTTGCATATCAATGCTGCGTGGAAACTTTTAGGGTTTACAGGTTGCTACCATGCAATTGCATGCATTTACGAGCTCTTTATCTCTAGTTTCATCCCTGCATGCGCCTCAGACTTGTGCTTTTGGAGTGATCGGTGGCAGCTTTAAAGCCTCTAAAAGGAAAGGGTGGAGGAAGAAAACGAGGTCTTGCTCAAGGCCAGGTTACCAATTTTCGCTTGGTTATTAATCCAACTCTTATAAGCTATATTTATTTTTAAGTTTCAACACTGCAACCTCTCTTTTTTAGTGTTCCGTTTTTGAAGCAATCTGCTTGCAAGTATTCATCTAAGTTTTTCATTATTAAAATTTTTCCTATTTTATTTTAAGACAAAGTCCAATTAATTCATCAACGAAATGAAGCATTGTGTTAATGAGTTGAACAACTTGAACTATATATGATTATCCGATGGAAATAAATTAAAAGATTCAGAGCGCCTTATGTTTGTCATGCCCGAATGGTAATGATTTTTTTTCCACCTCTCCCTCAATCTCTCTCTCTCTCTCTCTCTCTCTCATTGGATTAGTTGTTTCTGATCATATGAAAGTAGCTGCTTCATTTAAATCTCAAAGAATTGGTCTAAAGGTCAAGACTTGAAATTTAAGAGTCCAAAACCTCTTAAACTATGTTTGATACAAGTGAATGTAATAAAAAATAGTAAAACAAGAATGAGAGTGAAAATAGAATGACTACTCTTTTTCCATTGCTTAGTTGAGAGCACGGATCATTCTCATTCGATTCTCATCCTCATGTTTGGTACATGGGTTAAATTGTTGTAATGGAATGAATGTTTTAAGCAAAATGTTGGGCTCCAATAATATTATATTTCCAAGATTTTCTCTGCATCAATCGGAGTGAACCTCAGAAACAAGCAGTATCCTATATGATTGATTAAAACTAAACTAAAAACGCAATTTAACAAAGCTGTAATCGAGATTATATTCCATCAAAGTGCAATCTATTTGATAAAATCATAAACATAATAAAATAGCAACAAGTTCCTTAACACTGCTTCAGATATGAGTGCTGCAAAAATCAATCAGATTTTCATAGAAACGAAATGTCAAAAAATTGCCCCGCATAATCCAAATCCAACACCCAATTTCATTTCTTCTCCAACCAAAGTCACAGACACAAAGATACTCCCAGCCACCAAACAGAGTCAGTCAGAGACACAAACGTACTCCAAAAGAATTCCATGAAAATTTCAAAGATTTACAATACAAACAGAAACCCATAGATCAAATTGAAAAAGAAGTAAAACGGCTTCTATGAGATCGAGCTTCGGAGGCTTCACTGACTTCTTGTGGAGCTCTGGATTTTGATCGGAGATTGGTAGATCTACTTATAGGCTACCATGAGTCTTGGTGTCCCCCCAACTAGATGCTTTCAGTCATAGAAAGAGAGATTGTAGAGAGTGAGAGCCTACGGGTCGGGTGTCAAATAATTTTGATTTTCTTCTCATTTTAAAGGAATAGAATGATCATTCTCACATTTAAAAAAGAAAATAACCATTTTAATAAAATGTGAGAATGATCATTCTTAAAAAATAGTCATTCCAACTTTAAATAGTATTACCAAACAAGAGAATGAAAATGCAAGTAAAATTAATGACCATTCAATTCCATTTTATTTCTTTGTACCAAACAGTCTAACGTGCTATCAATTTTTTGGAGTCACCTCTAGGATTTTTGGTTTGATAATTACCTGGTTTGTGTTGAACGGGAGGAGTATATAAGCTCCGATATTAATCGAGGTACGTACAAACTTACCTAAACACACGGTCATAAAAATAAAAATAAGAAGTAGCTGCTTCATTTATCGTATATTTGAGTTTGCCTGCAATTTATGCAACATTAGGGTTACACATGTATATTCTCTTTTGGTACTGCATGAATATTTCAAAATACAATTATAATTTAAAGTTCCTCTAATATTATATTTATTGTACCAACTTATTTTATTCAAAGGATGTAATTTATTTCTTGTTACAGCAGCTTATACAATTATATAACCATTACTAGTAAGTCACATGATAGCCATTCAATACCATATTGTTAGTATTAGCAGAGTGAGTCAAACCAGAACCAGGTGCACAAGAAGGGGAGGCTTTAACCATTGGGCAACTTTGGCTAACCCCTTTCCTTGAAAAACTTGTTCTAATTGTCTATTTGTGGGAGAGAGCTTATATAAGAGGAAAAATGCTATTCTTACTGAACCTTTATACAAAAATTTTCACCAAAATGATGTGGCCATGATAATATCATAATTAAAAATTATTATGATAGGTATTTAGTGTTAAATGGTTCGTCTCTTGCTAGTGTAAGACATAATTGCTTTTTCATGTTATTTAACTGTAAATGAATGACTTTATGGTAAAATGAAAGACCTTTCAACTATATATTATTATTTTATTAATTTTAGGACAACCAAAGAGTTGTTTTTTACGTTTCCACCCTTCGAAGTATACGTAATATGCTTATAAAAAGTATCCTGTCATAAATTTGTAATCTGTTGCACAATTTTACATTCTCAAAGAGAACAGACTCCTAAATTTTGACGGAAATAGTTTCTGGAATCAATGTGCCAAATACAATTTTGTCAAATTTTAAAAAATAAAAATAGAAAACTAAAATTGAAACCGTAATCAAACGAGGCCACATTTCTGTTCATAAATTTTCTTCTATTTTATGCTGAGGGGTAATTATACAAACACCCCCTAAACTATTACTTATTATCACTTGAACTTCTTCAATTAAAAAATGTTACATCTTAACCTCTTAAAGTAAGAATGCATATAAATGTAACACATATATTTGCAATGGTCATGTGACCTGAACATGATAAATTAATCAATTTTCTAAATAATAAAAAAAAAAAATTACTATCCTATATGCGTTTTGTTTGAAACTCTATTTGATTTATCATGTGCAATTTACATTATCATTGTTTGTCTTTTTTGCTAACGGATGACTAACATATAAGTTAAACCAATATAAATTCTTACTTTTAAGGGATTAAGATAACATTTTTTTAACTAAAAGAATTATGTGATATTGAGCCATACTTAATGAGTATCCATGAAATTACTCCTTATCTTTATTAATTATTCTTGATTTGAATAATAATTCATATCATTGATCATTGTGTAAAAATAGGATAATTTTAATGCCGCATTTTCTACCATTCTTTTGGGTGTGATTTCAGGGAACCGATATTTAACTTTTGGAGACGACAACATTGTTCACGTCGCTGCAATGAAATTGGGCTGATGAACAAAAATAGTTTAGTCTAAGAAAAATAGCTTAGTTTTTTTCGTTGTACACTGGTCGAAGCAGGCACGGTGTTGATGGTTCATTCCACTCCCAACATTTTGATGTTTTATATTATATCTATCGTTCAAATGAAACAGCAGAGAAAACAACATTTGATGCTACTGCTACAGAAACAACGTTCAAACACTTTTTGAACTTTCATTTTAAAATCCTTACATTTGGTGTTCATTTTACTCTATATACATATAGAGAGAGAGAGAGAGAAGAAGAAATGAAGAAAGTGGTCTGGTGATTGTAGTTGCTGCCCCCGCTCTTCTTCAGTTGCAGGAGGCTCTTCTCATTGAGAAATTATTCAGCAAGTCTACAATATCATATCAGCATAATAATATGATGTATTCAACTAATTAAAAATAAATACACTACGTTTTTTAACAACTCAACTACATGAATAATAAATAAAAATATGAATATGTTACTAAAATTGTTATTTCTGTTATTCTACCAATTATGCCAATCATCCTAAAAATTAGGTCAATCAACCTAAAATAAAAACATGTTTATATGTTTTTATTTTTAATTAGTTGGACACACCATGTAACCATGATAACATGATGTTCTAAATCTACTGGATAATTTATCCTCGTTTGTCATAAACTCTCCATCATCATGTTTGGGTAATTTCCACTTCAGTCCACCACAGGCAGGCAACTGCTCTATCAAATGTCAAAATGCGGCATATTCTTATTTCCCAAAACCAAGTCATTTTAAAATTATTTATCACACTAAGTTAGAAGTTGTGTTTTGAAGACAATTCCAAACCTGAAACAGTATTTTCAATACACAACTCTGAGACCGTGTTTTCAATATACAACTCTTAGACCAACCCGGGTTTGATAAATAAGTGCAAAACAACTTGATTTTAAAAAATAAGTTTTAAAACCATTCTGATTTGGGCATAAACTCTCACACCATCATCGATGGTGCAATAACATTCTGCTCCCCTGTTTCTGCTGACTGCTAAAGATATGACATTCCATCTATGTTATCATAGTCATTTTTTGGGCTCCCCTACTAGACAAATCAAAGAAGTACATCTCAAGTTACGCATAAACTGACACACCATCTCAACTCTAAGAGTTCCAGGGTATTTTGTTACGATGATCATTCATTCATTCAGTCATTAAAATAAAGCTTCCAGTCTGCCAAGATCAACTGAACTAACGCATGCACAGTTGTTTATCGCGTGTTCAAATCAAACTCTCCAACTTCACGCCACTCGTGTTGTTGTACGCTTGTTTCTCCATTCTCTGTCTCCTCATCATCATTCAAGAAATCCTCAGATGGTTCTTTCTCATCTCTCTGTGCATTATTTCCCCACCCATTAATCATTTCATCAGGATTATTACCATCCTGTTCCTCCTCACCCATGTCATGACCAGTTGCAAGATCACTGGCTTGAGACCCAAGTGCACTTCCTCGAATAGGGGCACGAGCCATCATTTGTGCATGAGCCTGCTGTGACTCAGCTCGAGCTTGCTCTGTCTGAACCATGGCTGCCATCCGCAACTTGGCGGCCTCATGAGCCTCTCGACCTGCCTTCTCCCTTGACTCCAATTTTGCCCTCACTTCAAACATGGCTCGTCTCTCTTCTTGTAGGAGAGCCTGCTCAATCATCAACCTCTCCTCAGATCTAAATTCCCCGACAGCTCGCCTGCTGGAAATTATATTGAAAGCAAGAACTTGTTTCTCAAAAGTGGTAGTGAACTCTGCAACTTTGGCCGCTATGTTATGGTCCCACTGCTGGGAGCGAGACAGCATCTGACCTGTTGTGTCAGAATCAAGGATCCTATCGTCCTCCTCAGCTTCATAATCTGCCACCACGTGATAAGGTAGTAATCTGCAGTGATTTTTTGGGACAAAAATTGAAATTACAAGTCTGAAAGTTTAAGTTGAACTCCCAGAAGTCCCTAAAAAATATATATGTACATGCAAGATATTTCGCTTTCAAATTTCCATCAATTATTTACATAAAATAGGTTCAAGCAGGAATCAAATAATTAGCATTCAGACAAATCATGCCAAACAATACATGGAGTTGAATAACCCACTAGAAATTCTATTAGTCAGAAACCATTCTTCCTCGAAGTTGCTAGAATATACGACTACAAAACATTTTAATTGTCAGTTGAAACCTGCCTCTTTTCTTGTCTCAAAACATAGACAATCAGGGAATAGACGGTCAGCACCAGATTCAATAACCCAATTATATGCAAGGGTACACATTACAGAGAAGAGATAGCGTCACCTCATATCCGAAGCTTTAAAATCCATTTCCGATCCACAAAACCTTATATTCATACATTATTAGTCTGAGGTTTAAAACAGCCACATATAGGTTTTAAGAAAATCCAATGACAGAAGAAATATGAACAGAATTTCCTAGTTGGAACAGCAAACAATTTCTTCCATTATGTTGGTGGTTGAATATAGGCCATTTCTCAGCGCCCAACGTTGAACGTGGAAGATGTGGTACTTCTTTCCAACAATTGATTTGAAAAGGGGAGGAGAGGAGAGCGGGGCGGGGGGTGGGGGGAAGAAAAAGAAAGAAAGAAAGACGGACAAGAACTGGCTTCTTCTTTTCTTCCTTTGAAGAAGTAAAACAAGTGCATATTGTTCCTTCCCCATGCACTTGTCCAATATGTTCTCCCACATTTTATGCATAATACAACATCAAGGATGAAAAAGGGTTAACCATCCACCCACCATACTACGATTTCCAACTCGCAACTAGGTATGTGTGAAGGTACATTGGCTTTCAATATGAGTTTGAGTTAGGTATTTCTAAGCCAGTTTCATATTTCTCATAAGCACGAGAACATCGAGTAGCCTCAGGCTCAGCTAAAGCTCTGAGAAATTTGCAAGCTAAGGTTTTAATGAACTCATCCAAGCTCGCAATGATCAATGAGTGTTGTTGCATTAAATGAAGCTCAATGTACACAAACTACATGTTCTTTATGTGTCAAATCCAAACTCAAAAACATTTACGTTAGTATCTTATAATTGTGATTATATGGTAGCATGCCACACGAGAAGTAAACTGATTTCAATTTCAAACCAACTTACAATTGAGTCCATTAGAGCTTCAGCTTCAGTGTCATCAATCCTAATTGTAAATATTCCACATGCTCCCAATCCAAAGATTAACTTTGGATGTCACTTGTAACGTAGTTATCAACAGGAGACTATGAAAAATATAAGATTTGATTATGGATATAGTAAGGGACTAAACTAAAAAGTTAGACCACTCTAGAAGCTGATTACTTGGGAATGCAGAAATTTAAAAATGCTTAAACATAAAACAAAACAAATCAGAATGATTTGAAGATAAAAATTGTATAGAAATCTTTTTTTTATTTTTCATAGGACCGCAGGTGTTCCAAGTACTCCTCACAAGTTCATGAAACTGATTCTGATGTGGCATCATATGTCGAGTAGCCCATTGGACAAAAGAATAGATAGTGTACAAAATCCCAATTTGTAAAACACTCAAATGCCAAGGCAACTGAAATGGAGATTTGACCAAAGAAAGATAAGAAAAATTTGTAAAGAAAATTTGACTGTGTATTCCACCAGTTGACTGAAGAATTGATTTGTCAATAAATATTGCAAGAAGCTGTTTGTGTAGCAAATCACTACAAAGAAAGCACTAAAGCTTACTGTTAATCTTTGTCAACTACATCCTTTTAGGTTCTTTAAATGGCAATGTGGATTCAACAACTCCCATTGGACTCAAAAATAGTGTTTTTATGCTTTTGCTGTTATATGACACACAAACACAGTGTTTTCTATGCTTTTCCTGCTTCATATTTCTCATAAGCACGAGCAGCCTCAGGCTCAGCTCTGAGAAATCTGCAAGCTAAGGTTCTAACGAACTCATCCAAGCCTGCGAACCTTTTAAGTGTTGTTGCATTAAATGAAGCTCAAAGTCCACAAACTACATGTTCTTTATATCAAATCCAAACTCAAAAAATTTACATTAGTATTTTACTAAGAAGCACGGACACTCTGTGGGAAGAGCTATATCCATGTCGGACACCGACACGCGTAGGACACTTGTGAACCCGTGTCGGAGACTCCATTCTACGTGCCCGATTTTTTATTTATTTATTTTTACATCAGACACTCCACGGACATGGCTTAGACACGCGTGTCTCATTTTGGACACTTTAGAGACACGGCGGGAGTTCAACTATAAACTTTAAAACTAATTGTTGGATTGAAGAAAAAGAATAACAAAAAAAAGAAGAAGAACAAGTATACTGTTTACTACTAATATTGATGGTTAATTTGTTTTGTGTGTTCTTTATGGATTTTGTATTAGATGATGATAGATAGTAAATGAAGTTTAAAGACATTTTAATGTTATCGGTAGTTTATGACTTCATAGTATTATGTATTGCTGAAACAATTTTTTTTTATTGTTAATGTGTTTGTTACTTTATTATTTTGTATGGATGTAATCAACTAATTGTGAATGATTTGTTGCCAATTAAGTAGTGCAATGTGTTATTTTTTTTATTTTAATTGGTGTTATCTTGTATATTTTTTTCACTTCTTTTGTTAAAATTTATATATGACATATAAAAAAATATAAAAAAAAAAATTTTTGTTGTGTTCCTGCCGTGTCGTGTCCTGCATTTTTTTAAAATTGTTGTGTCAGCGTGTACGACACGTATAGTATCCAATACTCGTGTCCGTGTCCATGCTTCTTAAGTATCTTATAATTGTGATTATATGGTAGCATGCCACAAGGGAA
The DNA here is from genome assembly GCA_033060915.1 of Euryodendron excelsum. NCBI lineage: Eukaryota > Viridiplantae > Streptophyta > Magnoliopsida > Ericales > Pentaphylacaceae > Euryodendron > Euryodendron excelsum. The sequence goes on along the minus strand of CM065377.1, from coordinate 65,529,768 downwards.
GTGAACTAATGATGGTACTCAATTGCATACTTAACCTACAATTGAGTCTATTAGAGCTTGAGCTTCAGTGTCATCAATACTAAATGTAAATATTCCACATGCTCCCAATCCAAAGATTAACTTCAGATGTCACTTGTAACATACTTACCATCTATAGCAGACTATGAAAAATATAAGATTTGATCATGGATATAGTAAGGGATTAAACTAAAAAGTTAGACCACTCTAGAAGCTGATTACTTGGGAACACAGAAATTTAAGAATGCTTAAACATGAAACAAAACAAATCAGAATGACTTGAAGATAAAAATTGTACTGGTATCTTTTTTATTTTTCATAGGAGCACAGGTGTTCCTCACAAGTTCATGAAACTGATTCTGATGTGGCATCATATGTAACGTCCCAATGGACTAAAGAATAGCTAGTGTACAGAATCCAAATTTGTAAAATACTCAAACACCAAGTAAGACAACTGAAATGGAGATTGACCAAAGAAAGATGAGAGAAATATGTAAAGAAAATTTGATTGTGTATTCCACCAGTTGACTGAAGACTTGATTTGTCAAAGTATTGCAAGAACTTGACTGTCTCTCTAGCAAATCACTACAAAGAATTTTATTTCCCCCTGTTTGATCTACATCGATGCTGATTATAATTTTTGGCCAGATTAACAAGAACCCAAACACAAGACTAACTCTCTCAATGCTCAAAAATTCTCTATAAAGTCCAAAAATCCTTAATTGTTGGGTTAATACTCCAATACCCACCACTACAAAAGTGTAAATCAGTAACATATCAACATGGAAAGAGGTTTCTCCACCCCATAAATTTTCCATGCCTTCCTTCTAGTCTTGCCAATACTCACTATACTCCAACCAGGCATAAGCTCAACAACCCTCCACGTGCAGACTCAAAACACACCAAATAACAATAAAATCTAGAAAGCACGGACACACTGTTTAGGGTGCCGTATCCGTGTCAAACACATGACAGACACAAGTACTCCTTAAACACGTCAGGACACATGTCGGACAATATTTTTATTGATATTGTTTTTAGTGGACACTTTTTGGACACCTCGTGGACATGCGTAGTTAGACACGTTTTGGGACACAGCAAGGTTGAAATATTATTATTAAAAGTATTAAATGGAGTCGTCGAATTTACAAATTTTAAAACTTTAAAACACCAAAACATAGAACATCCGAATCCAATTCTTCAAGTCCTAAACTTGTTAGTTGTTGTATTATAATTGTGACTTTATTTAGTTGTTTTTATCTTGTTTTTGGTGATTTACAAATTTTACGTTCATATACATAACAAATAAAAATATATTTTTTTGTTGTGTCCCGTGCCCGTGTCTGTATCCGTATCCGTGCTTCTTAGAATAAAATAAAAAAGCCCAAATCTCGGTAGCCACTCTTCTAATGAATAAGGTGATATACTGATTTAGCATCATTTTGCACGCACAACAGCAATTCACAAAATATACAATAGATAAAATTATCCATAGCAAGATTTTTTCCATGAGTAGCTGACCACATACACACATACACCAAGAAATTGAAGGGGAAAACCAAAAAAAAAAAAAGAGCAAGCAAGCAAGAAGGGGCTTTAGAGCTCATAATCCCATCCCAAGGTAAAGAAACACCCGAAGTACCCTCAAAAGCATGATTGCAAGACTTTGGTCCTATTTTATAACACAATTAAGACTTTAAAACTGGATAAATTTTGTGATTTTGCAATTTAAGTGTATTTGATAATGCACAAGGCCCTATCACTTAAAATCTGAAAATTTGACTGAAAATAGGTCTCAAATTCAAGTCAAAGAGCATTGAATTTGAATGCATGCATTGGAAGCAATAATCTATAATCCTTAAATTTGCAAGTCTAAAAATTAAGTACTTAGATGTTTCAATTCTAGAATTCAGTATAAAAATTTTAGTATCTAACTTTCAGTTTTATCTAACCCCCCCTATATTCCATGTAATAGTTATCATCTCCCCTGCTTACTCCCAAAAACTGTGTCATAATGCGAGGAGAGCCTCCACCTCAAATTCTCAATCACGTAATGCAAGCCTAAAGGACACATCCCAAAACACCTGGCTCAACTCTCTACCCACCTCACCGACCTCCACATTCAAGCTAGTAAAGTAACTAAAATCTTCCCTACCATTGTGGATGCTTTTCCAAAGACCCCTCCCATAGCCATAACTCATAAGTCTCCAAATGAGCCTCTCTTTCACAACTTCCCCAAAAGAGCTTGATTGGAGATAGCCAACCTCTTGATGCCCAACCTCCCTCTCTAGCTAAGCACACCATATCCTTATCAACCAAACAATAATTAAGTGATTCTCCAATGCCACACCCCACCAAAAATCACTTTACAATTTCTCCAACCTCTTTGTCACTAAATCTAGAATAGTGAACAACGCCACAAAGTACATAGGGAGACTTGATAAAGGTGATCTTAACTCCTATGCCCTCCCTTCGACAAATATTGCAACTTCCAAATTGTAGACATTTTTTTAAAGTTCTCAACCACATCTACAAAATGGGAGTTCGATTGAATATAGAATAAGGATCTACAACCAAAAATCAATCACAATGAAAAGGCAGAATAAATTGGATTGGGAATTAATATATGTTGGGTTTTCCAGCGGATCTCAGTTACGTCGTTGTTGGAATCGCCGGATCCACAGACACGCGAAAGCTTAGAAGCATTCACACAAACATGCATACACCAAATAGACACAAAATTTATAGTGGTTCACCCAACCAATATAAGGATAGGCTTGATGATAAGATTGAGAAGTCTGAGACAGTAGATCTTGAGGAAATATCCAATAAAGATATGTTGAAACCTCAAGACACGAATGTCAAACTAACACCACCTACAAAGATGCAAACCCCTTATCCTGTGAGGAGATCTTCGAAAACTATTAAGCATGTAATTCGTTATTCACCTTCCTTGCATTATTTATTGTTGACTAACGATAGTGAACCTGAGTGATTTGAGGAAGCTTTACAGTTTGAAACAAGGAAAAAGTGGGAACTAGCAATGGACGATGAGATGAAGGCTCTCTCGACGAATCAAGCATGGGAGCTGATTCAATTGCCTGAAGAAAAATATGGATTGCATAATAAATGGTTTTATCGTTTAAAAGAAGAACTCGATGGCACCAAGCGATACAAAGCCAAGTTGGTTGTGAAAGGCTTCCAACAGAAGACAAATATTGATTACACTGAGATATTCTCTCCTATTATTAAGATTTCTACTATTAGAACTATGCTTAGCATTGTGACGGTTAAAGATTTGCATTTAGAGTAGTTAGATGTTAAAACTGCATTCCTTCATGGTAATTTAGAGAAGGATAATTATATGCATCAACCCCAGGGCTATGTTGTGACAGGGCACGAGAATATGGTGTGTAAACTCAAAAAGAGTCAATATGAGCTTAAGCAGGCGCCCAGGTAGTGGTACAAAAGGTTTGATAGTTTCATGACGAGTGCAAGCTTCCATAGATGCCATGGTGATCACTGTTGTTATTTCAAAAGGCTTAACACTTCGTATCTAATACTTCTATTGTATGTAGATGATATGCTTGTTGCAAGTTCAAGCATGGATGAAATCACAAAGCTCAAAGAACAACTTTCTAAAGAATTCACAATGAAGGGTGTGGGTGCAGCTAAACAAATTCTTGGTATGCGAATTAGCAGAGACAGAATGAACATGAAGTTGAAACTATCACACGCAGAGTATGTTAATAAAATCCTCAAGCGATTCAACATTAAGAATGCTAAATCTATTAGTACTCCGTTGGCAAGCCATTTCAAATTAACAAAGGAACAAGGTGCAACCACACACAAGGAGCGTGAGTACATGACTAAGGTTCTGTATGCCTCAATCGTTGACAGTTTAATGTATGTTATGCTCTGTACAAGGCCAAACATTGTTGGCAAATTCATGAACAATCCAGAAAAAGAGCATTGAAAATCTATTAAGTGGGTATTGAGATATCTAAAGAGTACTGAAAATATGATTCTGTGGTACGGTGGTTCAAAGATAAGCTTGCATGGGTACGTTGACTTTGATTTTGCAAGTGACATTGACAATAGGAAGAGCACGACTAGTTACGTGTATACCCTCGACAATGCTGCAATCAGTTGGGTCTCTCAGTTACAAAAAATTGTGACCATTTTGACTACAGAAGTAGAGTATTTTGCAATGACAGAAACTTGCAAGGAAATGGTATGGTTTCGGAGTTTCTTGAATGAGTTGAGCAAGAATCTTAATGATTGCAAGTTGTACAGTGATAGTCAAAGTGCAATACATCTTGCAAAGAATTGGCCATTTCACTTATGAACAAAGCACATTAAGTACCATTTTATTCGTTCGCTCTTAGAAGATGGCAAATTCAGTTTAGAAAAGATCCACACTAGTGAAAATTCTGCAAATATGTTGACCAAGATGGTTACTACTGAAAAGCTAAAGTTATGTTCAACTTCAATTAATCTTGACATTTAAGGATGAAGGTATTGAGTCAATGCGGTATTACATGTGTTTGTCTCCAAGTGAGAGATTGTTAATGGTAGAGACAAAGTGCAAGAAGCATTAACGATGATGGTCCTACCACATATGGCTCATTTATGAGTCAATATAGATGACCATCTTTGTTTGAATTCTTTGGTGAATATCTGTAACTTTGTTGAATTCTTCGGCAAAGAAAATCTCCAGCCGCATTTGAAGACTTGCTGCATTTGAAGACTTGTCCAAAATTGATTTGAGAATCTGCGATTGCATGCACAAACGAAAAATTGTAGATTTGTCTTTGACGTGCAAGAATTTAACAAAACTACAGATCTTCACCAAAAAAATTTAAACAAAGGTGGCCATCTATATTGACTCATAAATGAGCCACATGTGGTAGGACCACCATCATCAATACTTCTTGCACTTGGTCTCCACCATTAACAATATCAGGCCATTAAATCCTCACAGCCTAAGATTTGAACGTACTACCAATAGTAAATCCAAGTAAAGGGAGGGATGAGACCCCACCCTGCAGCCCAATATAGATGACAAGGTCTCCCAATTCTCCATCTCCTCCCCTTGGGACACGTTTAGATTTTCCAAAATTCACACACAACCTCAAAGCAACACACACCAAATATAGCCCAAGTTATTCCGGTGCAATCCCACAATTTATTATCCTCTTAAAAGCATAAAGATGATGTGAGATTGACACCTTTGATCCATCCACTGAATCCACATCTCCAATGCCATTTATAATTTCCCATGAATGCATTCATTTCCCATTTAATCATTTTTGGTAACACCATTCATCCCTTTCAACATCCTCATTTCAACTAAACTCAATTTTTAAATACATTTTTCGCTAGTACCTAACATTTGATACCAGAAAAAATAGCTGGCCTTATAGCTATTTTATAAACTTCCTCTTCAACTAGTAGGAATTTTATAATTGCAACACACTCCTAAAGTGTTTCTTCATTTCATCCATCTTATTCTACATCTATGGGTCGCGTGCCTCACATCTTCTCAATCTAATCCTTGGTAGCAAAAATTCATATTAAGGGCCATTGCTTGGTAAAATGGTAAAATTCCCAAGTCTAAGAGTAGTCACTTTGGGTATATTAAGCTAAAGTTAGGTAACCAAAAAAAAAAATTCCCGTCTACAAAAGATCAACTCCACTACCAATTGCACCGTTTATCTTGGGATGAAATCAAACTTTCCCACTTCACATCACTCATGTTGTATGCTTGTTTCTCCATTCTCTGTCTCCTCGTCATTCCAGAAATCCTCATATGGTTATTTCTCATCTCTCTCTGCATTATTTTGCCATCCATGAATCATCTTTTGGGACAGTACTACTAGACAATTTCCCAGCTTCTACTCATGCCACAAAGCAAAACTAGCACCGTTACTGTTTAAACTACCAAGGATACAAGACATCACATCCTATCCCACCCATCTTTATGCAGATAAATTTAAAATAAATACTACAAAATAATTACTGCGGGTGTCATTGCTATACTATCTATTGACTCTGTTTCCTAATTTCACAGAGCAATGGAACCAAGCAATTTTCAATGAGAGTTATGCATGTGACAAACTGATATCAAACTGAGTTGCTGAAACATTGTCAGATGCATCTACGGATGAAGATCTACAGAGGATGGTTTCCTCATTTCTGCGCCATCAACTAACGCATTAAAATAATATATAAAAAATGCAGACACTATTATTCATATGATTACGGATATTATGGACAACGAAATTAACATTACCCATAATTTTTACAACAGAAATTTTGACTGTCAAGAGTAGAAGAAGAAAAGCAATTGAAGTGACACAAGAGCTATTAATAAGAAGACAAAGGATAATGGTGAATACTGCTAAATAAATAAAACCGCTAATAAAACTCCGAGAAAAACAGATAAAAGGAAAGAAAGAGTCGAAGAGAGAAGAGGAACGAACCTCTCGCAAGCGTCTTCGAGGGACGAGAAAGGGCGCTTGAAGTCTGGATGACAGACTCGCCAGGCATCCTGGTACGCCATCTGGAGCTCCGCCTGATTCGCTGGGGGTCGAATTGCCTTCTGTTGCTGTTGCTGCTGCTGCTGCTGCTGTGGATTTGAGTTAGGGTTTTGATGTTGCTGTTGATTAGGGATAGTATTGGAGTTAGGGTTAGGATTAGGATTAGGGTTAGGATTAGGGTTTGGGTTAGGGTTACGATTGGGGCTTTGTTGTTGTTGTTGTTGTTGTTGGGGGTTGATGGAGCGGTGTTGAAGGCCTGGAGGTCTTAGATGAGCGTCGATGTAGGAAGGGAAACGAGAGATAGCCGCCTGCTGTTGCTGTTGCTGCTGCTGTTTCTGCTTTTGGATTTGTTGAAAGAGGAGGAGCTGTTGTTGCTGTTGCTGCTGCTGTTGTTGCTGTTGCTGCTGCTGCTGCTGCTGTTGCTGTAGCATTAGTTGCTGCTGAGCTAACGCCTTCGCCTCTTCCATCTCTCTCTGTGTCTGTCTCTCTCTCTCTAGATTTAACTATGTAAAATCTGTGTCGATCTCGGTCTCCGGTGGTCCTCGCGGTATTACGGGGGAATTTATCGTGCAACTAGAGGAGAAGCCTTTTCCTTCGGATCAGATCAGAAAACCCTAAATACTACAACAGAGCTTCAAGAGTTAACCGATTGGTGGGAAGTTGCAAATAAGCCCCATTTGCGATTTGAAATCCCAATTCTCATTCCAATCCCCTGGCATCACCCTTTCCCTTCCCCTAGGTACGTGGTTAGGTTAGGTTAGGTTAGGTTAGGTTAGGTTAGGTTAGGTTAGGTATATATCATGTACTCTTGTTCCGCGGGACATTTTCACCTTTATTTTTTTGTATGGGTGATTGAATCTAATTTATTTTTTTAGTTTATAATTTATAATTTATTTTGAAGATGAATAGCCTTCAATTAAAAAAATATTTAAAGCAGTTACTTATTAAATTACAACTTAAAATGTAATTTATAAAAGTGATTTAAAAAATTATTTTTTAAAATAGCTTATAACTTATAGATTTTAAGTTGCTCATCCAAACATTCTCTTAATTAATGATTACAAAATATTTTTAAATTTGTAAAATTTTAGCTTTTACAAATAGTTTATAACTTGTAGCTTATATCTTATAAGCTACCCATCCAAACACTCCCTTAATTAATAAGAACTAAATTTGTTAAAATTTGTAAAATATTAGGTTTTACAAGATAACTTTGGTAGAATATAAAAAGGTAATTACAATTACCTCTTTTGAGAAATCTGACAATGAGGAATAGTGTTCATTGTGTTTCAAAAATGATACTGACATTCCTTCCGGTTTACTAGATGGTTTTATATTTCCATAATTGTTAATTTTTCGTGTTCTATTAAAAACACATTTGGTAACTAAAAATTATTGTTTGTTTTCTTATTAGTTTTATGATAAATACATTTATTTAATATTGGTGGGTGGAGGCGGTAATGAACGGCATCAGTCGGGAGAACCAATATTTTATTTTGGGGTGCTAAACTTGAAAACACAAATTTTCACATGGTGGTATAATTGTTATTTTTTATATTTTTTTGCAAATCTTTCTAAGATCAAACTTGAGAAACATATTAGGATGCAATATTAAAATTTTGAAAAATGTTATATATAATCTCATTTTTCAATTCATTTTTTCATTCCTAGACACAAGTGAATGAGTTTCACATAAATTTATTAATGTGGTCCTATAGTATTTATGTCTAGGAGTGATAAAAGGAATTGTGAAATGGGATTGTAGATAACATTACTCTAAATTTTTATATGAAAATAAAATTAGCTTCTATTCAACCTCGACAAAATATGAAAAAATTGATAAATTAATTGTTTTCTAAATATTTTAACTATTTTTTATTGGCAAAGAAGTATCTATATATTTATAAAAAGAGTAAAAAAGAGAGCAACTTATAAACAAAAATAAACAAAACCTCATGAGTACTCAACAAAAAGAATTTTTTTTTTATCCTCCTCTTTATTCCTTTTTCTTTTTCCTTTTTTTGTTTTAGTTTAAAGTCTTTACCTTTTTATTTTATTTTTCATCAAAAGATAATAAAAGACATGTTTCTAAAATCAAATAGTTTTAAATCATGCACAATTTATGCTAATTTGATTTTCTTTAAAAAAACATCCGATTCTCTAAATATTGACCGATTCACTGGTATTTTAAAATACAGGACGGTTCTTTCAGTTTAACTCGATTCACATGCATTTCTGGTAAACTAATTGAACAAGACTAGTTCAAGATTTGGGTCCCAATTGAACCGGCTGGTCCAGTCCGATTCTAATAACTTAAAGGACATCTCTCTCTCTCTCTCTCTCTCTCTCTCTCTCTCTCTCTCTCTCTCTCTCTCTCTCTCTCTCTCTCTCTGTGACTTTTCTTTTTTTTTTTTTTTTGCTAATTTGGTGTTCAAGTCAACTTGCGCATATCTCGACTAATTCAGGCCCTTATATAGTCCTCCTATCCCTAGGAATGGCAACGGGGCGGGTAAGGGTCAGGGGGCCCTTATCCCACCCCCGCCCCCGTTTAAGAGAACCTTGCCTCGCCCACCCACCCCCCCCCGCCCCAATTAAATTAAGCTTATTTCATTTATTTTTTAAAGAGATATGAATTTTTCAAATTACTTAGAATAACCTAACATAACTTTCCACCAACAAGACCTGTTAAATAACAAATAATCTAAAGTTAATAAATTTGCATAGAATCAAGGCTACCAACAAAAACAGAAAAGAAAAGAAAGAAAGAAAGAAAGAAAGAAAGATCCAAAAGAGCCAATAAATTGCTAGTCCAAACATCCAAGACACCTAGAAAGGCATAAGACAAATGACATACTAACACCAATTATATGAAGCAGAAAGTAGAATAGTTAACATCTACAAGTCCATAAAATTCATACGGTCATCCCAACTACTCAAAAAGTTAAACATCCAAAAAAACTAAATAATGGTTCACACTACTAGAACAACCCAAATTTTTACGTCCAAACATGCAAAGGTTTTAGTAACAAAAGAGAAAAATTATCAATTTCTCCACATCATGTCATTCTGCATGTATTCGTCCTGCTGCTGCTCACGCCCCCCTGTCAAATAATAACAACAACTCCCATCACCCAAGCAAAACAAATGCTACACCTATAAGAAAAAACAAATAGGAAATTAAAAAGATTAATATTATTAGCATTTCAATGGTGACAAAGTAGTAATGTTACATTACACACCCTTTTAAATCAAGGGCTAGCAAATATTTGAAGACTCATCTGGATCCTCTTCTTCGTCATAAAAGTTAGGGGATAGCGTGAAGTACCTATGAAAAAATGATACGAAATTTCATTAAGTTATAACAACATATTAAATCAACAAAATAATTACTATTTTTCTTGATTTACATTTGATCTTACTAGATAGCTAGCTTTGTGCACACATCAAGGCCTCTAAAGTGGTCGCATGAAATCAGCTACGATGTGGAGTAATCAACCTACCACCCGTACTAAAACTAGACTCTAACGCACCTATTGATACGAAAAGGGCCAAGATATCCCAAGCAATCTTCCATAACGTAGGAAACTTAACTCCATTTGTCTTTCACTAACCCAACAATCAAAGTTTGGGGTTCTAGGTAACACACCTTCCTCCAAATAAAAGTTCGTTTCAGATTTGATATGCACACTACTAGTACTCCTAGTGACAAACAAATCATAACTAGAAAGAGGATCATCCTCCTCACAATTAGGCACCCCTGACTGAGAGCATGAAGAAGATGCTCCCGCCTTACTAGTTTCATTCACCTTTGATCTAGATTGGTATTCATGGAGCAAATCATAACAACTTTGTCAAATTTTTTCAATCTGTGACCGAGCTTCATCTCTACAAATGATTGGGAAGAAATATTTCACAAGTTTCATTTTATACCTTAAATCTAGCACACATGCTATTCCTATGATAACATGGCACACACTCCAATATTTTTTTATGACATCATGCTAATGACTTCAATTGGACTCCCAAGCCATTCAGTCAAGGCCACTTTAATTTCACAAACTTTTGAAAAATAACAATTTGCAATAGGGCATGTAGTCCTGGAGAATAACTCTGTAACACTATTAAACAGCTTCAACCTCCCACAAATTTTATTTGCTAAGTACCAATCATTATCAGTTGGCAAACTAGTGTATTGTTTTTCACATTGCTTCAACGTGAGAATACATCCTTATACGTCAAAGCTGTTTGAAGCATGAAATAAGTTGAGTTCCAACGAGTTTTCACATCAAGTTCCAAACTTGTAATGTGTGGAACACATAATTGGCGAGTTGCTCCCTCAAATTTCTCTATTCTTCCTTGTGTCGCGTTCCAAAAATAAGCACTATCACGTATTCTTTCAATCTCTTCTCCAATTACTTCTAAGCCCTCCTTGACAATTGAATTTAAAATGTGTACACAACAACACATGTGAAGGACTATCCCCTCCAACAAAAATGTGCTTGAAGGAAGCTTTTCAAGAAGTACATTTATGATGGCATCGTTAATGGTCACATTATCCACAGTAACTGTGGATAGCTAACTATTAATATTCTAATCCAAAATGGCATCCATAAAAGCATCGGAAAGAACTATTTTATTATGAGAAATAGGAACGTAGACAAACTTATAAACAATTAGAAAATATAAAACACATAATTGTACAAATTTAACATCAATATAAAATATAAAAATAAAAATAAAAAGCTTAGTCATCAAAAGAAGTTATCCAAAAAATCAAATATACCTTAAAATTCTACTTTGCAACAACCAAGCTTCATCTATGATATGTCCTGTAATTGTCATAAAACCTCTTTTGGTTGGTTTCGCCCTCCACATATCCTTGATGATGGATGGCAACTCTACCCCTAAGGTTCTCTAACAACTTTGATGTTTTATACTTTTCGAAATCATAAACAAAGATAGGGTTTATAAGTGAAAGCATGGCACCACTCAAAACATGACTATTCTATTATAATAGGTAAAAATCAAGTGGCATGTGAATATATTATTCCAATAGAATAATATGTTTACCATGGTGGCTGGATATATAGTGCCAAAAAAATGATATTATAATTAACTTGAGAGTGTTCCTATAAAATATAAAATTGATTAGGATTTTTTATATATAATATTATCTATACATGGAATATACAATTTTTCAAAGTAACCAAAGGCTACATGGACATAAAATTAACAAAGAAGCAGGGATGCAAGTCAGTTTAGGTGCACTAGAACAAATGGCTATGCAATTAGAAAATGGCTTCTGCTTATTCTGCACTGCAAACTTTCAGATCAAAAAACGATTCTCCACAACAGACAAGAGCAGCGAAAATCAAATAACTAATTAGAATGACTTTTTTTTGTTTTGTCAAATGGTGTGCTTTCTTCATTGTAGTGTACTTTCTTTATATTAAAGTTTATTATTGACCTTGAATCTTTCAAAGAAAGGATTGAAGTCTATTCCAGGTTTTAAAGTCTAAGCAATTCGTTTGGAATTATCAAAGTTCTTGTCTTTTGTCTATTAAAAAATCATATAACTAATATTTAAAGAGGTTTTTACGGAAAGAGAAAGAAACAAGAATAGTAAAAAAGAGATGAAGAGATAGAGACTAAATAGGAAGAAGGAGAACTAACCTTTCTCACTTACTTTTGATTTCAGCAATGAACAAGGGCGTTGTCATGTCTATTGTTTCGCTTGTAGATAAATCATAGCAGCTGAGAACTTGAGATAGAGACAAATTTGACAACAAAATCTAATTAGTTTTATATAATAGGATAATTTCGGAATATGATTTTTAACAAGGGTATTTTAGTATTTTTAATATGTAATCGGGTCAGGGTTGGGGTTACTCTTTTCTCATCCCTTCCCTGAACTCGAACGGGTTTGTATTTTCTTTCTTCGAACCTAACCGTATCTGATTAAAAAAAACTCAAACCCGTCTCATTAGGGTCGGGTCAGGTCAACTACACAAGAGATTTTGCCATCCCTATATATTCTATACAAATCAAGTAATTACCAAGTCAAAGGTCCTGAAAATAACCTCAAAAAATTTATAGCACTTAAAAAGGTTTTGAACCTAAAACGAGTAGACCTTTTCTTTTCTGCTTCGCATGACAACCACCTATAAGTTGTTGCCGCCTCCTCTCACTGTAATTTTATCTCTAAGGACTCTTTCTATGGGAAGCAGTGACAATTATTATACATATTGTGGGGGAACAACCCACAGCCCAACCCAACGGGTGGGGCTCAATTTACGCGAATTGAAGTTGGGCTGCTTGGCGGTCCAAATCAGAGTTGAGGGACGGTCCGGCCCAAGCCGCTGACCTCCTTCCCACCATGGCCCAAACCGCGAAAGGCGAGCCCAAATCGCTAGCGGTCTTCGAGTATTAAATGGATAGTTGACCGGCATTAAATGCGCGAACAGCTTCCCACGCAACGTCGACGTGCACGTCCAGTCAGCCGGAATCCCCAGCGACGGTGAGCCAGGCCCTGCAAGTGGTCAAGCGGCGTCAATGATGATGCCTACCCAACAGGCCATGAGGGCCTGCTGGTAGGCCAAAGACAAACACACTCCATCGATCACGTTATAAATACCCAAGGCATCGAGAGCCAAGTATAAACAACTAATTCTAAGTATACACAGCTTTTATTCATTTTAAGTCTCGATTAAGCTTGCTAACTTAATCATCGGAGTGTGATCGGCCCACCAAGGGTTGACCCATTCTAACTTTCCCTTCTTGCAGGGAGTTTGGACTCATCCACGTGGGCTTGAGAGTTCGGCCCAGCCTTTCTAAAAAATTCCAGTTACACACACACATATATATATATACACATATATATGCATTATATTCGTATCCTATATTCATGACTATAACTTTTGATTTGTTTTGTATTTTATACTAAGTAATATAAAATCTAATCACTTTTGCTAAAATAAAGTCTTTAATTTTTTTTTTGCTATGAGGATATTTTAAAAAAAATTTACCATATTATTTCAAGCATGTTTATGTTAAAATTGTTTGACATGGAGCAATACAAAACTGTACATAGATAATGTTATATTGTTGCATATTCAATTTTATAAATGAATATAAGTATTTTTACAAATGTTTTTATTACGCCGAAACGCACACTTAATGGTATGTTAGCTGATAAAGGACTGATAACTATGGTTAATAGTATATATACAAACTTAAACTACAATAGTTTATGAGTAAGAATGTAGTATTTTTCAGTTTAGTGGGTAAAAATAAGCATATTATTAATATTATACCGTACCATACCGGCAAAAAAATAGTACCAAGAAGATAAGTTTCATATCGGTTAGTACCAGCCATACCAAAAAATACCAAAGTTTGTGTGTTTTACACTAAAATAATTTATTTTATCATGCTTTTATGATAGATATCTATTACAACTTGTGGTGTACCTGTACTAAACTAATTGATATATGCCTTTTTAAGTACTTCTAAATATATAATTGATTTGAATAACATATTTATGTTATGCTACAATAATTTAGTATAGCATCAAAATATTTAAGTAAACCTATATTTTTTTCATAAATATAAATATTTCTAGTGATTCATACCAATATATACCGTTCTAATGACAAAAAATTGTACAATGACCAGTACGATGTTAACAATAATAGGTAAAAATAATGGCTTACTTTTAAAAGTTAGAGACTTAAATAGAAAAAAATAAAAGTTGAGTGATAGACATTAAAATTTGGATCAACTAAAGCCTTAATAGTTAATATTAATACCATAGTGCATTTGTTCAGTTTTATTTTTGTGTAATTTTTTAGTAGAGCGCATATGGTAGTCCTGAGTATATGTTAATCCTGCAATATCTATAGGGATGATTTCTATGATTGTTCTGCTATGATAAATAGTTAAAAACTGTTAGTCTCAAGATAACTGACTTATTATGGCTCGTTTGGTAGAGCTTTTCGACTTTATTTTTTTGACTTTTTGACTTTTTACTTTTTGCTGTTTTGCTTAGCCTTAGCTCATAAAAATAAAAAAATAAATTTTGTTTTAGCTTTTTGGCTTATAAATCAAAAAAACCAAATAAAAAAGCTTCTAATAAGTTATACCAAACGGACCTTTAGATTTAAGACTTCATATTTGAAATGGTATAATAATTAAAAAAAGAAGTTTGCTTGCATGCCCGATTATTCTCCACTCACCCTCAATTGGTAAATGCCTTCTTGTGGCTATCAAAATAAATATGACAGTAACACAATTTAACTTGTCTAGCTAACTGTAAAAGGTGGCTCCTTCATATTAACAATAAGCTTCCTTATTGGAACATTACATACTAAGCCTCGAAATTACTGTTAGTTCAGAAATCTGTAAAAGAAAGAAGAAGATGAATAATCGCATCCAAGGCACGATTAATATCGCTTTCCTTGAGACGATATTCGTCCCCACCAATTCTCAGAATCTGGTGTGCACCGGGTTAATGGCGAATCGCCTCCAAGATACAATGGAGCCCAGAAAAATCTATAAGTCTGACTGCGTGTTGCACACACGAAATCAGACCCGAATACCCTCTGATTATCAAGTCTGCCAAGAATCTGAATGTCTATTAAACAGACTTCAGAGATGATGAATAATAAAAGTAGAAAAGAATCAAGAACTGTATTGTCTTTCAATATATAGAGAAGTTGTTGGAAAAATTATATATTTTTGTCTGCGAATTTATCATGTTTTTATAGACATTTTGGTGTCTTTTTGAACCAGACATGACTGTTAGAATTCATATAATAACTGATTTCTAACAGTCACTTGCAGGTTTAAACACAGCCGGTGGATTACCCATTTCTTAATTTAACGGTGTAGATCGCATCTATTTATTATTTGATCATATCATACATCACACCTCTATGATCAGGTGTGGTTCTCACCATACGATCTTTTTTGCTTATATATTTGCCATCTGATCGTTGATCATTATGATTGACAAAAATCAATAGTCTTGATCACACGCCACACGCACACGTGCCACGTGTCCAAGTGCCAAGTGCGCCACTAAAGTGCCACATTGCGTCAAGCGACTCGCACGCGAGACTTGTGCGTGGCGCACATGTGGCTTGGCACACATGCTCACACTTGAGTGCTACACCCAATCATTGCTCTAAAGCAATACATAGAAAGTTGTTAGCATTTATAAATGCCTTACAAAACTTCTCACTTTTCAATGTGGGATTCATTTAATAAGGCAATAAAGACTTTCTTCAAAGCTAGTCAAAACCAAAATGGAAAAATCCCAAAACTACTACATATATTATATATTTTGAAAATAATTTCAACAATCCCCCACCATTTTCAAAATAATTTGAAAAACATATCTTGGCCAGACAAAGAAAACTAATGCATAAATGAAGGTGTCTTATGGACTTAAACCATCACTTAGTGATAACACATCAAGGTTAACAACGATGGCATAGTAGGCAACCTTTGAACTAGCAATCTTGTATAGCTAACCGGACATGTCTCACACATTAGTATTCTCTTCTTTAGGTAAATTCATAAAAGCCGACACGTGGATTGGCCTTGTGTCTATATCCTGTTTCATGAGTGCTCTAGAGACTGCCCAAGTCATCATAGAAGGCGGCACCACCTTCGACACTCATATAGGTAGACTTATCTGAAGTGTTCCAGTAACTTAAATACTTCAACACAATATATTATAAGTCTATTAAGAGCATATTGCTCAACCTTCCCCATTTACATTATTGGTACCAAGCACCTTTTTCCTTGGGATGAACAATATGTATAGTGCTTGCAGTCACTACATCTGATATACTTTGGCTCATTGAACTCAAGACTTGATATTTCAAGCGTTGAGTCGAGTTTCCACCAGTGATGACTAATCATATGGGCCGAAGACCCATCCCTATTGATGTTTTCTTTACCAAGTCCCTTGCAAGTCCTTCAGTAAGTGGATCTGCCAAGTTTTGGCATGATCTCACAAAGTCTATGGTGATAACTCCATCAGTAAGCATTTGTCTCACACTACTATGTCTCAGGCCAATATGCCTAGATTTGCCATTATAAATGTGGCTATATGCTCGTGACAGTGTAGCCTCACTATCACAATGCAAAGATATAGGTGACATTGGTTTAGACTAAAGAGAAATTTTTAACAACAAATTCCTAAGCCACTCAGCCTCTTTGCTACAAGAAGCCAAAGCTACAAACTCTGCAGCCATGGTAGAGTATGTAATCAAAGTCTGCTTCTTAGAACCCCAGGAGATAGCTCCTCCACCAAGGAGAAATATCCACCCACTAGTTGATGTATGATCATCTCGGTCAGATATCCAACTAGCATCAGTGTATCCTTCCAAAACTGTAGGATACCCACAGTAACACAAACCATAATCCATGGTTCCTTTTAGATATTTTAAAACTCTTGTTACAGCATTCCAATGACTAGTGCCAGGATTACTAGTAAATCTACTAAGTTTACCAACTGCATAAGCAATATCAGGCCGTGTACATGTCATAACATACATCAAACAACCAATTACCCTAGCATACTTTAATTGATCAATAGCTCTACCAGTATTAGGATACAATTTCAGATTTGAATCAAACGGTGTACTCACAGGTTTGCAATCAAATGAATCAAATCTTCAGAGTATTTTTTCTATATAATGTGATTGAGAAAGGACAATTTCATTAGTATTCCTTTTAATTCGGATACCCAAAATGACATCAGCAATACCCATGTCTTTCATTTCAAAATTAGATGACAAAAATTTCTTAGCTTTCACAATGCTATCAATATCAGTACCAAAAATCAACATGTCATCTACACATAAACAGATAATCACACTTTTATCATTATTGAACTTACTATAAACACACTTATCAGATTCATGTATTTTAAAGCCGTTAGTAACCACAACTTGATCAAATTTCTCATGCCACTGTTTAGGTGCTTGTTTAAGTCCATAAAGAGACTTTACCAACTTACAAACTTTATGTTCTTGTCCAGGCATGATAAAACCCTCAGGTTGGTCCATGTAAACTTCTTCATCCAATTCACCATTTAAAAATGCAGTTTTAACATCCATTTGGTGAATTTCGAAGTTATAGATAGAAGCTAATGCAATAAGCAACCGGATAGTACCAATTCTAGCAACAGGTGCATAAGTATCAAAATAGCCTATACCTTCTTGTTGTTTAAAACCTTTAGCAACTAATCTGGCCTTAAACTTGTCTATAGTTCCATCTACCTTCATTTTCTTTTTGAAAATCTATTTACATCCAACAGGAACAGAACCAGGTGGTAGATCAACTAATTTCCAAGTTTTATTACCTATAATAGAGTCCATTTCATCTTTAATAGCCTCTTTCCAAAAAGCTGAAGCTTAAGACTTCATAGCTTTATCGAATGAAAGAGGATCAGGTTCTATAGAAGGCGAAACCGAAGTTTGCTTAGAGATAGAATCTCTAGTACCTTCTACCAAATAAACAATGAAATCTAGCCCAAAAGACTTTTCAGTCCTTATCTTTTTACTCCTTCTAGGTTCAGAAGATACAATGACATCTTTTTGTGATTTCAAAGATCAGTCCACATGTTTTCTAGTCTCATTTATGCTGGAAATAGACGTGAAACTATTTTCATAAAAGACTGCATCTCTAGATTCAAAAACGGTATTGATCTCAATTGAATCATTAGTCTCAATAACAAGAAACCTATATCCTTTACTGTGTTCTGCATATCCTAAGAGAATACATTCAATAGCTTTTTGTCCTAACTTCTTGATCTTAGGTTCAGGTAATCTAACAATGACTCTGCAGCCCCAAACTTTAAGATAAGACAAATTAGGCTTTCTTTTATTCCATAACTCATATGGAGACACTTTAGACATCTTATAAGGAACATGATTCAAAATATAACATGCAGTTAACATAGCTTCACCCCAAAAACCATTAGAAAGACCAGAATTTAAGAGCATAGCATTAGTCATTTCTACTAAAGTTCTGTTTTTCCTTTCAGCAACTCCATTTTGTTGTGGAGTGTAAGCCATAGAGGTTTCATGGATAATACCAACAGATTCACAAAATGCAGAAAAATGATATTCACCTCCCCTATCTGATCTAAAGCGTTTAATCTTAGCATTATATTGGCATTCAATTTCTGTTTTATAAACTTTAAACTTATCTAAAACTTCATCTTTAGCATGTAGTAAATAAATATAACAGAATGTTGTATAATCATCAATGAAAGTCACAAAGTACTTTTTGTCTCCTCTAGTAGGGGTGCTATGCATATCACACACATCACTATGAATTAATTCCAACAAAGTAGAATTTCTATCAACCTTCGAGAATGGTTTTCTAGTAATTTTAGTATGCATACATATTCTGCATTTATCATTCATGTCATTTGCACATTTAGGAATTAATTCTAACTTAACCATATCATGCATTCTTCTTGAATTAACATGTCCTAAACGAAAATGCCATAAAGAAAGAGTATCAACCATATAAGCAAAAATATTCACTTTATTAATATTAAGCTTGAACATGCCCTCATACAAATATCATTTTCCAACAAACATCCCTCCCTTAGTCAAGATAAATTTGTCCGACTCAAATACAAGTTTAAACCCAAACTTATTAAGAAGACTCCCAGACACCAGATTCTTTCTAACTTCTGGTACATGATACACATCAGTAAGAGTAAGGCTTTTCCCAGAAGTAAACTCTAGATTCACAGATCCTTTTCTCTTGACTGCTGCAGTGGACAAGTTGTCCATGTAAAGAACATTGCCGTCCTCCATGGGTTCATAGGTCTTGAAAGAACTTTTGTCTTTACAAACATGTCTCGTCACACCAGAGTCAATCCACCATGCTTCATTATCTTCAAGGATATTAACCTCGGATATCATGGCCACAAATTTCTCCTTAGGGTCTTTAGCATCGTTCCCTTTTTGTTTCTTAAAGAGACGACACTCTTTCTTGTAGTGGCCTTCCTTTTTGCAGTAGAAACATGCCCCCTTCTTTTTCTTCTTATTGTGATTCTGGTTATTTCCAGAATTATTGCCATTGTTACCAGCATTTCTGCCTCTCTTACGATTATCTTGTCTAGATTGGGAGGGCTGTTTTGACCCTTGTCCATCCTCCATCATATGAACCTTGGAGACATGAGAGCTATGCTCGTCATTACTGTCTCTTTTTCCGAAATTTCTCCTCAATCCGAAGATGACAGCCCAATTCTTCAAGAGATAGGTCCTCCTTTTTGTGTTTAAGACTCTTTTTATAGTCTTTTCATGATGATGGAAGTTTGTCCAAAATGGCAAAAACCGTAATGGATTCATCTATTTTCATGTCATACTGATTGAATTGGTTTAGGATATGCATGATTTCATGAAACTGCTCAATAACAGGACGAGTATCAGATATCTTATAATTGAAAAATTTTGAAGCCAGAAATTTCTTACTGGTGGCGTCCTCCATTAAGTACTTGGCTTCAAGTGCATCCCAAAATTCTTTAGCAGTCCCCTTATTCTGGTACATATCGAACAGAGTATCAAACATTGCATTGCAGATGTGTCCTTTGCATATGTAGTCATCTTGCTCTCATTTTATCCTTGTCCTTGTTTCAGCCACAGTCTTATCTTCATTTGCAGCAGGCTTAGGGGTGGTGAGAACATGCACCGCTTTGAGACTGGCAAGTAGGAAGTGTATCTTCTTCTGCCATCTTTTGAAGTTTGCTCAATCAAAACGATCTAGTTTCATAAAATCTGCAGAAAACTCTAGTAATGATGCAGCCATGATCGTAATATCGTCTTAAGATTGTTAGTTCAGAAATCTGTAAAAGAAAGAAGAAGATGAATAATCGCATCCAAGGCACGATTAATATCGCTTTCCTTAAAACGATATTCGCCCCCACCAATTCTCAGAATCTGGTGTGCACAAGGTTTATGGCGAATCGCCTCCAGGATACAATGAAGCCTAGAAAAATCTGTAATTCTGACTACGTGTTGCACACACGAAATCAGACCCGAATACTCTCTAATTATCAAGTCTGCCGAGAATCTGAATGTCTATTAAACAGACTTCAGAGATGATGAATAATAAAACTAGAAAAGAATCAAGAACTGTATTGTCTTTCAATATGTAGAGAAGTTGTAAGAAAAATTATATATTTTTGTCTGTGAATTTGCCATATTTTTATAGACATTTTGGTGTCTTTTTGGACCAGACATGACTGTTAGAATTCAAATAATAACTGATTTCTAACAGTCACTTGCAGGTTTAAACATAGCCGTCGGATCGCCCATTTCTTAATCTAATGGTGTAGATCGCATCTATTTATTATTTGATCATATCATACATCACACCTCTATGATCAGGTGTGGTTCTCACCATATGATCTTTTTTGCTTATGTATTAGCCATTCGATCGTTGATCATCATTATTGACAAAAATCAATGGTCTTGATTACACGCCACACGCGCACGTGCCACATGTCCAAGTGCCAAGTGCGCCACTAAAGCGCCACATTGCGCCACGCGAGACGTGCGCGTGACGCACATGTGGCTTGGCACACATGCTCACACTTGAGTGCTACACCCAATCATTGCTCTAAAGCAATACATAGAAAGTTGTTAGCATTTATAAATGCCTTACAAAACTTCTCACTTTTTGATATGAGATTCATTTAATAAAGCAATAAAGACTTTATTCAAAACTAGTCAAAATCAAAATAGAAAAATTCCAAAACTACTACATATATTATATATTTTGAAAATAATTTTAACAATTACATTCAGCTAGAAAAAGATGTCTTTATGCTCAGACAACGAGGACAAAGTTGAGGCTACCCAAATTTATTCACTATTACAAGATCTCCTTCGCCTTCATGGAATGGTGTAACCTGCATCATATACAGCAAGAAACAATCAAAAGAGTTTTTAAGGATTTACGTAGCTGGAGATCCAAAATCACTGTCCCTATTTTTATTGATTTGTTTTTCTATATAAGATATCTTTTTTCATATCTCTTTCAGTGTGAAAGGACTATCATGCCCCTCTCTTGTATTGCACCATATTTTAGGAAAAATTATTCCATGTGGTAACTGTCACATTGTAAGCGCCACTGTGATCTGAGTGTTTTTTTTTTCATTTTATTTTATGAGTATTTTTTTTTATTTTAATGACCGGTTGTCCGAGTCAACTTAAACGCACTATGATTAATATTGAAACTTGTGCAAACCTCTTATTTTATACAAAATAAATAATTATTATATTAAAGAAATTAGCTCCAAATAATTAATAATACCTAAAAAAATTTTAAACATAAGACCTTAAAGAAAGCATGCATCAGGCACCAGGCTTTGACCACAAGTGTAATCCCTCGGAGTTTCTAGTTGGTTTTACGTATCTATAAATTCAAATATCAAGAATAAATGGTAGCGTGTGGTGATTTTCCCCGAGGTAGCCATTTTAACCCCTGCAATAATAGAAGGGAATGCCTGAAATTAAGCACAAATTAAGCAAGAAAGAGAACAGAGAAGGGATACTATTCTTACTTCCGCATTTCATTCCATGGCGAAGTGCTATGCCACAGAACTCGGCAACATAGATGGCTTTATCAATGCTGATGATTTGCTCTGCTCCTTCAGGGATGTGCTCGCACACGCACGGAACGTCGACCGTCTTGAGAACTTCGCAGCAAGCCTTGGATGGTTCGACCTTCGGCCCTGCCTTCTCAACATATTCTGCGCAGTTTGCTACGACACCGTTCATGTCACCTTTGCACTGCCCAGAGACAACGTTACTGTCGCCAGAAATCGTAATTCCCACAACCACAACGAGAGCCAGAACGACTGGACGGTTGCCAAAGACTGCCATCTCTCTCTCTCTCTCTCTCTCTCAATTGCCTCTCACCCCGACCCCGAAACCATCTTCATATGCTCTCTCATTTCGATTTTTGTGTCCATTCTCTCCAATACCCAAACCCTGTCCCTCCAAATTACCCCCCAGATTGGTCCCAAAATCAGACCTTCAGCTTTCTCTCACCGACCTTGGTCCGTCAAATCGATGATGATGTAGAAGAGGAAGGCCAAGAATCGGAACTATCGGCCTTCGATTGGTTTAATCACGGTCATGGCAGGGCGATGAGTCTTGGGAGGGTGACTGCAACTCTCGGCGACCGCGACTGCGACTTCCGGCGACGACGACTTGAACCAGCGATGGCAACGACGACGGCGAAGACATGAGGTGGCTTCTCTGAAGGATGGACAGCGAAGCGTGGCGGCCTCCATTGGAGTGGTGATGAAGCTTTTTTTTGGCTTTGAGAATGACTCATGGATGTGGGTTTCGAGTCTCTTAGCCAAATCTACGTGAGAGGTCTCTCACTCTCTCTCCCCATCTCTCTCTCTCTCTAAAACTTCTAGCAGAAAACAACGCCATTTGACCATCTGCATATTGGTTGAAATATTTACTTTTTTTGAAAGTTATTTTTCTGCATTAAGTTGTTAGAGATATACGTATACGCATATATATATATATATATATTTGTAAATCTATTACATACGTATATATAAGTAATGTATAATTATATATAATATTATATTTTTTTATTGGGTAATATATAAGTATATATATACATATACTAATTGAAAATGATGAATTGTTTGTACTAAAGTATCTGACAAAAGCGCGGTACAATGATTTCTTTTTCATTACATATCAACCAAGGCGCAAGGTGAAAGTAAACGAATAGGAGCTAGAAAGCAGGCGAAAGTAAACGAATAGGAGCTAGAAAGTTCGGGATGACGTTATTTTTGTTTATAAAATTAATATTTTGTTGGTTATCCAAATCTGATTCGAATTCGTACCAAACCCGATAAAATTTTATTGTTCACCCGAATCCGATCCGTAACCGATAAATGCTACTCCAAACCCGCCCTGTTAAGATCGGATCGGATCGGAGATCCACATAAACGGTTTTTTTGCCATCCTAAGAATCACAACGAAATCAGAGTTACGTTACAAACAAGCACCCTTGAATCGTAGCTACTGCGTGGAAATCAGAGTCACTACATTTACAAGTAACAGCCATGCAATGCAAGAGAGATTTTTTCTGCTAAGGCGGCATTAAATTAACTTTTTTTGGTCCGTTTTGGCAGCTCTAGGCAAAATTACCGTGGATGCTTTAGGGTACTTTTTGTAAGTTTTTATCTTTTGTGCATGGGATGGGTACCTGGTAAGTAGTTGATATTACTTGCATATTTGTTCTAAAATATAGATACTGCCAGTATATGAATTTTTTAAAATGAAAATCTTTATTTTTATTAAATTTTTATATAAAAAATTTCATCAAAATATTATGGCAAAGACACTTTTGAAATTGTAAACTAAAATAGTGAGCATTTTAATTGAGAATAAAAAGATTACAATATCATTATGTATAAAATACTAATTTTTTTATTTATTTTGTAGGTACGCCAAAAAGAAGAAAATAAAACGATGGAAGCTAGGAGGCTTCAAGCTCAACACTGACCGTTGGAAGGGAAAGGAAGAGAAGGACTCCACTTCTACACCTTAGACATCAGCCACTCCGCACAAGCATTTGTTTTGCAATTGCAACAAACAAAAACCCAACCATTCTGAAGTTATATATACTGGTCACTGCTCCTTTATAATTACAAACCGAGGCGGCGTAGGCCGCTAGAGAATCTTTGGATCCGTACTTCTTTCTCAGGAAACGTGCTCCTAACAAGGGGAGTCCCCTATGGGCATATCAAAACCTAGGATACATTGAAATCCCTAGCACTAAACCCCTTTATAGAGTTCAAGAATTAGATTCGTCGTAGGAAACACACTAAAATTAGGAATTTTACAAAACTTCCAACTATCTGCACCTTGGACCAATCATGGTAAATTACGTAGGCCAACTATTTTCTCCATAAAACTTGATCTCCCAAAAAAACAAATCAAAATTGTCTTATCTCAAAAATCCTAGGGTAGGCTTTCCATAATTTTCAAACCAACCTTAAATTCCAAAAGCCAAAATTTTTCTTCTACCAGCTCAAATCAAATTCTTCATAGCCGTTCAAAACCAAAATCTTTAAATTTGCTCTGCATTAAACTATTAACTCTCGTAGCAAGGTGTCACAATCTCACATCAAACAGGAAAAGAGAGATTTTAGACCATATAAGAAAGGGTCAGCTGCATCACTTAATTAATAGCTTAGATTTTTGGATTGAATGTCAAACATCCACCCATAACACAGGAATGAGACTACACTTAGGCCAAGGAGGCTATGACCCCCTAATGTTTAAATTCCACATTTAGTACAAATTTAAGTCTAAAAAAATTTAGACAATAACCCCCCGGGGGTTAATGTGAAAAAACCTACTATATTTAGTATAAATCTAGGCCCAAAAAATTGTAACAATAAAGTGACCCTCTAATAGTTAAAAAAACATATTATATTTAGTATAAAATCAAAGCCCAAAAAATTAAATACAATGAAATGGCCATAATTTATATTGTGGTTCATCTTTATTTGCTATATGGCCTGAATTTTGATTTGTTTGTGGTTTAAGGCTTACATTTATTTATGCCAAATTAATTCAGATCTAGAGCAAAATATAGCGTAACATATAGCTCTCTTTTGTTTTGAGTCTCTAGACCAATGTTATCTTTGGCCACTAAAATGTAATCCTTGGCTTCTTCACCGCTCATAGCTCCTGTTGTGCGAATGGAAGCTCTTGTATCACTTGTAGTGCAATGGACAATGAAATAATATGGGGAAAACAAATAACACAAAAGATAATATAGAGATTACAAGGGTATGGATTTCTCAAAAACATCATAGAAAACATATCCAACCCAAAATTAATGTAGAGAGAGAGAGAGAGAGAGAGTAGAAAACACACGTTCCAAAACTTTTTAGACTGGCCGGATGTGATACCAAAACAAAACCCTAATAAGAACAAGTTGAGAGTTTATATATATATGAGTGTCGAAGAGTTAACCATATAATCCTCTCATTGCAAAATGCTCCACATTATAGGTTAAATAGTACTGAGTACTTCGTGATAACTTCTTAAATAGTAATACGTGGTATGTGAATATATCAGTAACTTGAATTTATGGAGTAGTGAAGATATTTTTAAAAAAACATTTTATCATATTTTGTAAAGTTATATTTTTTTTAAAAATCTCTCCACTACTCTATAAACTCAGGTTACTGATGCATTCACATATCATGTGTCAAGCATTTAATAGAAATTATTAATGAATATTCAAAATTACCTAACCACTAAACTTTTTTTCCATTACGAAAAGACTCCTCACCCCATGGGCACACCAAAACCTTGGGTACGCTCAAATCTCTAAAGCTAAATCTGTTTTATAGGGCCATAAAACTTAACCTAAATGAAGATATTTTTAAGAAAACATCTTATCATATTTTGTAAAGTTATATTTTTTTTAAAAATCTCTCCACTACTCTAAAAACTCAGGTTACTGATGTATTCACATATCATGTGTCAGCATTTAATAGAAATTATTAATGAATATTCAAAATTACCTAACCACTAAACTTTTTTTCCATTACGAAAAGACTCCTCACCCCATGGGCACACCAAAACCTTGGGTACGCTCAAATCCCTAAAGCTAAATCTGTTTTATAGGGCCATAAAACTTAACCCAAATGAGTATGTAATTCTTTACCCACAACAAAACTCCATAAAAAGAAATATATTAAATTAAATTAAATTAAGAATTTGTGCAGTTTCCAACATTCAATGATTTAAGTTCAAGCTAATTGTTTGTGTCAGTTTTCGGTCGGATTTGGGAGACCATGGGAATGCCCATAAACCTGACCCATGACCCATGGAGGTGATTATGGCAACTACCCATTATTGCCATTATTAAGGGAAGTTATTATTCAGAATATAAATAACGCAAATTGTTCTAGCATATGAAATGGTTCTCTCTGTTCTTTAATGAAAAGTTTTTCAAAAAAAAAAAAAGTCAAATTAAACCACGAAGTGCGCGCATTCGAGTTGTAAATGAAACGGATGTATTTGACTTCACAAAATTTGATTACACTCTACCGCTAATAATATGCAGGTTCCTTCAAATTGAAGCACGTGCAGGTATGTTCAAGGTTTGCTTGCAAATTTGTTTAGGGGGATTAAATTTTTTACACATACGGTTGGCTTGAGCTTAGGAGTCCGCAAGAAGACTTCTCAGACGATCAAAGGGGTCACACATGTACACTTTCATCTCTCATGTTAGGAAAAAAGTTTAGTAGTCAAGCAATATCAATTGTGCAATACTTTATTACATCAGGAATTTGAATAAAATAGATAAGTATTAAAGAATCTCGTACTATCTGGTTATTGGAGTTTTTTCTCATGCCAAGAGATTCTAAAACTTAACTGTCTTGTTCTTAGCCTGCAACTGTTTCCCTCCCAATAAATATATACAAAAATCAAGCAAAGTATTATCAATAATATTAATCATACATGATGTTCCTACTGATAGGCATAAAAGGAAAAGAAAAAATATGAAGAAGAAGAAGAAAAAGAAAAGGCATCACACTGAGAATTGTGAACTCAAATTTAGATGTGACAAGCAAAAACTCACGATAATTAGTGAAGCTGAGCTTGGAGATCTAGAAATGTGTCTTTCTCCTTTGCAAGAAAATATGGGTATCACGGTAGTGTCACGTCATCATGGTAATGTGGTATAATAGACAAATAAATTAGAACTACACAATCATATAAATTCTAATCATCAGAAGTATTGCATTTAAAATTTAAATTTTTCCTCCTAAAATAAGATAATTAAGATTTCAAACACTTACATGATCAGGTATTATTGGTGCGTTGTACCATGTTAGCATGATAATATAATACTACCGTGATACCGAATATTTTCTCAAGGGCACAATTCATTTGATAATTAGGTAAGTTATACTTTTTTTTTTTTTCTTTTCATGAGTATATTGAATATCATTATTATACTCTGCTTGTTTAGTGTATAGAGTCTAACATACTAAATTTAATATCTAATAATAATAAGTTCCAAATTCATTAATACTTCAGCTTCTTGTTTTGCATGACATAGTAATGGACTTGTCCCTGTGGATTACATTAGTTGTA
This sequence comes from Euryodendron excelsum, assembly GCA_033060915.1. Classification (NCBI taxonomy): domain Eukaryota; kingdom Viridiplantae; phylum Streptophyta; class Magnoliopsida; order Ericales; family Pentaphylacaceae; genus Euryodendron; species Euryodendron excelsum. Next base: position 65,502,014 of record CM065377.1, on the reverse strand, counting down.
GGGTTGCAAAAAAAAAAAAAAAGAGAGAGAGAAGCATGTTTTGTTGCTTTTAATTCCCATTGTTGATCTGACATTGTATTAACAGTTCCAAAAATTCAATTATTAAAGTTTTGCCACAACAGATTCTGCTGTTTCTGTTCTCATGGGTTTTCTCCCATTGATGCCATCCTAGATTTGCTATTCAACACAAAAGAGCTAAGAATAGATAGTTGGTGGGCAGTAATGGCACATATTAATTCATCAATAAATTTTATGTTCTTTCTTTCAGACATATATTGAGTAAAACACAGAGACACAGAATACTTTCATAATTTTATAGGAAACTTTCAAACACATAATACAGGCCTAGCTAAACCTTGCAAATAACTTTTCGATAGAAACTATAATTAATTATTACAAGGGAAAAAGCTGATGGTGGCGAATTTATTCACTATTGGAACATTCCCTCTCCTTTTGACTTCATGTATGATGGAACCGTGTAACCTGCAATACATGCACCAAGAGACGAGCAAAAGTCCTTCAACAACGTGATATGAACAAACATTAATATTTCACAACAGAACCAAAGAATCAAAAAGAAATACCAAAAGGGTCTGAATCTTGTAAGAAAAAAATGAAGTTAGATACTTTGCAACTTATTTACCCTGCACAATTTGTTTTTTGTTCATTTGAGGGCCAACATGCATTCAGGCTAAGTCGCTTTCAAAATCTTGCTTCGATATTATGGATTTTTTCAGTATTTATCTGCTCCAAAATACAGAACAATTTCACTTTAACCTCTCAAAATTTATGAATTTTTACCTTGGCCCCAGCAAAAATATTGGGTCACCACTACCCGATCATGTCTCTACTGCAACAAATTGACATGTTTGGCTTACACGATTGGCTTTTTTCGTTGCACCATACAAACCATGTTTAAATTCCTTGCATGACAAAATGTATCTATGAAACACAAAATCTAATCAAGAAATAAACCCCAAAGGATCGAAAGTTACTTACTTCCACATTTGGTTCCCTTTAGAAGATTTGCCCCACAGAATTGGGCAACGTAAACGGCTTTCTCCATGCTAATCATCTCCTCCACCGACGGGGTGACATACTTGCAGACGCACGGAAAATCGACCTTCCTGACTTGACCACAACACTCCTGAGATGGCTTCTCCTTTGGCCCCGACTTGTCAACATACTTGGCGCACTCTCGTACCAGACCCTGCAGATTGGCCTGACACTGCCCGGAGACCACGTTGTTGTCGGATATCACGATGATGATGGCTATCACAAAGATGGCCAGACCCATGCGATGGATTTTATTGATTGCCATCTCTCTCTCTCTCTCTCTCTCTCTCTCTCTCTCTCTCTAGATCTCTGTTGCGGATCTGGGTTCTTTCTTGAATTATATATAGATGTCCTGGGTGAGAGATAAGGATAATTAATAATTGTTTGCATATCCAACTTGAAATTTGGGCTGATGCATGGTGTATTCCTTCATTCAATGCATGAGATCGAGAACCCTTATCCACTGGTAGTGTAAATGCCTTTTTTTTGGTTTTTTGGGCTGGTTTTGTATTTCCCTTGTCAACAGTGGTGTTTGAAATCAGATTGTAGCCACACTATTTGCTTTTAGGTTGATACGTACTCTAAGATGACTTTGAATATATAATAGTTTGGCTCATTTATTTTGGGTAATGTTATGCAAATAAAAATATTTATACAAAATTTATCATCAAAATAATGTAATTGAATGTAAATCATTCACTTGAAAATAAAATATTCATTATGGTGATTCTTATTTATAAAAATGCAACTGCCACATCATTTTGGTGGAATTTTATATATAAATTTTATGAAAGAATAATATTTTCCTTTATTCTGTGTGTATTTGAAACCCTAATTTTACCTTAAAATAAAATTATATTTTATCATGGCAATTTCATTTTGTTAGTTATCAAAACATAGTTTTTTTCTTTCTTTATTTTATTTTATTTTTTGTTTTGATAGGCAATTGGATTCAAACCCTCGCGTCTACTTCGTGTCCCAAAAATACTAATTCATAGTATTCATTTCTTAAACTTAATGTGATCGGAGCTCGTGTCACTTTAATATTATAAGTAATACTATATAAACAGAAAATTTATACGGAATGATTTACTTGAATAAGAGTCTTTTACTTTAAAATATAACAATCATCATAATGACTTTTTTAATTACAAAATTGTTATTGTCACATCATTTCAGTTAGAGTTTTTGTACAAATTTTTTTTGTACAAATAGTATTTTCCTTAATCATCATAATGTGAAGATAAGAAGCTACTTGGAGGTTGTAAAACCAAACTCCTGTGTGTACATAAAAAAAACCATTTAATGAGGTTGATTAATCAGCCTAATTAATGCATGAAGTTTGTACTATCCTGTACTACTTGATTTCATCGAAGCAAAAAGGCTAAGGATGTAAGATTACCGTTTCGAAATTTAGAAATTCACATTATAAGGTATTTAGAAAATTTTTGTAAGTGCTAATTTTTTTTTTTTTTTTGATAGGGATAAATACTAATTCAAAAGTCTAGTTTAGAGAATTTCAAATAAAGTGAACTATAATTTTGTTGCATCTCACAATATACAGTCAAAACATACCGGGCTAACAAATGAGGAATAACCTTTAATGTCATGTCCTGAAAAAAAAAAATTAAAACAAATTGTCATTTTCTGAAAGAAGTTTTTAATGCATCTTCAATGTCATTTTCCTATTTGTATTAGTGTAGATGACTATAATTTTCTGCAAGGCAGAAGGAAAATGAAGCTAGCTTAAAGATAATTCTTTTATTTAATTTGAGG